>OY754978.1:21916654-22286654 GCA_963576475.1 Molanna angustata | reverse complement strand
TGATACATACTGTTTATTTTATTATTTATTATGGTTCTTAAAAGTTTTAATTGTAGGTTATAGATATTCGCTAAATATGTTTTGTATGTCCTGCCATAGCTACTCAGTCCATAGTTAATGATACTATCTGCATAGTTAATGATACTATCTTAGCCCTTAATGCTGTGGCACTAGCATCTATCACTTTTTGCGTTTTTCATTACTATTTGACGTGAGCGCTCATTTCAAATTTAATAGCAAATAATGTAAAAGATACATGCATTTAGAAGTAGGTGATAAATGTTCGCCAGGAAAACATTGGATTTTCGTTTATATCCTTCTCCTATTCAGAATTTTAATAAGGCTATCTCTTTGATAATCGCTCCTTGGATCCAAGAGGTTTTTGGTGGAGTTTCCATGGCTCCTGATTACCTGTCAATCTTGATTTGGAGTCATGAGTATATTGAGTTTTTAGGTTAAAAAATTGGTGAGTTACAATAAATTAACTCACAAACACTAGATGGTAATGAGCAACCAACAAAATAATATAAACTACCTTAATTTTTAAAGTAAAGAAATGATAGATATCGGTAAAAAAATCTAGAAAACAATACCTGATTAATAAGCCGAAAATACGGTGACGTATAAATGACACTAATGACAGTAGCGTTCCACGACCACAAAATTCAAATATCTGTTTCTTTTTCTATGATTTATATGATGTTTGTTCCACAAACTATATCGGGCATCTTATTGTAAACGAACATGGTTCCTTGATTGGCGTTGGTTAGAAACGGACGTGCGTTTGTTCCTGCGTCGACAAGCATATAAAAACTCAACCTACCTACCGAATATTCAATATTTTTAATATTATTGGTGTAAAAGTCAATCTTTCTGGCAAATTAATTTTTTACTTTGTGTTGTTATTGTGATGTCTATTTTGTAACCTGGGGTAAGTTAAATTAACATTATATATAACAGTTTTTTCCTTTTACTTTACTAACAATGGAGGTTAAACCTCCGGACCCGCCTGATCCTCCAGATCTCTCTCCATCGAAACCACGATATACCAGAACGAGAAGCGACCGAGCATGGTCGGATTCTTACGACTGTGACAGCTCCCTAATTACTGTCCCAGATATAACGCCGCCGTCTCCCGGACTCTTTGTGACAGTCCCAAATAAAAAATACGCCCAAAAACGGAAAAATAGCAGATCTTCCCTTGGTGACTTGGAAAAGGAAACCAAGACCAGTGATCATAAAAAAACCCGCCCTCAATGAAACACAACCCTCTGTAAATTCCTCCCCCAATACTTCAGCCACCTCTCCAAATCCCTTATATGAAAGAAACACAAGAAATATTTACAATGAAACGGACAGCAGTCCATTCATTGTACACATTGTACACGTCTCTTCCGAAAATTCTAACCAATTATCTGCCATTGAGTTCGGAAAATGCCTTAAAAGAAACCTAGTAAAGGGAATAATTACCGGAAGCTGTAAATTGATAGGAAAAAATAGAGCCAGCGTTGAATTTAGCAACATTACCAATGCAAATTACTTCTTAATGAAAACGTTCCCAGAATTTAGGACCTACATTCCCACGAATCAGGTTTCCCGTATGGGATTGGTGAGGGGTATCCCCGTGGGAGAGGACTTCACCAATGAGTGCCTGATGAATGAGATGGAGGTTCCCCCAAACTTTGGAAAAATACTAAAATGTCGTAGGTTAAACTACAAAGATTTGTCAACAGGACAAGCAGTTTGGAAACCCTCCAGAACGGTGGTTCTCACTTTTGATGGACAAAGAATGCCAGACCGGGTATTCTTATCTTACACCAGTATCCAAGTGGAGAAATATGAATTTCCGACTATACAGTGCTGGAAGTGCTGTAGATTCGGCCACACAAAGCCCCTGTGCAGATCACAACCACGTTGTTTTAAATGCGGTAAGGATCATCTTGGTGAAGAATGCTCTCTTCCCGAGGATGATCTAACTTGCCTTCACTGTGCAGCCAAGCATACAGCTGTGAGTCTGAAGTGCCCTGAACTTGCGCGTCAAAAGAACATAAAACACCTTATGGCCGAAAAAAATCTTTCGTTTTTTGAAGCCTCGAAACAGGTCCCTCACTGTAAAAAATCGTTCTCAACCGTTATTTCCTCTAGCCCCTCGACATCTCAAGCCATCCCTTGTCTCACTACGACACAACATATGGCAAACAATTCTCCCAAATTTCAAAAATCCAATAAAGGAAAAACTCATAAACCAGCGTCTTCCCCTGGATTCGATAAAACTGCCCACCAAAATCTTTCATGGTTTCCGAACGGCCAACTTCCTGAGCCAGTTAAAGGATGTGGCCTACAGTCTAGTAATAAAGCTGAGTCTAACACTTCTGAATTAATTACAACAATTCTACAATTTATACTTAAAACCCTTCAACATAATTCTATCCTACCGTCCAACGTTGCCTCTTCATTAACCCTACTTTCATCACTATTTTCGTCCAATGGCCCCTCAACGGATAACGAGGATTCTACAGTGGAATAGCCGTAGTGCTATTTCCAATAAAGCAGACATCCTCCACCTATCCCACGAAATCCAACCCTCTATCATAGCCATCTCGGAGACGTGGCTTGCCCCGGGTGCCTCTTTTAGACTCCCGGATTTCCTTTTTCTCCATTTATATTCCCCATCCCTCCCCCTCCGATATATTCCTTCTTAAATCCATTGTCTCCTCCCACTCCTCCTCCCTGTTTATTTTGGGTGACCTCAACACACATCACATTAGCTGGGGTTCACATAAAACTAACAGTGCTGGAAATACACTTATGAACATGATTGATGATCTGGACTTATGTATCCTTAATGACGGATCACCAACACGAATCTCTCTCCCGTTTCATACTTCAAGATTGACTCCCACCCCCACCCAAAGTTTACCTATATCGCATAGACCGAGTGCTGTGGATCTTTCCTTATGCTCCCCCGGTCTTGCTCCTCTTTCCACTTGGTCACTTGATCAAGATCCCCGTAACAGTGATCACTTCCCAATAATTATACATTTCGGAAGACAAATGCGAGAAGCCAACTACACATCATCATACAAATATAATGTAGCTAGAGCAGACTGGCATTCATTTCATAAAACAATTATTAAGACAATTCCTGAACTTCCCACTCCAAACTCATCAAATAACATTGAATGTTATAATTCCTTTGTAAACTTGATTACTAAATCAGCTGATGAGAACATCCCTACCAAAACACCTCGTTCCCCAACAATACCACCGCCGCCATGGTGGGATGCTGAATGCACCAAGGCTGTTAGAGACAGAAAACTGGCAAGAAGGAACTTTAAAAAAAACATGTCCGTAACTAACTTTGATAGCTATCTGGTTTCCCGTGCCAAAACCAAAAGGATTTTGAAGGATAAAAAGAAACAGGGTTGGATCAAATACTGTTCTTCTTTATCCCCTGATTCTAACGTATCTGAGATATGGAGAAAAATAAGGCAATACAGAGCAGTTTTTGATCCCCAAGTTTCAAAACCTACATCTTCTAACTGGCAATATGAATTCTTAAATAAACTTGCTCCGCTATCGGTCCCTCCCCTTAACTCTCTACCTGATGAACGCCTTTTCTCTGATGTTACATGTTCTCTCGACGCTCCCTATACCTTGCATGAATTAAGATCTGTCATAACACGAGTTCACGACTCTGCTCCAGGAATAGATGGAATCCCGTATTCGTTCCTCACCAAAGCAGATTCCGAAACCTTAACCTATTTCCTCAAAATGTCCAACTCGTTTTATGACACTGGCATCATTCCGGCGGACTGGAAAACACAAAGCATAATTCCCATTTTAAAACCTCACAAAGACCCAAATATAGGATCTTCCTACCGCCCTATTGCGCTTTCGTGCACCCTGGGGAAAATAGTGGAACACATGATTAAAGACAGATTGGAGCACTTCTTTGAGACTAACGGCCTGCTGGCTAGATCACAGTATGGTTTCAGGAAGGGCAAGAGTACCATCGACAATCTAAGTGTTTTCATCACCGACATCCAACTTGCCAGATCAAGGAAGGAAATGATGGCTGCTGTGTTCCTAGATGTCTGCTGCATATGACAACGTTCTTATCGATGTCCTTATGGGAAAACTTTTAGATACCGGTGTTCCACCAAAAACTAGGCAGTACATAAAAAATCTCCTATGCGACCGCACCTTGCTCTTATCTACGGAAAATGGGGAAAAGTCCATAAAAAAGGTGTGGAAGGGTTTACCGCAAGGATCAATTCTCAGCCCACTGCTATATAATATATACACTGCAAGTATCGAAAAGTGTCTCCTAAAACATGTAAGAATATTGCAATATGCAGACGACATTGTAATATACATATCTGGAAAATCTATACAAATGATAGAGCGTGAGCTAAACACAGCACTACAATTACTACAGAAATGGCTGGATAATCACGGGCTAGAAATATCTCCGCACAAAAGCCAGTTTATGATCTTCTCAAACAGTAGGAACATTGCCCCCATAAACATCACATATAATAATATTCACATCCCTTGCGTACCAGAGGTCAAGTTCCTAGGCATTGTGCTAAGCCGAAAACTCAACTGGAGAGCAAATATCGAACATATTGTATCCAAATGCCAAAAATCGCTCAATATCATAAGATCTGTATCCAGGGTGTGGTGGGGTGCTCATCCAAATACCCTCTCTCTCCTCTATAAGGCACTAATCCGCTCTCACCTTGACTATGCTTCCTTCCTAATGGATCCGATTCCAAAATATCTGTCCATCATGTTGGAGAGGGTTCAATCAAAGGCCCTCAGAATCATAATGGGAGCCATGCGGTCTACTCCTATCAATGCCCTTCAATTAGAATGTGCTGAGGCCCCCCTTCACCTCAGAAGACAATTCCTCGCAGATAGATTCCTTTTTAAGGCCTCCCGGCTATCAAATAACCCACTACTCCCTAAAGTCAAACTTCTTTCAGAATATGTTAATTCAAAACAAATTTGGCGAAATAAAAATCCCCCCCTGTTAGTAAATAGCTTCAAGTACCTGAATTCTTTCGACGTTCCTTCATATAAAAATACAGTTTACCCGTTATTCTCAAGTCACCATGAATCAAATACTTTCTACCCATTAGTACATAATTTCAATATCCACAAAAACGACCCAAAGGCTCCTTTTGTTCTTGGGGAGTGTTTGGACTCTCTTTGGCAGGATTGGACAACCATATACACAGACGGATCTAAGAGTGAAGATGATGCATGTGTCGGGGCGGCAATATACTGTCCTGACTTCAACTCAGTCGCCATGTATAAACTTCCACCGGAAACATCCATTTTCACTGCAGAATGCCTCGCCATACTGGAAGCAATAAAATTCGCAGCTACAAATGGAATTAATAAAACACTTATTCTCACAGATTCCCTTAGTGCAGTAAATAAAATCTCGGGAAACCCATCAAGGCTGCTGAACAATCTTATAATTCTTCAAATTAAACACGAAATCCTGAACCTCGGGATGCAAGGATTACAAGTGGCCATTGCTTGGATTCCAGGTCACAGTGGAATTAAGGGTAATGAGACGGCGGATGAACACGCAAAAAAGGCAATAGAAAATGGACAAATGTCGCACAAATACATACATATAGAGGACAGATTTCCCTCCTTGTTAAAGAGACTGCACACAAGCTGGGAAAAAGAATGGAACCTTGGAAAAAGTAAAGCAGGAGTGTACTACTCCTACATACAACAGAGCTTTCCAGTCAAGCCATGGTTCTCCATAGTAAATTCCAAAAGAGGGATATTTCAGTAATATGTAGAATGAGACTTGGTCATACATGTTCCCCTGTCTTCCTCCACAAGATAAAAGTTAAAGATTCTCCTTTGTGTGAGTGTGGATTAGAGGATGGAACAGTCGACCACATATTTTTGGGGTGTCCCCTCTTGGATCACTCTCCTATTTTCACCCATTGTTTAAACAACAAAATCTCTCTACCAATAAATATTACTCACCTTTTATCCATCGCTTCTTTACCCATATATAAAATGCTGTCTAAATTTATTTCACTAAATAATATCAAAATATAATCATGCCTTACTTGAGGTCTTCCACCATCCCATTTCCTTTGCTTCCTATTATACAACTTCCTCTCCCCTGTATAGAAATCCTTCAATTTCCCCTTCCCTATGTATAGTATTATAGTGTATAATATAGTGTATATATGGATATGTAGTACATAAATGGATGTATAGTATTATGGTGTATAATATAGTGTATATATGGATATGTAGTACATAAATGGATGTATAGTATTATAGTGTATAATATAGTGTATATATGGATATGTAGTACATAAATGGATGTATAGTATTATGGTGTATAATATAGTGTATATATGGATATGTAGTACATAAATGGATGTATAGTATTATAGTGTATAATATAGTGTATATATGGATATGTAGTACATAAATGGATGTATAGTATTATAGTGTATAATATAGTGTATATATGGATATGTAGTACATAAATGGATGTATAGTATTATGGTGTATAATATAGTGTATATATGGATATGTAGTACATAAATGGATGTATAGTATTATGGTGTATAATATAGTGTATATATGGATATGTAGTACATAAATGGATGTATAGTATTATAGTGTATAATATAGTGTATATATGGATATGTAGTACATAAATGGATGTATAGTATTATGGTGTATAATATAGTGTATATATGGATATGTAGTACATAAATGGATGTATAGTATTATAGTGTATAATATAGTGTATATATGGATATGTAGTACATAAATGGATGTATAGTATTATGGTGTATAATATAGTGTATATATGGATATGTAGTACATAAATGGATGTATAGTATTATAGTGTATAATATAGTGTATATATGGATATGTAGTACATAAATGGATGTATAGTATTATAGTGTATAATATAGTGTATATATGGATATGTAGTACATAAATGGATGTATAGTATTATAGTGTATAATATAGTGTATATATGGATATGTAGTACATAAATGGATGTATAGTATTATGGTGTATAATATAGTGTATATATGGATATGTAGTACATAAATGGATGTATAGTATTATGGTGTATAATATAGTGTATATATGGATATGTAGTACATAAATGGATGTATAGTATTATAGTGTATAATATAGTGTATATATGGATATGTAGTACATAAATGGATGTATAGTATTATGGTGTATAATATAGTGTATATATGGATATGTAGTACATAAATGGATGTATAGTATTATAGTGTATAATATAGTGTATATATGGATATGTAGTACATAAATGGATGTATAGTATTATAGTGTATAATATAGTGTATATATGGATATGTAGTACATAAATGGATGTATAGTATTATGGTGTATAATATAGTGTATATATGGATATGTAGTACATAAATGGATGTATAGTATTATGGTGTATAATATAGTGTATATATGGATAGTAGTAGATGTATGTATTATAACATAACGTTTGTTTAAATGTGCCTAATTCTAATAATATTATAATGTTTGTTCAAGGGTAATACTAACCAAAAGTAGCAATGACCTATGCCAAATAAAGATTAGCCCACCTATAATGGATACAACTTGTAAGTAAGCATCAGCCCATACTCTTTTGACTATTTGAGTTCAACATACCAGGAACAATTCCAGAGTCCTTTGCACTCTGACCAGCTAAACGCCATAGTACCTGAGGACAGGCTACATTGAAACCCAAGCAAAGCATCAACCAAGACAGGCTAGAACACTGGCAACGGTGAAATAAAGCCTTTTAAAAAGTAAAAAGAAGAAGAAGTAAACGAACATAATATACAATACGGAGGCGTGGACTCTCAAAATTTATTAATAACTAGCTTTTATGTCCCGCCGTTGGCCAAGAATGTAAAATTGTGAAAGAAAAAGCAATCGTTTTTATAATATTGTCACCCAATTATTTTGCAAAATCGGACTATGAAAAGTGGTTTGAAATATGATTGAATTTGATTGTAAAATGTTCAAGTGATGGCCACAACCCATTATTTTTTATATATTGCTATAAAGTGTGAATGAAGTATAATATACAATTTCATCACTATTCGAAATGGTTTTAAATATGACTGTTTATCAACATTGTAAAGAGATTGGTTTGGCCACAACCCCCATTTTTAAATATTATCATCGAAAACAAATTGTAATATGTACTTACCTATTGAATATTTAGTAATTTTGGATGTTGGGATGTGGTTAAAATTTGATTAAACAAATGTACTGAAAAGATCCAGTGTTGGTCACATCCCATTCGTTTTATATTTTTTCATCAAGTGTGCATTATATTTTTGCACAATTAGACTGATGAACTTAAAATTGACACAAAAGTCTACATTAACGAAGAAGAAGAAGACTTAAACTATGGTAAATAATTTGAATATAAACGTTGCGAAGAATTCAGTAATGGCCACAGCTCCCTTTCTTTAAATATTGTCAACGAAATCAAATATATTATGTAGGTGTTAAAAATTATTTAAAATAGGATGATATAAATGGTTTAAATTTGATTAAACAAAAGTATTGAAAAGATTCTAGTGCAGGTTACATCTTCACATCCCACATCCCATTCGTTTTTACATATGTATTTTCATCAAGTGTGCATATCGTTAATAATATTTCTGCACAATAGACTATTAGACTTAAAACGAACCCAAAAGTCTAAATAAAAAAGAGAAGAATAAGTATAAGACTATAAGAAATAATTTGTTTAAAAAATCCCAATGGTCTACATAAAATAAGAAAAAATACATAAAATAGAAGAATAAAATAGACTATTGGAAATAGATTGTATAAAAACTGAGCAAAAGGTCTTCATAAAAGAAGAAGAAGATTAATCTATAGGAAATAGTTTGTATTAAAACTGTCCTTAAAGGTCTACATAAAATTAAGAAGAAAAATAATTAGACTCCAGGAGCCGTCGCTTCAGACCCTTCAGTACCTCCCGTCCCATCAGGCCCTTCAGTACATCCCGTCCCTTCAATCCCTCATCACGTCCCTTCCAATCAGGCCCTTCAGTACCTCCCGTCCCTTCAGGCCCTTTAATACCTCCCGTCCCTTCAGGCCCTTTAGTGCCTCCCTTCCCTTCAATTACATCCCGTCCCTTCATTCGGGTAAGAAAAGGTTAAATCCAGAAACCATCCTGGAAGAACCGCGAAGAGATGTAAGCACCGTCTTCTTTTCCCAGGATACTCCAACTTTATAGGTAAAATGACCAAATACACGATGAAGAAGAAGAAGAAAAAAGTTTAAATCCAGAAACCGTCCTGGAAGACCTGCGAAGAGATGGAGGGACAGTCGGACCTTCTTTTCCCAGGATATTCCGCTTTCATTGGTAAAATGACCAAATACACGAAGAAGAAGAAGAATAAGAAAAAAGTTTAAATCCAGAAACCACCTCGGGCACACGCTCGACAATTCGCCAAAGTTTCATTGTAATCGGACATACGGTTTAGGAGCACATCGCTTGCATACATTCATACATTCATAAATAAATAAATAAAATAATTTTCCGATAGGAAATCAGTATATTGTTGATTTGTAAGTAAATAATAATAGGTAGGTACCTACCTACAACAATGTTCTAAATAAATTCGATTCATAACAAATTTTATTTGAATATCAGAATCTTTCCGTTACCATAGTAACCATTCCAATACGTAAAAAATATCAAATGGTTTGAGACATTTTTTGAATATGTAGGTACCTACATACATTGGTTTGTTCGATGCCATAAAAATGAAAATTGTCCGAAATATCAAATATTATATACAAATTATGCAATTTTATTATGCCTATATCTTTACTAATAATTAACAGACTTTTACAATATACGTCTTAAAACTTGCTGTAATGTCTTGTGTTTCATTTTATTATTTCATAATTATATTTATTTCAAAGGTTTATTATTTTCAAGAACATATTCATTCGGTAGGAAAATGAAATATTGTATGAAAAGATATTAAAATGGCGGCATTTATGTACAAAACGCTTACTTTAAAAATAAGTTAAACATTATAATTATACAAAATATTCACCATGTTTTTCACTTAAAAGCTAAGTTATACTTGAAAGTAAATTTTTTTTCGTGTAAATACGTACTTCTAACTTTTAAACTAACAGATATTTGCGTGCAAAATGTACACTTTTTTGACAGATACGGCTTGGAAAATTTTGTATGAAAAAAATAATTATTGAAATATTTTTAAAATTCAGCATTTTTATCGCATTATTTTTAGCGTGACACTGCATCAGGTATACAGGTACACGTTCGCACATAAATTAGATTTTTAGATGCTCTTGGTTTTTCAGAAGGCGTGAGACAAACACACACATACACACACACAAACACTAACATTTTGATTGCTTTATTACTTTAGATATAAACCGCCTTGAAGCATTTGAAATGTGGATTCACCGCAGTATTCTAAGAATATCATAGACTAACATGGTCAGTAACACTGAAGTACTACGTAGAGCCAACACCAACAGAGAATTATTCACCAATGTTAAGCTCCGTAAAGTGTTGTACTTCGGCCATATTCTGAGAGGTGAAAAGTATGCCTTTAGCTCGTCATGAAGGAGAAGATTGAGGGTCGTAGAGGGTTCAGAAGAAGGCAGCTTTCCTGACTGCGAAACATCCGGGAATGGATCGGTATGAGAACTGTGGTGGAGCTGTTTCGCGTTGCACAGGACAGGGAAGCTTTCTCTATGGTGGTTGTCATGACACAAGAAGAAGAAGATATACAATAATCCTGCCTTATTCAATTCTCTTATTTTATACAACACTAGCAAACCCGGCAGACTTTCTGCCTGTGTATAAATATTTTTTAAGATCATTATATATATAAATATCTAGAATTATAATTCCGTATTTTCAGTCTCCCTGTCCCTGTAGTGCAGAGAAAAATGGGGAAAATAAGTGCGCTTATTAATCGAATTTTTTTGGATTTGGAAATACTTTCTATCATTCCATATCTTGTCCAATTCAGGCTTGGTAGTTTTGACCAATTCATCTTCACACTCACTGTTGTTCATGTTCATGAGACATGGAGACGCCGACAGATCGGAATGGCAAAGACTTCTTTTGGAGGCCAGGTCCCACCTTGGGATGTGATGGTGATCCAGCAATATAACCTTCTGATGCGATGATTGAAATGTGTGTGTTGTGATCGTCAATTTCTTCTTATTGCAGAAATGCATAAGTATTTTGTCTTTCACCCCTCTCGTTACATCACCAATTACATTCTTCCTAAGTGTCAAGCTTATTGCCATTTAGGAATTTCTTCCAACTAATCAGTCTTTCCAGCCCAGAGTTGCGAGAATTGTGTGATTAATAATTTTTAATAAATGATACCTCTGCTGGAGATTGAACCCAGGATGCCCGCACAGGTGCCAAATGTCCAAAATATGCTCAGGGTTTTAATTTTTTCTTAGCTTTTTAGTTTTTTGCAATCATTCTTTTGTTTTATTTTTTTTTTTTATTTATTTATTTATTTAAGATTTGGTACACGGTTAACATACAATATACATAAACATAATATCAATTATAATAATAAATCAACCGTACACACAAAAATCCCACAAAGCATAGCCTGTCTGTGGGTATACCAATTAAAAATATTCAAAATTATTTCGTTAGTAACATTAGTTATTTATAAAAATAAAATATAGCAAATTGCTTAGGCAGGAAACAAGTGAAAAAATATAAAGTATACAAATTATATATGAAAAATATACATACACATATTTATATACGAAACATCAATAAGTTTACATGAATCAGCAGACTGACAGCGGTGCTACCAAATATTATACCCGCAGTCGATAGTAACAATACTTGGCAAGTACAAGGATATGCATGTCGCAGTCAATCTACACTTTCTAGTTAAAATTGAGAATTTCCAATAATGATTAAAAAAAAAAAAAATAATAATAATAATAATATAAAAAAATCATTGAACTTTTACACAAGAGCAGAATATTGAGAAAAAGAAAGACATAAGTGCACCAAATTGAAAACCCAACAAGTAAGAAACAAATAAATACAAATTATAATAAGGAGGAGTAGATTAATATTAATAAATTCAGAATAAATTTTTAATAGAGTTGTAACACCAACAAGTAAAATCTGTAGTAGAAAAAAAATACTTATATAAAAATAAAAGAAAAATAATAAAAGCAGGTTCAGGAGACAAGAACCAAAAAGTATGATTCATTTATCAACTCAGAGAATACAAGCAGTCAACAATCACAATTTAATTTGTAAGATAAATGAATTAATTAACAAATAAACAAAAATAAAAAATCGAGTAATAAAAATCAAAATCAAAATCACAACAAATACTCTTGCATATTACATTGGTCTGTGAGTAGCCAAGATTTTATATGTCTGATAAAAGTTTTATGATTCTTAATTGTCTTTAAAGAGTTGGATAATTTATTAAATGTTCTAGGTGCAACAAATACAGCGTGTCTTTGTGTCCTTCTCCTTTTATAATTAGGGACCTTGTACATATTATTTAATCGCTGGCTGACTCTGTTCTGTGTGTTTAGATTGAATAAATGAGGCCTCTTATGGATAAATTTAAGACATTGGAGTATGTAGAGTTTCCTCAGATCTAAGAGTTTGCTATCTTCAAAAAGCTGCGAAGTTGAGAATCTAATTGGTTTCTGGTAGATTTTTTTTACTAACATTTTTTGGATAACTTCCAAAGGTGCAATATGATTATTTAATGCTCCACCCCAAGCCATCATACCATATGTTAAAATCGATTGCACTAAGCAGTAGTATGTCATTTTGAATAAATCTGTTTTGACAATACCAACCAATCTTTTGAAAACGTACACCAAGTATCGAATTCTTTTACATACATAATCTATATGCTTGTCCCACCTTAAATAAGAGTCAATGTTGATGTACATACTCATAATTTGTTAATACTTTGTAATCTGGTCGGTTGGAAGAATTTGTTAATGGCAATAAGCCCGGCAGTGTGCAATAGTTAGTAATAGAGTTGTTTATATTATGTACAAACATATAAATAAATAAATAATTTTAATTTAAATTTTTCATTTTCTATTTTTCTTAGGTTTATTAAAAATTTTCTTGTCTTATTTTAGTATAGTCATGCATTCTATTACTTAAGTAAAATTATTTTTAAAATCATTGTACATGAAAACATTTGATGATAGGAATCTATGAAAACACATTGCTGAGAAGGCATGAAGAAATCAAATGCTGTAGAAACGAGGTCACTAAAATAAAAACACAAGATGATATATAAAAGAAAATCACTGTGAATAAAGAAGAGAGTGCGAAATAAAAAAATACACTGTTACCAGAATTAAAATGAATGGCATGGACATGGAATAAAGAATAAAACAATAAAAAACTGATTTTAAAATATATTAGGCGAGCGATGGCATGAAACATAGGTAAAAATGAAAAATAGAATACATGCAAATGTGAAGACAGGAAATATCAGGAGCTAGAACAATCGAAAATCATGTACAAAACGATACATACAACATGTAAATGAAGAGAGGAGTATCTGTAAGGATAGAGGATAGGGATGTTGGGATTCAACTCAGCTCTCTCCTTTCTTTCCTCAGCCCTCCTTCATCCAGTAATGGACATAGGCCTCCACAGTTGCCTATCCTAGGCAGACCGTATCCAGCCACTTGCCTTATATTTGAGGACTTCCAACACATCATTTCCCCATTATCTATTTTCCTCTCCAATTAGAAACTCATATTTATTAATCTACAATTTGTTATTCATCAATACAGGACTATAGTAAAATTAATTTTTATGGTTCAACAATATTGAATTGAAACAATTTTGTTTGTCAATATTGTATTGCACATTCATGTATCGTAAGACCATAGTCTGATAGACAGGGTGTGAAATGACGTCATCAGGCAAAGAACAATAATGGTACAGCACGCTAAATAATAGGGCACCTATAATAATTTTGTTCAGTTTTATGCTTCAGTTTTTTTTCTGAGGAAGCAAGATATGTATCATTTACGAAAAAAATTAACATTCCTACAAAAAAGGTTCTAAATAAACACTGAAGTAAAATATTCCAATAAATGCACGAAGAGAGGACTTACTTTTTATACATGGCAAAAATCAGTAATAAGGATCAAATGAAAAAAAAATATTGTTTAATTGTTTATAATTTTCTTAAGTATAAAAGATGCTTAATGCAAAATTATTGAATTGTTATGACAAATTAATCCTTTCTAAGTTCAAAGGTCTCTTCAGCAACACCATCCTTGGTAATAATGTTGATAAATATGCTATCTCCTGTATAAATGTCACGTTCAGCTGCCGATATGAATACATCTTTCACAACTTTCAATGCTTTGTCTTTTGAAACTGGTTCGGGTTTTACACCTTGCATATTCTTGAATCCAATTTGATTATCAAGTAACGGCTGCAATAGCGCACCAGCTGAGCCACCTGCTCTGAAATTAGATCGTTCGCAATGGCCAATCGGGTCATAGCTGTAAACACATCCCTTTCCTTCATTATCTAATCCAGCCAGTACATTGGAAATGTAATAAGGGAAGAACCGTTTGTAATACAACATCGTGGACAACATTTGAGCTACGGCTGGAGTAGCCATGGGTTTATGATGATCGTGCAGATACATTTGCATGCGAGCTTGAAGTAATCTTGTCAATGTAAGGGTATCACACCAGCATCCCGTTGCTCCCAACACAGTCACATCGGATAGCTTAAATAATTTCTTTTGTTCACGTGTGTAAATGGAGAATCCAGTACTTAAACGAGTGTCTGCACCGATCACAACATAATCTTCACCGGCAATCGCTACGATACTTCCACCATTATCAGCGTAAGGGCTAAATGAGACTTTTTTAGCTCCTTGAACTTCGTAATCCGGAAAAGATTCCATTCCAGCGAGCATGATTAAATTGATTATTTCACAACTGATAAATAAGTTTTCGACAAAAAGCAAAATGAAAATGACAAATTGTGCTAATGCTGTGTGACAAGCAAATTTTAAACATAGATAAAATTCATTGTGTCCATAGATTATATGATAGTAATTCTTTCAGAATATCTTACAGATTTCTACTGTCCCATATTGTTCGAATGAAAATAATGAACAAAATCCGTAACGAAGGGTTCAGACATAGCGTACTGTCATACCCGTTGGCTAAGGTTAAGGTGAATAAGAATATGTGATAAAAGCTGGGTTTGAATTGCCAACTACTACTACTACTAGTACTAGAGGAGGGGGAGTTCCTCCCGCCAGCGGCTTGTCAGAACTTGATTCAAGATTGTAGCCCTTCAAGGCATTGTCCGAAGAAAAGGACAGGAAAATAGTGTTCTATAACATTCATAAATGGGATGGAATCAGAGTCTGAGAAATCCTTTTGTGACGATTCGATAGTTTTTGTAGTCTAATTATGATATTTTCATAGAAAGAAGTTTAGTTCATGTCAACAAAAAATATTTGTTGAAGAGACGACATCATTTTATAAAAAGTTTTTCTGTTATATTTGATTATGTTCTCTATGTAAATTATTAAAGAAATTTTATTAACACATATTCCCTTTTGCGAGAAAGCCGCAATGGTTTTGGATAATTTCGACAGGTAAATTGTTCGATATTGTCATGTGCCATTCTTCTTCATATGCCTGGTCGGGTCTCCCAAGATTGTTGAATCCCTCTCTGTCCTTTGCTGCTCGAAATTAAGTCCCTAAAAAAAATATTGAATTTTAATAGTTAGGGCAATATGTGAGGTTGATGAAATCATTAGATAGAGTAGGCAGTGGAGGAGGAACTGGTTTGGTCACGTCCAAACGATTTACAGTAATAGACTTCCTTATATCGTGCTGCACAATCAGCCTCACGGAACCCGTCCTCAAGGTAGAGGTCCTCAAAGATGGAGGGACAGAAGTAAATGATTTTTTTTCGACAAATATTGTTTTGAGTACATTATTTCATTATTGATACCAGTAACTCATACTTTAACATAGCGTTCGTTTATATAATAATTTAAAATATTTGATTATTGTATATTTATGATTAATCATTTATTTATAAAGAATATTTCAACTTTTATAATCCTTTCAGTTTATTTTTTTTTCAAAATGTTTTTGTATTAAAAATCACTCAATATTTCTATACTTTCCCTTTCCGTTTTTGTGCATTATTGTCTTTTTTAAATAAATTAATAATATCTTCTGTTGAATGTTATTATCTGCACATTTTGGCGAAATTGAGTATACTATCATAGTCATTAAAGCCCCCTTTACATGTGGAAAAATTCAATGCGTTAATTTGGAATCATTTGCATTTTTCTTTGGAATAAAAAAATAGTATCGCATCGTCTCTCGTTTTCGATAATAATTTTTATTGTGTTTTCTAATATGGTCATACTGATTTTTTTTTAATCAGGCAATCAGGATGAAAACATCCGTTTCCGTCATATTGTCAAGTTTTGCCTGTTCATAAATCTCTTCATTATTTCGATGCTTTGTACTTTTTGGACACGTATCGGTTTTATTTTGTATAATTTTGTTGTATGTGGGTGTCGCCGCGGAGGAAAACTTTCTCATTTATTTTGTTCATTATGTGAGTGACGATTATTGATGTTCATTTTAATGATATTTCCATTTGAATTGTTAAGGTGTGGCAGATTATTTTAGCTAAGTGACGCCATTGTGTTTTTCAGACACCCGTTTCGAGTGCTACAACTTTAATGATCGGATTACCGCGTAGCGACAGAGACCGAATTACTGTGAAAATACGCAACATGAAGAGGAGTTCTTCTCGAGACAGTCTGCACAGGGTGAAGAGAAGCAGAAGCAGCATCGGACGGTATGACGACAGTTCCGACGAGCGCATCACTCCTGAGAGAATACGGCGTCGGGTTCGATCACCGAGTCCGCGGGGCCGATATGTGTCTCCTCACAGAGACGAATATCTTCGTACGAGAGAAATCAGGGAGGTACCCGAGAGGTCTTATTCCTACAAAGTTCTTTGCGTTAGTGCGTTACACCCCAAGGCGTCCGACGACGTCATCAAGGATACGCTTTACAGAGAGTATAAGAAATACGGCGATCTCAGCATAAAAATATCACACGAATTAGACGAAAGAGTAGCCTACGTCTGTTTCCGGAGTTCCGAAGATGCGAGAGACGCTAAACACGGAAAACCGAGGATCATTCTGTACGATAAAGTGGCTTTGGTTGACCCAGTATACGAAAGTGTCCGCTCAGAGTCATACAGGAGTCGCCCTCGCAGTATTACTCCCCCGGAGTACGAGAGGCCATATTCGTACGCTTGGTCACCCGTACCGGAGCGGAGGCGCATGTTGCCCGAACACGAAAGGGGGTATGGCATTCCACCTAGTGTACCGCATCATCGGGAGTTCCGACCTCCTCTACATCACGAATATCCCTTAGGGGCACCGCACCATCCTCCTATGCACCATCGTCCTCCCCTGCATCATCCTGCGCATCCTCATCCTCACCATCCACCTCATTCCCACCCACATCCTCATCCTCATTACATGCCCCGACCATACCTACCGCGTCCTCATCATCCACCCTTCGAGAAGATGGAGAACAAGAAGGATAAATTTCCTAATTATTTACATCATGTTCAGCCAGAAGACGATCCCCTCGCCACTAGGACACTTTTCGCCGGGAACCTGGAAATAAACATTTCCGATGAGGAGCTCCGTCGTATCTTCGGTAGATTCGGTATAGTAGAGGATATTGACATCAAACGTCCAGCGCCGGGCACTGGTAACGCTTTTGCCTTTGTTCGATACCAGACTCTTGACATGGCTCACCGGGCTAAAGTAGAACTGTCTGGGCAGTACATTGGCAAATTTCAGTGCAAGATAGGATATGGTAAAGCTACTCCTACTACGCGCGTTTGGGTTGGTGGCCTTGGTCCCTGGACCTCTGTACCGCAGCTGGAGAGAGAATTTGACAGGTTTGGCGCTATCAAAAAAATAGAGTATACTAAGGGTGACACAAGCGCATATATATTATATGATTCCATAGATGCTGCCCAAGAAGCTGTCAAGGACATGCGCGGTTTTCCTTTAGGAGGACAGGACAAGAGATTGAGAATTGACTTTGCAGATGCCGGAAACGGAAGCGGTTACCGCCCTAAACCCGGTTATCCGACCAGCGGTCCCGATGCACCCGAGTATCAAGAGGGATACGAGGCGGGATGGGAAGAGGGTGGAAGCTATGGAGGTTACGGAGGATCGGGATACCGTGGGCGAGGAGGCTATAGAGGTAGGGGTCGCGGGGCGGGCAGAGCGCCCTCTGGAGAATTCCCCCGAGAAGATGAATGGAGACGCGAAGAGTACGGAAGACGCAGTGGATCACGTTCCCCCCACTCCCCCCGTCGTCGCAGCGCCGACAGTGACTCAGACGGATCAATGAGGCGGGTGGGAGCTCTGGCCTCAGCTCGTACACTTCCCGAGGTGGCTAGAAAGTCCACCACTACATGGAACGGTGCTTTGATTTTGAAAAATTCTCTCTTCCCGGCTAAATTCCATCTGACAGACGGAGACCCAGACATAGTGGATGGGTTGATGAAAGACGAGGAAGGAAAGCACCAGTTGAGGATCACGCAGCGTCTCCGTTTAGATCAGCCCAAGTTAGATGATGTGCAAAAACGTATTGCAACTTGCAGTTCTCATAGTATATTCTTGGGATTGGCTGGTTCTACCACCTCGGTGACTAGCGACGAGGCGGGAGTACTGACTCGCCCTCTAAGGAACTTGGTATCCTACTTGAAGCAAAAAGAAGCCGCTGGAGTAATATCTCTCCTTAACAAAGAAACGGAAGCTACTGGAGTTCTCTATTCCTTCCCACCTTGTGACTTTTCTACGGAACTTCTAAAGAGAACTTGCCACAACCTGTCTGAAGAGAGTCTTAAAGAAGATCATCTTGTAATTGTGGTGGTAAGAGGTGGTACAGCGTAAAGCTTTCCACCTGTACTTTTTGGTGTTATATTTACTAATAATTAGTTTATAATTCACATTGTTATACATACCCATATCATGCTCGACTATTAATTCCATCACTCCGTAACATTGATTTATAGATAGATTGACTAACACATTGATGATTGACATAAAGATATTAGGGTTTTGTCAAGTAAATATTACTCAAATATGAAAATAATATTATATGTTTATTTTCTAGGTGGTACGGAGAGTAAACCTCGAGATCTGTTTAGTTTTCTTTCAATATTGTGATGTGAATTATGGTTTTAGGTTTTAAATAATTGTGGGTGAGGGTTTATTATATTAACCAAAATGATAATATTATTGTGTGCCTCGTGTTGAGAAAGTTGTTTTAGTGAGAGCAAAAACATTGAATCAATTCTATGTAATGACAATTTTATTGTGTCTGTGAGTGTGTGTGTGATGTGGAAGATACTTAGTTCCATGTATTTATGTACTTTCAGCTACATATTATGATTATTCCTGTCAACATTTTGATTTCACCCACTTGATTGACATACATCAGCACTTTCAGTTTTTACTGTGGCTAGTTAAAAGTTTTTATTGCAGTGCTTGAAAATTTTTTCTATTCCTCATTATATTTTGAAAAAAATTATTGTGTAAGTTTGTTAGGTAAATAAGTTTATACAAACGTGTTAGCCCCGGCATTTATTCATTTAAATTATTGTGGCAAATTATGAAACTGGTAATATGAATTGTGCCGGTGGCTTGTTCAGTGAATACATTGTTATGTGTAAAAAGCTGATGTTTAAAGTGTAATCCATTATGTAGTGTAGGTGATGTGTAGTGTTAGTGGTAAGTGATTATAAAAATAGAGTTGTATTCACCATTCTATGTGTCTTTATTTTATACCTGTGAGTGGTTATCCCTATTTCTACTATACTCTTTATACAATTAAATTTGCTTTTTGTATCTATCTGTACAAATTAGTGTTGAAAATAAAACAATGTTAGTGCACAAGTTCTTTTCCACATTAGATATTATTGGGCTGTGTTAGTGTTTGTGATAATTATTTTCACATTGAATATTCAATCTAATTATTTTTTTTCCTTTTTTTAATATGTTAATTCAAGGTAGTTTAAATTGTAATAAGTGATAAATCATTTTATTGTGGGCCATCATCAGCTTGTGTGCTAACTGCAGTTGATGTTGCTATCATCTTTAAATGGAGTGATCAGTTATCAATTAATTGTGGGTTATTTTTATATATTAAAGTGCCTTGAAAGTTTATGTGAAATGTGAGCACCTATTCTTAAGGGAGAGTTTTAACACCACAATTCTTCAAGACAACATTGCGATTCTACTGATGAATATATGTAAGTATCGACTTGTGGATCAAAAATAATTCTTGGTTTTTACTTTGCATACCTAAATCTTCAAGATTCTATCTTTAAATCTCATTTTTTTTTATTTGTCAGCCTTCAAAGGTCCGGGGATTGATTCCCGGTGGAGGCGCTTTTTTTAATTGTGTTTCCTATCTCTGGATCTATGAGATAATGTCTCCAGAATGTTCCAACTTGTTATTGAGTGTGTCAAATTAATATTCGACATAGTACCTGTTAGTTGCCCGAGAAGCAATATAAAAATAAAATAGATGATTAATAATTTTATCAATACCCCTATTAGTTTAACCACTAACTTAGTAAAAATACTGCAGTCATTTTCATTTATTGAAGAAAGAAAAAGTATAAATGGTAATATCAATTTTGCAGTGCATGTTTTACTAATAAAATTTTTAATTCATGATTCAGAAATTTTGGTAATTTTAAAAGTTACTTGAACCTGGTTTTCTGTGGCCATTACAGATGTAATCAAATAACATCAAGTCACATAAAAAAATAACAGAAAAGGTAATAATAATGATTTCAACTACAATAATACAACTGTCGATTTGTTCTCAACATAGCGACAAATTTTCAAGCCAGGATACTCGAGATTTGTATGTCGAATCTATATTTTTCATGGCTTTTCCAACTTTGAAGTCAAAAAACACACCAACTTAGAGGCTTTGCAGCATATATGTTATGTATGTGGATTTACTAGAATTCGAAGTAGAACATTTCGTGTGTCTGTGTCCCCCCCCTTATAACTTTTGATCCGCTCAATTTACAGAGCCCAAAATTTCAGAATATATAAATAGTTATAAGCCTACAAAACTTTTATACTCAGAATTTTAAATATTTGTTTCAGTCAGGGGTTATCCACTTTTGAATTTTTACTTTATTTTTACATATATCTCAGAAACCATAAAAGCTAGAACGCTGAAAATTGGTATGAATATAGACAAATACAAAATCTCAAATAGGTTTTTTCAAAAAAATTCCTGAGTTTCTCAAACATTTTTTATTAAGAAAAATATTTTTTACAATAAATTTACATATGTTTAACTACCTATATTTCTAAAGTTTTAGAAATATCAAGAAAAGCCGAAACACCCCAACTAGATTTTCTATAAAAAATATCCACTTTATAGTAGTACATCTTATATTTTTTTTAACTATAAAAATTGAATTTAGTGACGACATTGCTTCATACAATTTGTATGGCAGTCGCCTATACACAATATCTAAGAAGACTTAATAGTTTGATACTTCATCTCCATACCACCATGCTGTTTTCATATCATGGGTGGGAAAAAAGGACTGACCTCCATACTATCCTATCTTGACATACATACCTACATGTGTTATAGAAAACAAAATATTCAATAATTTGGGTTTATAGTTTGGTACTTATTCTTCAACTATACATACTATAGCTATCGACAGTTAGATCTCATGTGTCATATGCAACTATTTATATAAATCGAAGCTTGAACAAAGTGCTTCATTTAATATAATATTAATCTTGTAAATAATTTACAATTTATGCATTCATCTGCTATTTCTTTTGAAGAAGATATGTCAGTGAATTTTTCAGGGTATTGCTTTTATTAAAATGCACAAGGGTTCCATGAGCAGAATTTTCTTTTTTATTGCAATGAGATGTAGGGGTTAAAGAAAAATTACATTCAGCGGATTTAATTTAAACTATGTGGTAAGATAAACAAAAAAATATTTGAAATACTTTAGATGTCTGGCTGAAAAAAAAAAACAGTGAAACAAATATAGAGTTGTTAAAATTCTCCTCATTTGCATCAATAAGATTGATATTTGTATAGTCATTTTAGAGAGGTACAAGGCTTTTTTGCAAAATATAGATTTTTTTTTAATCATGAAGGTGCTATAGAAAATGATATTACTAATATGGATTTTGTTAGTTCCACAATAATTCAATTAGTATTGCTATATGTGGCCTTTCAGCAATGTTAATTTATAAAATACACAAAACTGACAAAAAAGCATATCTACAGCTAAGTTGGTATGTATGATTGGTGCTTGTTTTGGGTAAATAATCTATTGAACTGTATTGAATTCTTTCAATCATTAATTAAATATTCACAGTTCAAACATATTCAGTTTTCATACAGTTAATGTAGATTTCTGAATTGGTATACTTTTAACGATGGGTGGTGGCAGAGTGGTTAGCACGCTGGGTTTCTAATCCAGTGGTCGCGAGTTCGAATCCTGTCACGACTGATTTCGTTCACCTATAGTACAAGCATTTATGCTTAGTTTAGGGAATGTATGAGGATGTATATGTACTTGTTACAAGGACATATTCATTCTTTAAAAAAAAAAATTGAGATAAATGAGCTGCATAGTAACCTGGGTTCCAGTTTTGTTCTGATGTGTTTCATTTATCGGTAACACATGTATTTGCTTAGTTTAGGTAATATGTGAGGGTTCGTGGCAGAGCGGTTAGCACCCTATTAGTAATCCAATGGATGTGGGTTCGAATCCTGCCTCCACTGATCTTGTTTACCTATTTGTTTACTTAAGGGGATATGTGTTTAAATATTACAAGAACATTTTCTTTTTTTTATTAAATTTATTTACTTATTGGATAAGTTTTTATTCTTATGTCTAGTTTGAAAACTGAAAGTTTTTTTTGTTTCCCTAAAACAAAATTTTCTAACAAATATACGCATATACATATGTTTATGTATTTACTTTTTAGATTTATGTACAGCAAGTACACAAAGGTTGCCTCTTCCAACCAACACCTGCAATGGGAAGTAAAATCATATAAAAATGTATATATTATGTAAACCTAGGATTGTGAGCATAATTCTTATTATTATTAGTTTTCGTTATTAATATCCTCAACGAAAACTGATTTTTTTCCACAGTTTAAAATTATATATAAAACTTCCTATTAATCAGTATTCATTATTTACATGCAATTCAGCCTAAAGAAGCAAAATTGCATGTAAATTATTCCAACTGTCGATTCGTTCATGAGAATTCAATTCTCTGAATGAATCGACATTATCCAACTGTCAATTTGTTCAGGAGAACTTTGTTCTCTTAACATATCGACAATCTTTCAAGCCAGGATACGTGAGAATTGTATGCAGTGGTCTACTTTTTTCACGGCTTTTCCAACTTTGAAGTCAAAAAACACCAACTTAGAGGCTTCGCAGCATATATGTTCCATACACGGATTTACTCAGAATTGTGAGTAGAACATTTCGTGTGTCTGTGTGTGTGTGTGTGTCAGGGTGTGTGTGTGTGTCCCTTATAACTTTTGATCCGCTCAATTTACAGAGCCCAAAATTTCAGAATATATAAACAGTTACAGGCCTACAAAACTTTTATACTCAGAATTTTGAATTTTTGTTTCAGTCAGGGGTTATCAACTTTTGAATTATTATTTTATTTTTCCATATATCTCAGAAACCATAAAAGCTAGAACGCTGAAAATTGGTACAAACATAGAAAAGTACAAAATCTCAAATTTGTTTTTTTTTTTTTTCAATATTTTTTTTATGATAAATTTATGAGTTTAACTGCCTATATTTCCATTTTTTTTAAAAATATCGAAAAAAGCCGAAACACCCCAACTAGATAATTTAATTTTCTATAAAAAATATTATCATTGTATCAGCACATCCCAAATTTTTTTTAACAATTTTTATAAAAATTGAATTGCTTCATACAATTTGTATGGCAGTCGCTTATACACAATATGTAAGAAGACTTAATAGTTTGATAGGTACTTAATATCCAAACATACATACAGAACCATCATGCTGTTTTCATATTCCAGATAGGAAAAAAGGACTGACCTCCATACTTTCCTATCTTGACATACTTATTTTCCTATATTTGGATTTATGGGTTTATAGTTTGATTCTTATTCTTCAACTATACATACTATCGCTATCGACAGTTGGATCTCATGTGTTACATGCAACTAGTTTTAATAAATATATCCTCTGTTGGTGATAAAAATCTATGACACATGATACAAAAGAGACGAGCAATTGCAGTTTCACTGGATTTATGAATCCAGGCTCACGAGCAAGCAGAATAGGTGAGCCACACGAGCTTTCTACCATGAATGCGGGCCCGAGGGGCTCCTTTATGTCTCGAGTCACGCTCGCCACTCATCCATCAATCTTCAACTGATAATCTACTCCCTTGCGCATCACAACTTGCCATGAGTATTTTTTCTTAATCTATTTATTTATTCATTTTTTCACACCTTTATCACAAAGACTATTATGAAGATTATTGCTGCCCAACTAGGTAACCCTGTTCTAGGGCTAGCAGTTTACAATTTTACTAAGCCAAATATTTGACATTTTGGTTTTACATAGTTATGTATTTTGTCTTTAAAAAAAATATTAGAGGACACCAGACATCACAACAAATTACAATATTACATAGTTACTAATATCTTAAACACAAAAGTATAAACCGATACAGTAAAATTTCAATTTATGTTAATAATGAAATAAATATGACAGAGTTTGAAATGAAGATACATGGAAAGAATGTAAGATGAAGAAATATGTAATTAACAGAATGAAAGTTAACACACATTGAGATAGTTTGGCCACTTGGAGAGAATGAATGAAGAACGCTTGACGAAGAAAATATACAAAGCTGACAGGAATGGAATAAGAGGTCGGGTGTGCCCAAGAAAAGGATGGCACGACCATGTAAACGATATTCTGAAAGATGGAAATGTAAGAAGCGTGAACAACAGACGAATGTGTATAAGACGATGTATGAATGTTGATGAGGCGATGAATGTGTCAAGATAGAAAAATGTGGCATTCGGTTCTCAGTGCCTACCCTGTGAGGGACATGGCGTGATGGTATGTATGTATGAAATAGAGTTTACCAGCCATCATTCACCAAATATTATATATCACCCTAGGACGCCAATTTTCATACATAATATGTATACTTAAATGGTTTCAATTTATTATCATTTAGTTTTCATATGCTGATGGAGACAATGAAATAGACTTTTTTTCAGAATTGAAGTTTAATAAAACAGCTGGTTAAAATATTTGTGTTTATTTTATTTTAAGTTCCCAAAACTATAATTTTGAATTAATCAATGGCGTACTTCAATAAAATGATATGGAAACTTTTTTTAATTTTTCTACGGACATTTCTTGATGAAACTCCATAGCAGGATGGGATGTGGCAGAACAGCTAGTGCACCAAAATATTGTCATGTAGGTTCCAATCTTACCTCGACTGAAATTGTTGTCTATATAATTATGCTTAATTTAGGGAATGTATGAGTATGTATTTGTTACAAGAATTTATTAATTAAAAACCATGGTTTAGAGTAATAATAATTAGTTTCACTTTTATAATTTTTACCACTTAATAGTATCATTACTGTTTATTTCTGGAAGTTATGGAATGTGTCATTTTTATGCATTTTTAAAATTGTAAATTTCACGAGGGACCAACATAATCTCAGAAAATTGGAAGGCTGTAAAAAATGTGTAGGTAAGCCTGTGCCCCGTTCCACCATCGTACTTTTCAACTTTGCGCTTTGCAATTCGTCGGCTTGTTTTCGTTCCACCATTACATTTTTTCGCAAAGTAAAAGTCGCAATGTGCAAAGCGAAAAGTAGACGCCTATTGCAAAGCAAATAAGCCGTTCTGTTCCACCATCGCTACTTTTCATAAAAAAACCTTGCGAATGAATTGAAAAGAATATTTTGACATTTCAAATTTGCCATTCGTCGAGTTGTGAAAGTAGAAGTTGTTTGTTTAGAATTTTTGAGTAAATTTACTATAAAATTTTGCAAAAATTATTGTAAGAAAGGGATGAGGAAGACGGGGTTGTAAGAAATTATAGAGAAAGGATAAATTTCGAAAATATTTTACCCACGCAGTTCCTCGAATGTTTTCGCATAAATAGCACTCAGTGTGAATATGTCTTGATTAAGTACACGATTTATTCTGATTTTTTTAGGTAATTTATACTGTGTTTGTGTGATTATTATGTCCGCTTTTTCTAAGTACATATATATGATTATTTCACTACTCATTTACACATATTTATTGGGAGACCACATCTCGAAATTTCTTTCGAGCGCGCGCCTAGCGACGGCAAGTACATTTGTTTATCGCTAGGCCGAGTTCATCGCCCGCAACGTCAAATAAGTGACAATACTCCTCAACTGGGTATGACACTTCAAATAAATAAAGTCTAGAAAGTTCGAGGACATTGAACTTGCTACCCCCAGCGCAGCACTATTTAAGGGAGTCTATACCTCTACACGTCGTCACTTGTCCTTGATGACTTTCTGTTGCTTGGAGACTATAACCTCTCACAAATACACTGGAGCATAGGCGAGAATGGCCTGCCAGAAGTTAGAGGCGCTGTGGGCAGTCCGGCAAGCTAATCATTTTTTGAGTTTCTCTCTCTATCTGACTTGAACCAATGTAACTTTATACACAATAGCCAAGGTAATTTACTTGACTACGTCCTATCCAAAAATATAAACTGTAGAGTCCACAAATCCGAGGTATCTTTTAGCAAGCCGGACCCATTTCACCCCCCACTTCTGGTGACATTTCCTGTAAACTTTACTAGAGACCGTTTATTGAAAGGCAATTATAGGGAAATTACCCTTTATGGAAGAGCTGACTACCCACACATTAAGTCTGGTCTTGCATCGCACGACTGGGCATTAGACTTATCCGACCTCACTACAAATGAATGTGTTGACAAATTTTATCAAATAATTTCGGATCTGATTCGCGAATACA
Organism: Molanna angustata; assembly: GCA_963576475.1. Taxonomy (NCBI): domain Eukaryota; kingdom Metazoa; phylum Arthropoda; class Insecta; order Trichoptera; family Molannidae; genus Molanna; species Molanna angustata. The sequence continues at coordinate 22,259,390 of OY754978.1, read as the reverse complement.
TACCAACAAAAAAAGTTAAATCAGGTAATTCCTACCCCTGTTGGTATTCTCTGGCACTTATAAGGGTCATAAAAGAGAAGTCGACTTTTCATAGGAAGTGGAAGAAATACAAAAACCCAATGGATTACTTATCTTTCAAATTATTAAGAGGACGTCAAAAGCTAATATTAAAACAATGCCATGATAAGTATTTAATCAATATAGAAAAAAATATTCAATCTAACCCCAAATATTTGTTCTCTTATATAAAGTCTAAAAAGAAATCGGGTGATATCCCAAACAAAATTAAGTATAATGACAACGTCTTTACAAAACCCGCCTCCATTTGTAATGCTTTTAACGAATATTTTACGTCTGTACTTATTCAAAACTCATACATACGATCACGCCATGTCCCTTACGGGGTAAGCAGAGAGAACCGAGCGCCATACTTCTCTATTTTTGCACACATTTCTGGCTTCCTTTACATCCATGCATCGTCTCATACATGCTCGTCGATTGTTCAAACTTTTTATGTTTCCTTCTTTCAAAATATCATTCACATGGTCATGCCATCCCTTTCTGGGGCGACCTCTGCTATTCACTCCATCTCTAGCACCCATGTATATTTTTTTGGTCAGTCGTTCATCGTTCATTCTTTCTATATGTCCAAACCACCTTAAAGCATTCACTTTCATTTTACATATAATATCCTTTTTTAACTTGCATTCTCTCCTTATGTCCTCATTTTTTATTCTATCATATATCGTTCTATTACATACTCTTCTTAGTGATCTCATTTCTACAGCATTTATTCTACTTTCATGTGTTCTTTGCCAGGTCCATGTTTCACTTGCATACGTCAAAGTAGGCACCACAATTGCATTGTGTATTGCAATTTTGGCTTCCTTTGAGATGCTTGGGTCGGACATTACTGGTCTAAGTGCTCCGTTTATTCTATTCCCTGCCATAACTCTTCTTTCAATATCTTTCAAAACTCAAACAGAAATAATTACGAAAGCGGCGAGACGCAACCTATAAATGATAACAATCTATTATTAATACATGACTTACAGGTGGACGTTTCGTTAGTGAGTAGGTATATAAATAACTTAAATATAAACAAGGGCTCAGGATCCGACAAATTACCGGGGGTTTTCTTGAAGAATTGTTTGCCTGAGATATCGGAACCTTTATCGATAATATTTAATAAATCTCTGCGCGAAGGTTGTTTCCCATCAGTGTGGAAACAAGCATGGATATCTCCAATACATAAAAACGGAGATCGTTGTGACGTAAAAAATTACCGACCAATATCAAAACTCCCAATAGTTAGCAAATTACTCGAAAAGATAATAATAAATCATATTAACCCAAAAATAAACCCATATATCAGTAATAGTCAACACGGATTCAGAACCAAAAGATCTGTTGAGACGAACCTACTTGAGTTTACCCATTATATCACATAATCGATGAATGAGGGAAAACAGGTTGACGCCTTCTATAGTTATTTCTCCAAAGCATTTGATAAACTTAATCATAACATTTTGTTGGAGAAACTATATAAACTGGGAATCAGGGGTAACCTCCTAAGATGGTTTGAATCCTACATAAAAAATAGGTCTCAGGCGGTAACTGTATGCGGATACATATCATCATATTTACCTATTCACTCTGGAGTACCCCAGGGGTCCCATCTGGGACCACTCCTGTTCCTAATATATATAAACGACATGGGAAACTGTGTAAAAACCTCGAACTTATTATTATTTGCAGACGATGCTAAACTATATCGAAAAATCGAGTGTATCACTGATTGTATTGATCTTCAAAACGACATCGACGCACTAAAAGAGTACTGTCAGGTAAATCAACTGTTCCTGAATATTGACAAGTGTAACTTTATAATATATACCAGAAACAAAAACAGGATAAACTTTGATTATAAATTAAATAGCTCGACTCTAGAACGTAAGTCCGAAATGAGGGACTTGGGAATTATATTAGACGAAAAATTAAATTTCATTAAACACTATGACAATATTACTTCCCGTGATTACAAGACCCTAGGCTTTATATTTAGAAACACAAAGGATTTCCGGAATCCCAACTCGCTGGAAATACTGTTCAACTCGCTTATCCGAAGTCTTTTGGAATTTGCCTCTGCGATCTGGAACCCGAGTTATACTGTCCACATTAATGCTATAGAGAGATTACAAAAAAAATGCATAAAACAATACAATTTCAGAAACCGTCGGTATTTCCGGTATTATGATCAAGCACTTACACATTATAAAATAAAATCACTGGAAGTGATACCCTCCTCCCAAGAGGCTTTGAGGTCGAGCTCACCTTTCTTTTAACGTCTTTTATGGAATTAAATATTCCACACATTACCTCGCTGGACGAGATGCATAAAAAAAGTAAACGATAATTGAAGCCGTGGTCTGACGATACACAAATGTCAAATGTCAGCGCACAAACGTCAGACGGCACGGTCATGTCACAAAATAAAATAACTAAAATTTCTAATAAAATAAAGAATTAAAATTGGCAATAAATTAGGACGTCACAAATTTAAAATAAATAAGAGTCAATATTGGACGTCACACGTTAAAACAATGTCGATAAAATAATTAAATAAAATCACTCACAGCCGAAATATTGTCACACGGAAATAAAAAAAATGTCACAAATATTCTTTTGGGGCACACATATTTTTCTCTTCTCGGCCATGGGCGTGCTGATGCACCGCCAATGCCGGAATGGACCATCGTCGATGGGCGAAGGGGCAAAGCTATCGGCGAAAGCAACCTCGGGTCCCAGACACCGGCAGATGCCGGTTGGGTGACTGGCGGGAGCGAACGACGGCAGCGCGAGTCTCAAGGAGATGCAGGCCGTTGCTCCAGGGTCCAGCGCGACCCAACAGCGTTTGGAACACTTTCCAAACTCAGCATCCGCTTCGGCCCAGGAAAGCGGCTCTCTCGCCGAATGGTAGTGCGTAGTGCGCCGATATCACATCCACTCCTGGTATCACATCCATGGCTACCGATGTGGAGCGAGCCTAACCGACACCCTCGGGTGCGGTTTGCAGCTGCTCCGGCCACAGTGAACGCGGTCTGTGTCGACACGACGCGTGTCTAATTTCGACTGTCACTGTCCCTTCTAATGTCACATTTTTGGAGGTTATGTTATTGTCAAAATCTATTTCTTTTTTATTCACACACTATTTTATCATAAATGTTGGTTTGTGGTCAGCTGATTTGGCGTCGAATTTAAATAAAAATAACGCGAACAGGAGAGGTCGCGTCAGAAGACCGAAGGATAGTTATTGATCTGGTCTACTTGTACAAAATTTTAAATAATATAGTCGATAGTAGTGCACTCCTGAGTGCAATTCGTTTCCACTGTCCATCTAGAAGTAACAGAAATAAAACACTATTTTATATCGAATCCTGTAGAACTAACTATATGTTAAACACATTTGTCAATAGAGCGTGTATTAGTTTCAATAATAACTGTATGACCAATACAAAGATAGACCTGTTTTCATCAAACATTGCATCCTATAAAAAAGAACTGTTAAAATCGAAAAATGGATATATAGTCTCTTGAACTACACGTCATAAGTATGAATGCTTTGTATAGTGGCATGTTTGTGGTCGCACGTTGCGCGGGCCGATTTACTACATATATACGTCCCCCCCTTCCCCTCCCCGCAGTGTGTCCCATCACGTCGTATCCATCTCCATGGGCAGTCTAGCAGTGAAGATTATATTATGTTATGTTACACTTTGTTGTATTGTATTGTGTTGCATTGTGTTGTATTGTGTTATGTTATATTATATTATATTGTAACACCCACTAGGAAATACTGTAATTGGCGTTATCAACAAGAATTTTATCTTACTGTATTATCATATTATTGTATAAGCTGTTGTATTTCTGAATAAAATAAAAATAAATAAATAAATAATATTTTCATATTCTGGGTAGAAAAAAGGACTGACGTCCATAATGTCCTATCCATCCGTAGGTATTATATACTCTTTGGACCTATCTTGACATACATACCTACATGTGTTGTATAGAAAATAAAATATTCAATAATTTGGATTTATAGTTTGGTACTTATTCTTCAACTATACACATACTATCGCAATCGACAGTTGGATCTCATGTGTTACATGCAACTAGTTTATATAACCTACGGAGATGCGTTGTAAAAGTTGGCTACAACTAGTATTATAGCTTCATGTGGCTACAACCCATTCATTATAATATTGCCATCAAGTGTGAATAAAGTTAATAAATTGTAAAAATCTTCTCATTCGTTTGATATTTCCATAGGTATTGTGATCGATATATTTCCATGCATTATGATATCAAAGAAACCCAAAAACCATTATTTTACTTTGGCCTAATGTATTTCTTCTATTAATTCTAAGAACGGATTATAGCGGCCCCCCCCAGGCCTTGTTCATATATTTAAGTATTGTCTTTTCTATTGAAAATAAATTTAAAATGTAAAATGCATCAAGCAGATTCCTGGAATCTTGGCTTTCACCCGGTGGTACGGGTTGGTTCTTCAGTATAACCCCCCCCCCCTCCCCTACTCCATGTTCCACGGGCGCTGGGTCGCCCGGCTGTGTCGGATCAGTTGTCATTCGGTAGGCGTCAGTGGTTGGTCGGTAGTTGTAGAGACCCGCGTGCGAGAGTGCGAGTTTGCTAGGCTATCGGACGGCCTTAGCATTTTGTTTTAGTGTATAAAGTAGTGATTAAGTTCTTTTCAGGTCCTCTACCTATCATCGGGGGTGAATTTAAAATAGTTTAAGTTACTTTTAATAATAAAAATAATCGCATAATAGTGAATAAGTGTGTTTCAGGTCCATATAACCAACGAGGGGTGAATTTAAGATAGTTTTAAGTTATTTTTAATTAATAAAAAGTGATATGTAGTGTAAGTGTTTCCTCTACAGCCTCGTTACGAGAACAGCAGTTTGGTAAGATCTTTCCAGTTATGTATATATTATTTTACCATGCCTGTATTTGTATGTATTTGTCTTTTCAGGCACATCGCAGCCGATTATGTTTTATTTGATTTTTATTTTCAGGGGCAGAGTTTAATGTTTATTTTTATTATGCTTTTCAGCTTCTTTAGTTATCAATTTCGCGTCCCAACATGGGACCAATATATTTCTTCCCAGCCTCCTTATATCAATCTCGCGTCCCAACGTGGGACAAGTACTCTTCTCCGCCTTTCTCTAGATATCAATTTGGCTCCCAACGTGGGACAAGTACTCTTCTCCGCCTTTCTCTAGATATCAATTTCACGTCCCAACGTGGGACAAGTACTCTTCTCAGCCAACTCTCTCGATATCACGTTTTTTTGTAAGGATATATTACAAATTCATGTTAAAATATTGAGCGACCACAAGTTTAACAAATCAAAAAAGGAGACAAATTTATTATGAACCACTAGACATAATTCATATTTTTCTATGGTGTAAATAACTTCCATTTAATTTTAATAGATGTCTTTTTCTTTCTTTCTGAGCATTCTTGATTCTGAGTTCTGAGACTTTTTTAACTGTGCGTTTGTTACTTAGCGGGGAAATTTGTTTTTGTTTACTGTGAATTATTATATTCAAATAAGTAAAAAGATACAATGTTTGAGGCGTGTTCAATAAATGCGGATCATAAGGATTTAATACACGATGTGGCATATGATTTTTACGGCGAGCGAATGGCGACATGCTCCAGCGATCAGTTTGTTAAGGTTATGTCAATGATTAATATCAATTGTATTTTATCATCTTTTAATGTCGGTTAATTCAAAAACTATTTTTTTACAGATTTGGGATCAAGATTCAAAAGGAAATTGGCAGCTTTCCGCTAGTTGGAAGGCACATAGTGGTTCTGTATGGAAAGTAACATGGGCTAATCCAGAATATGGACAGGTTATAGCAACATGCTCCTTTGATAGAACAGCCGCTGTTTGGGAAGAAAGTAGTAAGTTTATTTAAATTTGGAAGTAAAAAAGTCATGCATAATTCGCCGGTTTGTAGTAAAATGTCTGTGGCCCGAATTTTCTACAAAGAATTGTTGATACAGATGCCAGCAAACTTCTTAAGCCTTTTCACCGTGGAGTGGAGCTGTCTGCACATATAGGTACAAACCAAGCAAAAAATAAATTTACGACTATATCTATGACAATAATATATATTATTATGGTCACACTAAAGTTTGAATAAATCGAACTTGAATTCTTGTTTTGTGAATTTGGAGTGTTACGCGACGTCCTATGTAGGCGATTCAAAGCGAACGCGAAGCGGCGCGGTGCGAAAATAACAAATAGTCGGTAACTATAGAAGTGTACTACGTTACCAACCGCGAGTAAGGTACGGGACGGCGCGATGCGAAGCGAACACGATCAGTTGGTTTGATATTTTCGCGCGAATTGGAAGCGGTGGCATAGTTTTTTTTGGTTAAGTATAATGTCAGAAGTGAGGACATAGCCGCCGCTTCGCACCGTATCGCTTTGAATTCGCATGTAACCGCTTCGGATCGCTTCGCAATCGCGTTCACTTTGAATCGCCTACGTAGGACGTCGCGTAAGATTATTGAACTTTATTTATCGAAGTGTAGTTTGATCAATAAGAAATTAGTGTATTTTGATTTTCTGAAAAACATTTTATACTATTAGCTATCACAAAATTTCTAGAAATTGTTCCGCGTGGAGAGGGGCAGATTGTGCACACTTGTGGCCAAACCAACCAAGCAAAAAACCCTCATTTGTCTTCTGCGCATCCATGTAATTCTTCTAGATGCTTAGTGATAACTATATCTCATTAGTTTTGATATAACTTATTTTTGAGTTCATAAATGTAATGTGTAGTATGTTTATTAATTTTAGGTGAAATAAGTGGAACAGGCGAAAGAGGTAAAAGATCATGGTCGAGAAGAACTAGTCTAGGAGATTCCAGAACATCAGTAACTGATATTAAATTTGGTCCTAAAACACTTGGACTACTTATAGCAACATGTTCTTTAGATGGCATTATCAGGTTTGTAAGAATATCATTTTTATGCAATTATTTTCTTCACAGAATTCAGATTTAAATTACCATGTTATGTATTAATAATTGATTACAATTTTAGGATAGTTATTCCTATAGACAATTCTTCTTCTCAGCCTAATCCCGTCTACTCCTGGATGAAGGCCTCCTCCATCTCCTTCCACGCCACTCTATCTTTTGCTCTGAGCAACCAATTGACACCTGCATGACGGCTGATGTCATCTCTCCATCTCATGATGTCATCTCGTTGGAGGTCTTCCGACACCTCTGACTGTCGTTCTCGGTCTCCAAGCCAACACTATCCTTGGCCATCGGTCTTCGGGGTATCTAGTCACGTGGCCCGCCCATCTCCACTTCAGGGTAAGAATGCGGTGGACGACATCAACTAATTTTGTTCTTTTCCTGATGGTGTCATTTCGCACCCTGTCTCTCAGACTTAATCCTCTTAACATGGCTCTTTGGGTGACTCGTAGTTTTTCAGCACTTTTCTGAGTTATTTTCATAGTCTCCAAGCCATAAGTAGCTACTGGCAGTACACAGGTCTCATATACCTTCCGTTTCAGGTTGATAGGAATTTGGGGATTTTTGAAGATGTTGGCTAATTTCCTAAAAGCTGCCCAACTTGTCCAATGCGTCTCTTTATTTCGGCCGTTTGGTTTTCTCAACCAATTTTCATAGTGTGTCCCAAGTACACATACTCTTGGACATTTTCAATCAAGATCCCATCCACTGTGATCTGAGATCCTGCTGTGCCCATCACCTTTGTTTTTGTCATATAGACAATTATTGTGTTATTATTAAGATGTGAAAACATGTAATTTTTTTATGTTAGCAACAACTGAATCATTTGTTACATCAAACATATTAAAAATGTGCAAAGTTATTCAGTTATTTAAAGCTTATCTTTATGTTTAGTGTCTACAGGGGCACAGCGAGCGGATCTGATTTTTGTCTCCTAGCAACGACGTCATTATTGCTGACGATTTGATGTGTGCACAAATTTGTATATAGAATACTAAAATCCGTCTTATGCGCTGCATCCGCTGCTCTTATGTAGATACGGTCCTTTAAGCCTCAATTTGATTATTTCCATGTCATGTATCATTTATCAAACAATCGTTTCTATAATGATTATTGATTTGGCAATATATTTGTTCATTTGTTCATATTATCAGTCTCAACATACATTGTGAAAAAAAAAACATTGATAATAGGCATGATGACTAATTTTGAGAAACTATCTCACAGTGTTTTTACCATTGTGAGATTAACAATGTAAACAAAATGAGATTTTGATATATAATAAAATATAAATTTCGTTACAATATTATAAGGGTAATTTTCTTCTTAAAATATTTACATATTTGACTCAAAACCTCTTTCTCTCATATACATAATATTAGGTAAAAACAGTAAAATGTGATATAAATAAATTATTTTATATTACAGAATATATGAAGCACCGGATGTTATGAATCTAGCTCAATGGACTTTACAACATGAAATTCCTACAAAAGTATCTCTGAGTTGTCTTACGTGGAATCCATCACTGTCCAGGTATGTTTTAATTAACATAATACCTAAATGCTGGGACAAATGTAAACAATGAATGAATAGTCCTTATATATTTTTTTGTTTCCTTATTTTAAGGAGAAAAATATATGTAGTTGCCGTGATAAAGTCGCTAGCATCACCGCCATGGTATCTTCGTTCACTGCATTCCTGGACTGTGCTGTCCTAGCTGAAGAAACTGGCAATAAAAAACTGAAAAGAAGAGTTAGCCCTAGCAAACTGAAACTAAAGATGGCTTGACTGTGTGATGATTTTTTGAGGAGGCCAAGATCTTTCTGGGTTGTAGCGTCACATGTGTAATTTATAAACAGGGTCAGTCAAACTTTTGGGAAAACTAATTCGATTTAGAAATTGAAAGTGAATGGTGGACCGTAGAAGTCAAATATGTACTTACTTCCCTCATTACACTACATTAAAAATTCTGTGCGAAATATTCAGTTTTTATCTTGATAAATTAAATCAAACACAGTCTGCATATTGAGAAAATGTCAGTTTGTTTATTTAGTTTGTCCATGCAGCTAGAACTTTTCAGTTTTCATTTCAATAATTTAATTCAAACAAAAGTCCATGCAGCGAGAAATTTTTAGTTTTTATTTCAATAAATTAAACAAATTTTTCAGTCTTCTTTTCTTTTTCAATTGTGATGCGTGATAGTGAAATTGTCAAGTTTGAAGTTTTTTCTATAAAAAAAAAGGTTTTTCTGATTTTTGACGCATATTGCTCGCAGGCCGTACTGAAACACTTGGTGGGCCGCTGTTGCCCAGGGCTGGTATAAACTTATGCTGGGTCGTGAGTGGAATAAAAAAATACTGTATTTATTATACAATTTTAAAAACAGTGGATGCACCATGAAGGTATGATTATGATACTAGGTTGCATTATTCAGATCTACATTCAATGTTTATAAATTTTTATTATATTTTTGAAATTATTGTTTTTTATCTAACTAAAATTTCCAGAGCTCATCCTCCGATGGTGGCAGCAGGTAGTGCTGAAGGTGGTAGAATTGTCTTGCTGGAATATAGTGATACTACCAGAAGATGGGCAAGGGTGGAACCTCAAGGTGTCTGGCCCTCTCTTCCGGAACCGGTTCATGATTTAGCTTTTGCACCCAACCTTGGGCGCTCATATCATCTCTTGGCTGTAGCGACGTCAGATGTCCGCATATTAGCACTCAAACCAATGCCGTAAGTTAGTTTTACTGTAAACTTGTGTTTAAAACTGTGTTCATCACTTAGTAGGCAGAGGAAATCAAATGCCATTCATTCCTGTGTTTAGTTTTTTAATCTACATGTTTTCTGATTTCATCTACATGTTTTCTGATTTCATCTACGTGTTTTCTGTTTTCATCTACGTGTTTTCTGATTTCATCTACGTGTTTTCTGATTTCATCTACATGTTTTCTGATTTCATCTACATGTTTTCTGATTTCATCTACATGTTTTCTGATTTCATCTACGTGTTTTCTGTTTTCATCTACGTGTTTTCTGATTTCATCTACATGTTTTCTAATTTTGTCTACATGTTTTTTATCTACATGTTTTCTGATTTCATCTAAGTACATGTTTTCTGATTTCATCTACATGTTTTCTGATTTCAAAAATTTTCAGATGATTTTTCTCTTGTAAAGGTTACTTTTATAATTATATTTTTAATGAGGTTTTTTTTTATATTTATGCTGTTCTGCTCACACAAATTGTTTTGTCATATTTACAGGGAAGGTGGTGGAAGATATTTGTCTGAAGTGGCAGCCTCCTTGGATCAGCACGGTGCACCAGCTTGGCGAGTCTGTTGGAATGTCACTGGAACACTACTAGCTTCGTCAGGAGATGATGCAACTGTTCGTCTGTGGAAAAGTAATTTATATATACATACATTTTATGGCTTGAATCTTTTTGAAAGAGTGCTCTGTGTTATTGGCACCTTAAAATTCCTTAATGGGTGAATTGCCTTAAGGCCCTTGTAAATGCCTGTGACATTGGGCATACGAGATGTACACAAATGTGCACACTTATTACCTTATAATGTATGAAACACGAACAAATATTTTCAAGTTTTTATTACTCACTAACCCAAGGGGATAGGTATAGTACAGAGTAATAATTTCACAATTTTTAAGGCTATTTTTTTATTGCAGATTATCAACTAGTATCATGCTGAGATTGTATTTTGAAAGTTTCATCATAATGTATCTGTGTGTGCTGTGTACTATGAGCTATATGCTGTGTTCTATGTACAGCGTGTTCATTTTACTTTATCGATTATAGACTAAAGTACTCATTCGAATCTGTTCAAATTTTACAAATTTGTATATTTAATACTCGCTTAGACCCCATTAGATTTTGAAGGATATCTGATCAGTGCTTCTCATTTTTTTTTAACTTTTTTAAACAAATATTTCAAAGTGACCCCAAGCTCAGGAAACATAATATTTCGTATTTTTATTTTCAAATTGCTAAAAAATGCACAATTCTTTCATAAAATGGCATTGAAGAATGATCATGTTTTCATTTAAAATATTTAAATCAAAAATAAGTTAACAAACTCATTTCATGAAATATAGATAATAATAGATTTTTTCTTTAATTTTGACAATCCTTGAATGCATTTTTGATGAGTGTTATTTTTGTTGTATCGAAATTTCAAATAGTATGCAAAAAACTCGATTTTCCAGACCGTGAGAGCATTTTGAAAATTTTGGACAGATGAAATCATAGAGAAGAAATTAACGGATATCTATGGAAAACTAATCAGCTCTATGTCTATGCACTTTACACGTATGATGTATGTAAATATGAAGTCGATCGGACTTATAGTTTGGGCTGTAGAGAGGACACAAACAAAAAACAACGTAAATGATGAAATCATAGAGAAGAAATTCAAAGTTGTCTATGGAAAACTAATCAGCTCTAGGTCTATGCACTTTACACATATGATGTTAATATGAAGTCGATCGGACTTATAGTTTGGGCTGTAGAGAGGACGCAAAAAGGATAATCCGTATGCCATACATACAAACACATCACGACGAAACGCACAGTGTGCACCCTCTACATGATACCCGTTGGAAATTGATGTAAAAAAATACGCTTAAAAACTATGAAATCATGACTCTCCACTATTCCATAGTGTGGAGAGCAAAAATAGGTTCGCTGTTAGTAGGCGTTCCTGTGTGAAACTGTGTTTCATTGGAAATGAAACCTGGCATTGGATGAAAGCTGACTGTCATATATTTGTGTTTGATTTCAGTGCAATATCAACAGCAGTGGGTGTGTGCCGGAGTACTCCAAGGTGAACCAGCTGCTCAATCCTTGGGTACTCCTCTCCCTCCTCCATCCGCTGCTAGATACTACAAGTTGGGTATCATAACTAACCCCGGACAGGTGCCTTGGCATTGATCTCACAATACTAAACAATACACACATTTTACTATTGTATGCCTTCAATTTATTTTATTTGTTAAATGATAATATCCTTTACTTTATTATCAATCAATAAATGTAATTATATACTCGATCGCAAAATATCAACCGCGCCCTAATATGTACAGATTCCCGTAGTGCTCTTCAAAAAATTTCATCCAATCCTCTAAATTATCCAGAGGACAGAATCACATGTTCCATTAAAAGTTTTCTATATTATCTAAAAAACGATGAATTTGACATAGTTCTATCATGGGTCCCTGGACATCTTGGGATTGAGGGCAATGAAAAGGCTGATGAACTTGCGAAATTGGGAACTACTTCGGGCACAATTCCAGATAACTTTATTATCCCAATCTCAGATCTTTTACCCCGCCTTAAATCAAATATGCTTTTCAAATGGGATGAAAATTGGTACAAAACAAAAAAATATAAGGGTGCTTATCATGCAGGTATCCAACAAAAAATTTCCTCTAAACCATGGTTTTATAATAGAAACATATCTAAACGATTAATATCATGTATTTCTAGAATGAGAATTGGCCATTGTTCAATTGCCTCCCATCTGTATAGAATTAGAGTTCTAAATAGCCCACTTTGCCAGTGTGGTGATGAGGATGAGACAATTGATCATGTATTTTTTAACTGTAAAAATAATTCCGCCTTCAAAAATATATACAAACAATTAATTAAAATCACTCACCAATCTCCACTTAATATCCAACATCTTTTGTCTCTTAATAATTCACGTGTACTGTCCGTTATTTCAAAATTCCTTTCATTGAATGACATAAATTTATAAAAAAATTAATTTTTCTCCTTTGACACGAAATAATTGGCACATAGCACTCTTTACAGGGTGAATTGCCTTAAACAAAAAAAAAATGTAATTATATATTTTTTTATAAGGTTTCTAGAAAACAACAAACTTAAAAATTCCGTACTAGACAAAATTACTATACAATCAAATAGACACTCTTATTAATTTTTAAACAGTTAAAATATGTTGACTGTATGGAAAAAATTATATTTGAATTAAAAAGATACTTGTGCACTTTCTTATATTTTTCTAATGGTAATTTTGTCTTGGCCATTTTTATTAATGTCTATAACACAGGTTCCCAAACTTATTTCGACTACTGGTCACTTTGAGTTTTCAAAAATCTAGTGCCCCCTATATTTTTTAACGTATCTAAATATTACCATAATGTTTAAAGTGAAGAGTGTTAACTTTATTAGTCCACTGTATATAATTTTACAGGAGACGGTTTGCATAAAACTTTTGATTCTTACTCATCAACATTTGAAATACACTTGGTTTGATAGTAAATATCTAAAATAATATTAAATTTATCATAACATTTTGACAAAAATTGGAGTTACGGGGTATTCTTCACAAAGAAATTGTCTGAGTTCATGGAGTTACAATGTTGCTATTACTATGAAAAATAAAACTACGATTTATTTTACTTTGATATCCTGTATAATAATTACAAAGGCTATATAATATAAGTCGTCGCTTATATTGCAATTCGTTCCATGTTTAGTTTTGTCAACTTTGTATTCTTTTTTTTTTATTTAATATAATATTTTTTGTGATTATTACTGCTTCATGTTTTTTTGTAGTAATTTTGCTAACATTAAGACAGGTTTTTAAACTAATTATTTGTTTCTGGTACCTTGGCATAAAACGAATTATATCTTTGACTCAACACAACATTTCTGTCAATTTGCATTACATGAAACATATTATCTTTAGAAAATAATTAACACTGCTATTTTTGAATTATATTTTATAACATATTAATGATCAAATTGCTATAAAAAATATTTCAGCAGTTACAAAAATAGAAAATAATGAAAAAGAAAAAAATGTGCCTTAAATATAAATACTTAAATAATAGAGAATTATAGTTAATAAGGTGTGGATACTTGTTTGAAGGACAATTGTGTTGAAGATTATCATAAAATTGATGATATTTTCTTGGTATTACTTCTTTTATTTCTTGTAAATGTGGTGGATTTTTGTAGAGTGGACTGCATTCAAAATTGCTAGTTGCCGCTGCATTTCTTGGCAAATACTCATAGGGCCGGTATTACAGTCTTAGTTTAAGAGCTAAACTCAAGTTTTACAAAAATATAGCGTATTACAGTGTCCGTTTAGGCCTAATCTTCCCTCAAATACGTCACTAAAACGACAAATATTTAACTCAACGTTTCTGGCGGATTAAGTACTTAACGGTGAGTCAACTGTCATTTGCTAGGCAACGTGTGTAGTTTCAGTTTCTATCACTAGAGGTGTTAGGCAACGAGTGTTGTTTCAGTTTTCTATCACTAGAGGCGTTAGTTGTATCGACGGTGGCGCCACACAACAAAACAAACTGACAGCCATATTGAAACAAACATGGGCATTTAAAAGCATTATTTTGGCGAAAAAAATTAAATTTAACATATTGGATAGTAAAACAATAGTATTTCAAGTCGTAGCGTCCCGTTTTGTAGTTCATATTCAGTCGGCCCTCAACTCATTGAGCTTGTTAAACTCAAGATTAATGTTAAAGGGAGATGGAATCCATTTCCGTATTACAGTGCAATATGACATGTCAGTTACTAAATCTTCAATTATGGACATATTTTACTTTTTCTGTGGTTATTATCTGTCAAATTTTAAATAACCTCAAATAATACGATTTTTTTTAACCTTACCGCAAATTCTTTAATATTTTCACTTTCTTGCTGTTTTGTATCGTAAAAATTTATCCTTTCATCGTACATTACTGTAACATTTTCACAAAAAGATTCTAATTTATCTATTAAAACTTCATAGTGATAATCTCCCACCTTCTTTGGTGAACAAAGATCAGCTAAAAGAGAAAAAGTCTCATTCCCCAAGGAATTTAAAAAGACTGCGCAAATCTTATCAGCGCTTAATTCATCATTTAGAATGACGAACTGACTGAATCTCTCACGGAATACGAACCATGAGTCGTTAACGTGGTCGAAAAACAGTATCTTACCGACCAACGTCATTTCACATCAGTTCACAACAACAAAAAAAATTACAATAACAAAACATATATTATATCAAAATTAAACACAAAACAACCATAAACATAACTTAAGATTTCTTTGCTGCTCTTTCGTCGTGCCGTTCTTTCCCTGGACAACCTCGACTTCTTTTTGCACCGTGACCTCTCAGCCTCCAGTCCCTGGTCTATCCAAGACTCCGATCTTTCGTTCTGATGTCCTCAAGTGCTCCCAAGACTCGTCCCTGGTCACCTCAGCAACTCCGATTTCGTCTTGATTGACTTCGCCCCTGGCCAAACTCTCGACTCCCGGCAAAGTCCTTGATCCCGTGAACTGATCTTAACCCTGGTTCCAAATTTTCAATTTTGAAACTCTCGTATCTTGATCTTCTGCCCTAGGTCCTATGTCCTGACTGTCTACCTACAGCCAGATGCTGACCAGAATCCACACCGTCTTTGATTTTCACATCCAAAAATTGTTTTCCTCGTCGCCAAATTGTGGTATATTTTAATAAAGAATAATTGCTGTTAATTTTATACCATTTTATTAATAATTATTCGATACAGATGATCTATATTTTAAATTATAAAAGCACACTTATTAAATCAATTAATCTAGACGGTGTATATATCGGAACGGTTTTTCACAGAATGACGTGACCCACGCCATTCGATTGAATCTTTTGTTTTTCTGGACACCGCCGACAATTGCGGATGGTCTCCGAGGATATCACAAAATGTGAATTGGTATGGCAATTCCATATACCACACGCGACAATATAATTTTTAGCACTGTTGGATTTAAATATCTTCATGTCATCAGCAAATACTGATGAGTTAACGAAACAAGTACAGTGAAACCCCCATTTAACGTTTTTTAAGGGTCTGTAAAAAAAAAAACTTAATTAACCGGTTATGTCCCAATTTTTATTTCTGGGTTTTTTTGTGTTATATCAAGAAATCAAACAAGTATGAATGTAAATAGAAGTAATTAGTCGAAATTTACTAAAAAAAAATTTTAATACTTGGATAATTGACTGATCTCGTTTGAGATCGCTGGGACAATGTCATATACAAAATGGAAAATGTATAATCATAAATGAAAACAACTTTAATTTTTATCATTTTTTTGCACTAAAATCGATGTTTATATAATAAGACTATTTTCTATGAAAAATTTAAAAGCAGGTATACATATAGTGACGTCACACTTTGAACAAAAAGGTTCTTGGACGTCCTCTACAGCCTTACAATAGGCAATGTCTTTGGTTTCTTCGTTTGTCCAACATAATATGATTTTTGCCGTCAAATCGTATGGTTGTCAAAACTTTTGACATCGAAATGCCAGGTAAAGAGGGGCTTCCTCGAGCATTTCTAAATCCTTGCCCAAGCTCAGATATGTTCGGGAATTTGTGTTGGAACTTCCTTGTGTAATAGGGCTGTCCGCCATATGAATAATTTGTGTGAAAGATACCAATACAATTTCTTTCCACAGATTGTTATATTATCCCTTTTCAACAACCAGTCGTGTTGGTCGACGCCACCCATATTTTTTTTTTATATATACCTACATGTATTTGTCAATTTGGACTGTCCTATGTTTGCTTATTCTGTTTTTACTGGGCACCATCTTTTCACTTGCTGTTAAGAATGTATATTGTCAAAATTCGTGGCCACAGAAAAACACTTGTTGTCGCAACACTTCACTACAAGAATTTAATTTTCTTAATCAATTTAGAAATCAATATGACACCTTTATTTTGATGTCATCACTTTGTCTAATGGTATCGGACATTGCTTCAGTCTGTTTTCCCTCACCGTTTCCTAAGTTCTGAGGAGCTGCTAGACTGCTCATCTATAGGTATGTTTAGTTCCATACTTCTAGGTATAACTTGGAGTTCAGTCGGTTCCAATACTTCATCAATATATGTATACATCATCTGTGAGTTCATGAAAATCAGGAGGCAACGCTAGAATATCCGCATTGATTACTTCCGACTACGTGTAGGTACTATAAAATTTATTTAGGTACTTGAAAATTTATTTGATTGTCGATAATTTGCGACGAGACATGCTTATTTTTAATTATAGCCTAGATAAAAAAAGAAAAAAAAATAATTATCTATTGGTAATAAGAGAAATACAAAGATGACAATGTATGCATAATACTGTATATCTATGGTATTGTCCCAGCGGTATCAAACGAGATCACTCACATGTACTCTTCATTTTTTATAAAACTAAAAAAAGATACTCAAATATTTTGCATTCATCAAAGAAAATACATTTTTCTTAACGATAATCAGAAAAATAGTTAAGAATTATCTTTTGTATAAGTTTATATTTCAAAATTTCGAACAACGTCCGAACAGTGTCAACTTTCTCTAGATTCAAGATGGCATCACTGGCTTAATGTCATCCATAGACAAGTAAAATGACCATAGATGATGAAAATATACCTTTTTAAAATGTAGCATGTAAAAAAATATTACGATATTTTCGCAATTTTTTTTTAATATTTTTTCCCCAAATGATCTCAAACGAGATCACTGGTACTTAACCGGTTAAAGGGTAAATGTAAATAGGGGGTATTGAAAAAACATCACTTTAATTATTAATTTAATACAGATCTCATAGTTATTCTTGACTTTTCGTCAGGAATAACGTTCCTGTTAAATGGATAAATGCCTCCTTTTTTGAAACCATTTCTTATAATTTTTGGATCCAGCTCCCGTCACACATCACCCAGAATGCGACTGAACTCATCTTTTGGCAACTTAGGGCCAGATTTATAAAACGTACTTAGCATTTGCTCAATGCTTAGCACACCAAAATCGTATTAATAAAAAATATGCAATGCTTATGTCGTAAACGCGTGCTCAAGCATTGCAGCGCAGTCTATAGAAATATATCGAATGCTCAAGTCGCCCGGCTACCTGCCTTGGAGAACTACTCAGAGAGACGGAACGAGACAGAGCTATAGAGAGTGAAAGAGATGTTAATATACGAGTACGTCATCATGTATCTCTTTTCTATGGTCATTCATCTGTCATCGCATCACAATTTCGTTTTTGTATATTTCATCTCGTTTCGTTTTTGGCTCGCGAATCAATCTTATATCTATTTAGTTTTTACTTCGACTTTGGCTTTTAATTGGACTTTCTTTCCTGGAACATATTGAAATTGGCTTTGGTATACTGGACGACGACTTTCTGATGTTATTTCGAAGAATTGACATTTTGTAACCATTGGGAGAAGTCATTTTTGTGTTTCGAAGTGCTACAGTAATGGATGATTCATTTGATGATTTTGTGTCATTTATTGAGTATGTGGAAGATGCTTCATATAGAATTCCAATAATGCTTCAAGACAAACAAGACTTTTTCATAAAGTATACTGACAACGAGTTTATCAAACGTTTTCGTTTTCGAAAAGTGACTGTCTTACATATCATTTATCCATTGGTTGCATCTTATTTGCAAGTAGATTCTAGAGGAGCGTCCATTCCCCCAGTTCTGAAATTACTGATTGCATTAAGGTTCTATGCTACTGGAAGTTTTCAGGTAATACATTATTTCAAATTTACATTATAAAATGTGTAAGTAGCAAGTAGTTAAATTACTTAATACCTATAAAATTTTTTTTTTTTCAGATGGTCATAGGAGATACTTGCAATGTCAGCCAACCGTCAGTATCCCTTATAGTAAAATAAGTTTCTATGGCACTGAATATGAAACTTCAACAATATGTGAGGTTTCCTTCCAATCTGTCCAATAACAAAATAGAATTCTATCAAATGAAAAGATTCCCAGGTGTTATTGGGTGCATTGATTGCACCCATATACCCATAATAAGTCCTGGAGGAGAAACCGGAGAGGTGTTTCGCAACCGCAAAGGGTGGATGTCACTTAATGTGCAGGTATAATTATAATAAATATTATTACAACCAAGAAATTGAAGTAGAAATAAAATGAGTTCACCTACAATAACTAAATTAGTTTTGATAATGATCAATTTGAATGTGTGTGTTACTTAGATGATGACATGCTTTTTGTTAAACATGTCATGGTTTCGAAATGAATAATAATTGTTGACGGTAGTTTTAATTTCATTCAAGGTTTCAATGAATTGTTTCTTTTACTGAATTGTTTTTACTCCTCACTAACCCATAGGGATATAGTGACGATTTATGATTTCGCAATTTTTAAGGCTGTTTTTTATTGCAGATTATCAACTAGTATCATGCTGTGATTGTATTCTGAAAGTTTATCTGTGTGTGTGCTATTTGCTATGTACGGCGTGTTTATTTTACTTTATCAATAAATTATAGACTAAAGTACTCATTTGATTCTTTTCAAATTTTGCACATATGTATATCTAATACTCGCTTAGACCCCATTACAAGGAAGGATATCTGAGTAATGCTTCTCTTTTTTTCAAACGTCAAATATTTTAAAGTGACCCCAAGCTCAGGAAACTTAAAATTTGAAATTTTTATTTTCAAATTGGTAAAAAGACACATCACTTTCATAAAATGGCATTGAATTTTTCGTAACAAAATATTTAAATAAAAAAAAATAATTGAACAAACTCATCTCATGAAAATGCTGAAAATTTTCCATACAAAATTTGAATACTTTATAGAGTGACTTGTTAGTGAGGAGTTTAGCGTTGGCCACAACCCACTCATTTTATCATAAGAATGAACATTGAGAACAATAATGTAATACTATTCATTTTTCAGGTTGTCACTTCTCCGAGACTCGAAATAATGGACATAGTATTTAGATGGCCAGGGTCCATGCACGATAGCCGTATATTCAACAATAGTCGGCTGAGAATGAGACTTGAGAATGGAGATATCTCAGGTATCATATTGGGTGATAATGGTTACCCTCAATTACCCTTTCTATTCACACCACTGTTGAATCCGACCACTCCGCAAGAAATTAGTTACAATATTTCACATAAAACAACAAGAAATAGTGTGGAAAGAGCATTTGGGGTTTGGAAAAGAAGGTTTCCAGCCCTGTCAAAAAAACTGGCACACAAAATGGACACCACCGTGTCTATTATTGCAGCATGTGCTGTCTTACATAATATAGGTATTAATGTAAATGACACTGAATTTCCTGGTGAGATAATACCAGCACCCGATGTTCCAGTAGTGAATACAGTTAATACTAGCAGTGCAGGTAATCGCATCAGGCAGTTATTTATAATGCGAAATTTTTCAGGGTGAGAAATAGTCAGCATCTCGGGTTCGATTTCCGGCAGGAGAAAAATCTATTTTTTATTATTGTACAGCAATGTCAAATCAAATCATTTCTTTTTTAACGTAAATGCAGTATGCACACATATTGAAAGTCAGAAAGTATATAAATTAAAAAACAATTACAAACAAACAAATAAATTGATACAAGATTAAACAATAAACACAAGCAGACCGTGATTAACACCACGCATCTTTGTCATTCATGTACTGATCCAGTCTATAATATGCCTTTCTGACAATTACAAACATATAAATTGATACAAGATTAAACAACAAACACAAGCAGACCGTGATTAACACCACGCATCTTTGTCATTCATGTACTGATCCAGTCTATAATATGCCTTTCTGACAATTACAAACATATAAATTGATACAAGATTAAACAACAAACACAAGCAGACCGTGATTAACACCACGCATCTTTGTCATTCATGTACTGATCCAGTCTATAATATGCCTTTCTGATGAGTGTTTCTTTAATATGAGGCTTAAACTTATTTCATATCAGCAGTCTTCCCCTACAATAGTATGCCATAAGACATAATACTATGGAAGTAACTATAATAAATGTGTAAATCGTTAAAGTTTGTTTTAATATTAACGGTGTAGTCATTCAAACCTTTTTCCCATTTGTTATAAATACTAATATGAAATGTAATTTGATATCATTTTGAATGTTCAACTCACTTTGTATGCTGTGCACAGTAGTGTAATTATTTTACTTTGGTGGTTTTCATTAATTATGAACTTCACTTTATGAAATTGAATTTTTCAATATAATATTTATTAAAATTAAAAAAAATACTAATTATTATTTCAAGAACTACTACTTAGAAGTGGTTTATTTTCTTTCATTGTATTTCTTAATTATCAACAAATAAAAGATATTTTTTATGTCAAACTTAATTGTTTATTTGCATACCTTATCCAATATTGTAATAGTATTCTTATAGGTAAGTAAAAAAAAAATCATACATGTGTGAACAAAATATTTACATACATCATATAATATTATAAACAAAATTTTACAATACAATACAATACATGTACATAGTAAACACAAAGTTATAAATGTAATGATTAATAAGAGAACTTGAAAACAATGAGAAAAACCAACAACAGATTTGATAGGAATAACTCCTAATTTAACGTGGGAAGATAGATAAGCTTTTAAATGGTTGGTACAAACAAAGAAAGAAATACAGTTATAAAACATTAAAAATAAAATTTTATACTTTATTAACAAAATTTTGTGTAACATACTAAAATTTGCTGCAAGTGAAGTAACGAAAACATGAATAACAAAGTAAATGAATAATACTTCAACATTTTAAGAACTTGTTAACTCTTTATATATATATATATATATATATATATATATATATATATATATATATATATATATATATATATATATATATATATATATATATATATATATATATATATATATATATATATATATATATATATATATATATATATATATATATATATTGAAATACAAACAATTATATAGAAAAAAAAACTTAAAACTTAATCAAACACAATGTCTTTATTCCTTTCTCTAATAACCGTTTGAATCATCCGCTCTGTTTTTATTTTTTCTTCATAAAGTCGTCTGTTGTATTCTCTCTGTTCTTTTAAATTCATCAATCTCTCCTTCAGCTCTTCATTGATGGCATCATTTCGGTTTTTGGTAACTGCTTTTTTTCTAGTGAGTGTTGTTTCTGTAACACACAAGCACAATATTTTATTAGAATACTTGAAAAAGAGTATGAATATCTGTTGTAGTATCAACCTTGACGTATGTAAGACAAATTTGTAATAGAACGATGTATGACAGGGTACAAAACGAGGACACAAAGAAAGAATGTAAGATGAAGAAAGATGCAATTAAAAGAATGAAAGTTAAGACATTGAAATGTTTAGGTCACTTGGAAACAATGTGTGAGGATCGCCTGACCTAGAAAATATACAAGGCAGACAGGAATGGAATAAGAGGTCAGGGTCGCCCAAAAAAACGACGGCACGACCATGTAAACAATATTCTGAAAGGTTGAAATGTAAGAAACGTAAGCAACAGACGAACATGTTTAAGATGATGCATGAATGTTGACAAGGCAATGAATGTGTGTCAAGATAGAAAAATGTGGCGATCAGTTCTCTCTGCCTACCCCGTGAGGGACATGGTGAGATGGTATGTATGTATGTGTATTATATCATAAAAATTAGTGGTGTTATACAAGGTATTTTTAACTATTAAGTTTTAAATATGTCGCCATAAAGTATTGATTTGTTTATTGAAGACGAATGAAATTAATCGCATTACAAATTAGACCTGAGATAAATTCTCCTAGTAAAATTATAATCGATTTTAATAGTATAATTTCAAAAATTATTCCATAAACATGATTAATAAACCAGTTTATACACTAGGCCCCCAAGTCAAATTGAAAA
Source organism: Molanna angustata (assembly GCA_963576475.1). Lineage (NCBI taxonomy): Eukaryota > Metazoa > Arthropoda > Insecta > Trichoptera > Molannidae > Molanna > Molanna angustata. Next base: position 22,236,571 of record OY754978.1, on the reverse strand, counting down.
CGCTGTTCGTTTTCGCCAAGTGCTAATTTTTTTTGTATGGGATTTGACGTTTGTTGTTTGTTATTGTAGAAAAAATTTCTACAACAAACGTCAAATCCCATACAAAAAAAATTAGCGCTTGGCGAAAACGAACAGCGTTTTCAATTTGACTTGGGGGCTAGGTTTTAAAATGATGATTTTTCATTTATATTTAAAATCACAAATATATTTTTACTACCTAAATTCCTTACAGTGTTACTCCGATAAGGAATTACAGGGGTAGAGGCATGCTGCATATCGTTGTCGTCTGACTGATGATGCATTTCAGCTACCACTCCAGGAGGCTGGGAGGGTGATCCATTGTCGGAACAAACATCTAAAGAAGGTGTTAATCTGTCTGAAATAAAAAAAACATCAATAAGAACACATCCATATCATCACGCCATTTCCCTATTTGGGGTAGAAAAAGAGAAGTGAACATCATACTTCTGTTTTGAAATACATTTCTCACATTATTTTCATCTGACTCACAATATCTCTTTTTATCATATATTCATTATGTCTTATCCTACTTAACGACACATTTGTCAAGCTTTGACCTCACTTTTACTGCTATCGGTCTAGCAATTAACATTAGATTTGAAACAACTACATACAGCGTTATGTACAGTGGGCACTGCTGTCTCAAAATAATTTGTTGTCATAAGATATTCATTTTATACAATGTCATTCACCATTTCCTGCTTTTTACTCTCCATTCAATGTACTTTCCCAATTATAAACATATATACATAATACATATATATATCACTAAAAAATTCAAAAGATAATAATCTGATATAGTAAAATAACTCCATGATACTTATATTCCATGTGGTCTGAGTCCACACAATTATTCATTTCCGTGACAATAAATGGGAATATTTCTTCTAAAAGTGGTTCCTGCGATGGTTCAGCAGGGGGAGGGCCACCTCCAGTAGCCATGCGGGCTCTTCTCTCGTCTCCAAGCTCCTGCTTACGGCGTTGTTTTATGTTGTTCCACGCCTTTTTCAACTGAATCTCAGTTCTCTGTAACAAAGAATTAAAACAAAAATGATTAACTCAAATGCTAACTAAAATAAGTAAAAATTATAGTATAAATCCTTTATTTATGTAACTTTGTAAAACTTACCATCGTTGTTTCCGACATGGAATTGAACTCGTCTGTTAACAAGCTCCAACAATCTTTTTTCTTTTTCATTTGAACTGCGTCGGTTCTTTTATTTTCAATTGTATCTTTATACTTTATGAGTAAGTTTTTTAAAATCTCTTTTTCTACGACGGAAAACGGAATTCGGGCCATAACGAAATGAAGACAGATGTATCAACAACTCTAGTAAATGACAGATTATAAAATGTAAAACAACAACAAATGCACGTGTCTATGCATCGGTCAGTCAGTCATATAGTCAGAACGGTCAGTCAGTCATATAGTCAGAACGGTCAGTCATATAGTCAGAACGCCAACGTAGCGGCCCTAAATGTGTTCCCATTATCAAGAAAAAAAATACAACTCATAGATAAACGTTGTTGTCTACTGAGTAAACTCGGAGAATTGTTTATTAATAGGATTATGTAAGTAGTTCTCAAATTTGTTTGAGTAGTGCTTACGTGAGAATTCTCAGAGTTACCATTTGAGAATTGTTTATAAATTCGGCCCTTAGTTCTTACATTATATTGTTGCCATTGTATAAGTTTTTCATCCCATGTATTTTTCATTGATTTGAAAACAGCCAAATCTAAAGGTTGCAATAGATGGTTTGCATGTGACTGTAATTTAATAATAATTACGCCACGTTTTTGTGCTTCTAAAATATTTAATCAAATATGCGTAGAGTGTCCGTCAAATATCAGCAAAGCGGGTGGATCTTGGCCTAAATGGGGTAAAACCACATTAAACATATACATTTCAAAAACTTTAGAATCAATCCAACCATTTCTGGTCGCAGCATACAATGTATTTTTATATGTGTGTTCAGATATTCATTTATCCCATGTATTTTTACCATGATTTATAATTTTTTCCAATCAACTTTTCTCCAATCGCACTGCCAGCAAACAAAATTGTGACATTTCCTTTTTCAGATGCAGCAATTGTTCGTGTACTGGCAAACCCACGTGCACCCACCACTTAAGATTTTTCGGGATCTTTTCCCAAACTATATTCGTCCAGATTCCAAATTCTTTCGGGTCTTCCTTTTAGATCTAGCTCATTTAATACACCTTCAAGAATATCAAAGTATTCATTGATAATGAACGGGTCACATGCTGCTTTTCTAGACATTTCCACGGCTTGTGGTTTCTTCAATGATAAATTATGCCTTTTTTGAAGGTGACAAACCAGTCATATCCCGGTCTATTGTTTTTGGAAGGAGTCTTATAATTATTATTTTTGCTAACATGAGCGGTAACTAAGTCCAGCGTCTCTGTGGAAGTAAGTCTAAAACCGTATTTTTCTATGACTCTTAAACCATTCGCAAGATTTATTTCGTTCTCTTTGTCAATTGTAGTGGGCGGTCCTCGACTATCCTTTACAACAGCTCGTCTGCTCTTTACTCTTTCAACTATTGTCGTTCGAGGAATAGTATATTTTTTCGAAGCTTGGTATGAATTTAATATACCAGCTTTGACCTCATTCACAGCTTTCTTTAACATTTCTGGGTCATAAGTATCTGTCGTTTTTCTTTTGTAATTACGTACAATGATGGAAAACCTGCAAAAGATTACTTTAATTAAAAAAAACTACATAATAATTAAAAGAAATTGCTTAATAAATTAACAAAGGCCACAAGATAGACGCAATAGCCTCAAAATGAAAACGTAACCTTAAATTTTTGAATCGCATGCCGACTTACAACATAAAATTATTTACCTTAAATAATCAACAAAAAATAATGTTTAATAAGTAAGATAAGTACTCACTGTTATAAAATATTGATTTTCTGCAAAATAACTGAGATTACAGTGGATTGAAAAGTTGGTTTATCACTAACAAATAATCTGAACAATGTGTCAGAATAAAGATGGTGTATTATAAACAAACAAAAACTGTAATACATATATGATTACCTATGGTAACTCAACTTGCAGTTTTAGTACTAAAGATTATCAAGAGATAGCAATAGTAGTTATAGAATAGATGTTTCATCTGATAATTTCAATAGACTAGATGCTTTAACCACATAGACGCTATAGCCCCGGTTGACCTTATATTAGTTTGTTGCATTTTTTTTGTAACTGTCTTTCAATATTATATATGGACCTAAAGGTTTCATCTTCAACATCGCTAATGCTTGTGAAATAACATTTTAGTCCCTCGATATACTTCGTTGCTTCTTCTTTTGTCCGAGCCGCTTTAATCTCTTCTTCATTGGACAATTCTTCACTGGATTCTATAGTCATAACACTATCTACAATTTCGTCAACTCCCACCAAGTCTGATGTCATCACGTTAGAGTCAAGGTTCATATAGTCCTCCAAGGGTTGGTTTAAATCCTTTCCCAGCTATCAATATTGCTAGTATTTTCTTCTAATTCTATCTCCTGCTCCTTGCTTATACCAGCTTTCCAAAAACAATTTTTTACGGTTATGTCGAACCTCACCTCATGCCCTCACAGAATTATGCATGGCATCTATAATAGACACCTTATATTTTTATGGTTATGTCTGTAACCTCACCTCATGCCCTCACAGAATTATGCATGGCATCTATAATAGACACCTTATATTTTTATGGTTATGTCTGTAACCTCACCTCATTCCCTCACAGAATTATGCATGGCATCTATAATAGACACCTTATATTTTTATGGTTATGTCTGTAACCTCACCTCATGCCCTCACAGAATTATGCATGGCATCTATAATAGACACCTTATATTTTTTAGGGTCCTCACCTCAGTCTAATCGAGACAATAACTTATGTACCAAGTTTTTTCGATAGTAGTGCTTGCGAGCACGGATCCAGAGGTTTTTTTTTATTTTATTTTTATGCAATTAACTCGTACAGTTGGAAGGAAAAAATGCCAACTTAATGTTTCTCAATGTTAAATTTGTAGGGTGAACTTGGACACCTATCAAGAAATAATAAAAATTTTCTATTTTTTTACTCCCATCAAACCGTCTAATGCAGTAAGCTGCTTTTCAAATAAACTTGAAATCATCCATGCCTTTTTATTAGCTGCATATTTTGTCGGTAATGACCTGACATTTTTAAAGCAGCGGGGTTTTTCAGACTTTCCAATTACTAATGGGGGAAGCTTCTCACTGCCATCTGAATAGGTAATAAGGAGAACAGTGTGCCTTACTTTGCTTGATTTTTCTCCGTGACAGGCTTCACCCTTGAAGCTGAATGTCTTCCATGGTAATATGCTGAAGAACAGCCCAGTCTCATCAGCATTGAAAATATCTCGAGCATAATCAGCAATTAATGTAGGAACATCTGTTTGCTTCCAATCTTCGGCGATATCCAAAACTGATCTGTAGACCACAATATGCCTCTTTTTAAAACGATCTATCCATCCATTTGATGCAGTAAACCCTTCAATATTAAGGCGATTCGTGCAGCGCATGTGCAGCGCATTTTCACGAATATAATAATAATAATATTTTATTTCGGTTCGTAAGCATGGGGGTGCAATGCAACATAAACCATATCATATATACATCATTTGAAAATTAATCGAATAATCGAACCGCCGATGGGAACATTGCTGGATTGCGCATTGACGCACCGTTCTTTTAAAAACTCCTCCATTTTTTTCGTATTTCAACGATCTTATCTACATGCGTTTTTGATTACATGAAAATTCTTCGAAACACAATTGTTCGAATGCGCAATTGTACGAATAACAATTTTTCGAAAATCAGTTATCAGAATGACAGTTGTCCGAAAGCAAATTATTCGAACTAACATTTGTTGGAAAACCAATTAACCGAATTTAATATATTTTTGTATCATTATGTTGCCTCCTTTGACATATTTGTTGCCAGTAAAATATATTCGATGAAGACTATTATTACTTGTATTATTGTTGGGTAGGTACGTATGTTTGCAAATTTTTAATGACTGATGTTTGACAGCGCGGGATAGCCTAGTTTGTACACCAGTTTATGTTTATCTTGTATTCACACCAATTTAGTTATTTTATTTTAATATTATAGTTACTTTTTTAAATATATAATGCAACTGGCTCACGCCAGTCGCAATTGTAACTACAAACAAACCTAACCAACCTATTATTACCAAAGTTTTGTAGGTTTAGGTTTAAAAAATAGGTGTACATCCTAGGATATCTGACAGCGCGGTGCGTCGCCATGTTGTTTATTCCATAGATTTTTATTAAACATAATATACTATGTACATGTAGTACTCCGTGCAAAAAGTGAGTCATTTGTTTTCGATTCATACAAAATTTGCTAACTACGACATCTAGTATATTATAATAAAAATCTATGAATTATTCCTCTCACAATACTACCAACATGACGTCATAAAAATTCGAACAATTGTAAATTCTGATAATTGTGCGTTCGGAAAATTGTTTTTCGAAAAAATGTGATTCGAATAATTGCCATTCGTAAAATTGATTTTCGTAAAATTGAGCATTCGAATAATTGTTTTTCGAATAATTTTCCTGTCACCTGCGTTTTTTTGCCATAGGACCACATTGAATGGCGCTTTTCACAATTGATTCTCGATTTTTGATGATTGTGGCCAAAGTGGTAATAGGAATCCCTAAATCACGGACCAGCAAAAAGCGTGATCCAATGTGTTTATCTACTTTTTCGAGAATTTTCTTTTTCTTGTGCACCGACAAAGCTTTTCTTTGTTGAGACATTTTGTACAGAACGATATTGTAAATAAAAAAATAACTATTAAACACCGAAACGAATGACAAGTATGCGATAGGCGAAAGCAATGAAAGCTATATAAAGGATAGACGATACAAATGGTTAAAATAAAAAGATGTCACCTATACCCCCATATATCAGCCAATCACCACGTTGCGTCTCGTACGCTGACCAATCACAATTTCGGAAATTGACCAATCACCGTACGCCATGCTAATGCCACGTCTACTGCACCGACTCACTGTCAAGCGCGCGTATTTCACATATTTTAAATATTTGCGACATAAATCACGGGGAAAAACGTAAAAGCGGGTATTAAATATAAACTTGCAATTGGCAGGAAACCGTGAAATAAGGGGATGTAAAATCCGGGTTTCACTGTATCAATATTAGAAACAAAAAATAGAAATAACAAAGGTCCAGGGATAGAGCCTTCTGGGACTCCGCTAGGAATGTCAACCCAGATAGAAATATAATTATTTACAAGTAGCTTGAGATCTATTTCTGATGTAAGAAGATAGCCATCGGAATAAGTTTCCTCGTATGCCAACGTAACACAACATAAAAGGAGATCCATAGTCCCCGGCAGCAATCAAGACATTTGTACTTTTGTCTTCTTCCTCTTGAGTAAGACGAGTGGGAGAACCAACTGCCTTTGTATGCTTTTTATGCAGCATATCCTACAAAGTTCTTCTGGGGATTCCAAATTGCTTTTCGGCCTGGTAAGAACTTTTTTTTTGCATTAACTGCACAGCAATTGTCACCATTTCTTCACTGTTTTTCGTGGTGTACCTTCGTTTTTTATTTATACTCATTTTGAAGATAAATAACACCTGAAGCAAATTTAGAAACAAAATCAAATTTACTGAACTGGTTTTACATGGGTAAAAAATTATTTAGAAAAAAAAGATAATTAAAAAATATATATGCTGTGACAACCCTATACGTACGAGAAGATCGGATCACTTCTGGAGATAACACGCCTTAGTGAATATTTATTTAAATATATTATAGTCTATAATAGATAGCGTTCCAACGATTTTTAATAAAAATATTAGAATATTTTTGCAATCTATTAAATTCCAATACAGGAACTTACCTTTGGTAGATTTTTGTTATAGTGAAATTTTCGCATAACAATACAATGAACGCTGCCCTCGTGCCAACTTGAAACCATTCATCTGACGTATTTGTATGAAGTTAGCACCAAATTTATGGAAAAGTGTTGCCATTATAAATAAATTATTGCATTAAATAGATAGTATTATAGACAAATATAGGATTTTACCAAAACAGGCGAAGTTAGGGGTTACAACGGTAAATAAATAAAATCAAATAACTTATTGTCGTGATGCCTTTTTCCTGTCAATTATGTTATATAAATTAAACAAGAAAATTAAGATCACAATTTAGGTCTAGCTCAGTCTATTAAATAAAGCAATAGTTACTTTAGAACAGGACTCTTTATAAATCAGGAGTTCGTCGGATTCTGGCTATCAAAGAAATGCACTATATTATATTTTTATGTCTGGGTAATGTAGAGATAATTATGAAAAATTAAACTGAGTTTAATATTATATTATTAATCAAAGTCTTTCAGGTTATAACAACATATAAAGTGACATATTTGGGATATACATGAACGAGTACATATATATTAAAAGAAAGCAATATCTTACACACTACCTGGTACTGTTACATGTGCAACGTATTTTAAGAGAAGTATAAGGGGGACATGTTCTGGAGTAGTTTCTCGAGGATGGCCCGTCCTGATACAGGCAGGTACATGTTGTGGTCATCAGATTAGGTATAGGAGTAGACTTCCTCAAAGATGGGCATTTAAGTAAACTTTATTACAAGAAGGACTCGCCAAAATTTAGAGGTTATATATATTTTGGGTAGTATAGATTCTTTATTAATTACAAACCTCTGTATAGACTTCCTTCATAATATTTTGGTATTCCAGATTATCCAATTATATATTTCAGATGGACATCAATGATATAACTCTTCAAGAGAACATTGTTTGGTTATAGACGACATATAAAATGGCGATAGCTTGTATGCCGTTGGTCTCAGATATAATCAATTTGTTTTTCTTTCACAAGTATTTTATGTTTTAAATTGTTTTACGTGGTATATACAACACTAACTTGATATTAGTCAAAAGTATGGCTTATTATATAAAGAATGAAATGAAGAACCACAGATTACGTATGGACACACAGGTATGCGACCACTTAGAGAGTCCGCCAGTGAATGAAAGGGAAAATGATATTTGCTAGCGAGTGACCGCTGCGTTAGACAAACATGTGATTTATCGTGTGAGCGATAACAACTGTACTTTCCGTCAACAGAGTTTGTCCAGACGCGCCAAATTTAAAATCTTTATAATATTTATTCGTCGAGTTACAGGTAACACGACATTATTTACCTTCGATATATTATATAATGCTATGTTCATGTTTCATTTGCATACATCAAGGTATTTATAAAACTTACCAAGGTTGGTTTTAATGTTTGGATCGATCGCCACAATCATATTATAAGTCACTGTGACATAATTTAGTACAGCTCGGTTTTGTCCTTTTAGGTCACCATTCTAACTAAAAGTTTGATAAGATTAGGTTGGTTAGGGTTGTATGTATATAATATTGCGAGTTCCTAATTCTAGTATGCCAATTAACGTCTCTGGAGAAATCTTGGTGGCTATATATATGTAAAATTAAATCATTTGAGGGTCTACAGATATTATGTAAAATTGCTGCAGCAACAATTGTGTTTTGAACATTTTATTTTCTGTTTTTATTCTCAATTTAGATCTAATTGCTGGAAACCAATTTTTGTTGGGTTCCTTAGTAGTCAGTGAGTAGGTAATTGAAATTTGCATACGCATATTCTTATCACCAAATAAATGGTAATTTTAAAACTGACCATGATTGAAACGAGCCTTGATTGCACTATGGTTAAAAATATTACCGTTGTGTGACTTAACTAGGCCATCTAGCAATGATATCCATTCTAATTATTTTTGAATCAACAATTGCTTGCATATTAAATGAAAGTGTTGATTTTGTATTTTTACAAATTTCAACCTTTGGGCCTCCAGGTGACATACCTACATGAGTACAATCAATAGCTCCAATTGTTTTTAGAAATCTTGCAATCGAGTAAAAATCTTGAGAAATTTTTTTCATGTTGAGGCATGTTTATGGAAATGGTTGATTTATGTAAACCATTTATATCTCCAGTATATATCTGGAAACTCCCAGTTGCCATAAGCTAAACTCACTTGGTCATCAGTTACAAGTTGAACAATGTATTCTGGCTTTGTTGGATTTACAACTTGGAAGCTTGCAACAATATGATTTTGGTGGTGTGGGTATTTCAGAGAGATGCAGACTACCTTTTTTTGTTAGAAAATCAGATGGATGTGATAGCGCAGATTTCGATCTGGGGGGCAAGTCTGGTCAATCGGCGAAATCAAAACCCTCGTGATTACCCATATCATGGATATAATTATCATATGGAGTTCTATAACATCTTAAGATATTATAGAACTAAATATAATAATTATATCTATGATATGGGTAATCGTATGGGTTTACCAGATTTGCCCCCCCTTTTAACAGAAGGGTAAGAAGGGTAGTCCGAGTCATTGTTTTAGGCATATTCTTTGTGCATGATCGCTTCTTGTAATGCAATTCTGAAACTCAAGTAATCTTCTATTTGTTTTTAGGAAAGGTTTTTGGATTTCGCATCTCTTAAAGGCTAGCGTCAAAGAGATGCATCTCTTAAAGGCTAGGCTAGGATCGGACGGAGTACATCAGATGGATTTGCTTGTGGTAGTACGTTCACAGAGGCGCACCAATCTGATTGCCGACACAACTGTCATTTGGATTTGTATAACATATATTAATACCAAATTTCATCCATAATCTTTCAGCAGTTTTCGCATGATTGCTGAATAAAAAACATCTAAGCATCCAAAGATTTGAATTTATATTATAGTGGTTTATTTAAATATACTTTAAGCAATTTAAATGACAATTTTTCTTAAAAAAGGCAATATGATATCACCAAAGAAAATGCACATACAAAAATGACAGATCCGAGCGGATTATTTCTTCTCCTAGGAACGGCGTCGGCATTCCGACGTATCGATGCGCACTCTCCGTCCGTTGCCGATTAGTGGATGCACTTGTATGAATTCCTATACAAAGAATTATGAAAATGCATCTTAATGTGTTCTGTCTGCTGCGCCTGTATTGACGCTAGCCTTAAATAAAATCTTTATCTTAAGTTAATCCTTTTTATTCACTTATTTTTAACATTTCTTTGGCGATGTTTCTTCTCGTCCGTAACACATTTCTTTCCATTACTTTATCTTCTTCCAAGTTGTTGTTCTTTGGAACCCTATTTTTTTTTAGTAATGTTCCTGTTGCTTGACAGGACGCTTTAAAATATAAAATATTCAACAACTCTGTGCGTATAGATTGTGGAACCAGGGAAGTATTGTTGAAGATAAATGCATACTTACTTTTCCTCCAATCCTCAATGACTATACATCAGGATCCATACGTATGAAGTGTGTCTTTTTCCATAATTAGGAATCACATGCATAATGATACAATCGCTGCTATACAATTTTATTGCAATAATTTATTAAAATAAGTAATTATTTATTTATTTTATTGGTTGATAGAGAGTTATACAGTCTACACAATTTATAAAACAGACAATGTAAAGTCTGATTTTTTTTAGAGTGCCAAAGCTCATAGAGTGACCATGGTGTAAAAGAAAAAAATATTATGGGATTTTTTTTATCATTTCATGATATAAAACGGTTGTAACTTTCACATGCATATATCTTCCAAACCTTCAAATCTTTTCATACCTATTCTTACTCCCGGTACCATGCGGCTTTAATGGGTCTATATTATTAGGTATTTTCTGCAAATGTTAATGGGCATCTCCTGGGAAAGTAATATTTAAACAAAATATTTATTTGATACTTTTTATTAGGAAAATAAAATAATACATTATGAAGTAATTAATCCTTATAATAATAAACAGTTACATATTATTTTACAAAATGATAAATTATATTTTACAAAATATTTACATAATAGTTCATTGAGGCAAACACACATACATAAATAATATATCTATGTAACTAATACAAATAAATAATGGACACTTATTCTATACTAAGACGGTGATAACACATGTTTATAATAATAATTATATATCGATATTAAACAAAAAATAAAATACATAAGTTAGAAATAAAAAATGAAATTCTTAATTTAGACACATGGTCACCATAAAAGATCAAACGTGCACTCACTTCGAGAGATAGATACGTACTGTCGGGTTTGTTGATGTTTGTTGTTAAGGACACCAAATGGTGTAAACCAATCAGCAACCACGATTTTACTAATACATTTACATGCGTAAATACTATGCATTTTTTTGTTTATGTATAGAATTGGCACTTTAAAAAAAATCAGACTTTACATACATTGCTTTATTAGTGGACCAGTGAAAACTCCATGCATTATTCAATAAGTTAATTAATATTGATTACAAAAAAATGCATTTAATGCATAGTACATAAAAAAAATACATAATGTTAGTGGAAAATTAAGAATGAATCAGGTGATTCCTGACTCCATTTCAGAACTCTCCATGCGGTTCAGCAACTCTTAATCACAACTTCTATTTTTCTTATAAGCAAACTAAGATCATCTTTTAAAGTATACATAGAGGCAATGCTCTGAGTAGCATTGGATACTTGATTTATACATAATATCCTTTATATTAATCTAGTCTTTTTTTCTCCTTTTCTCTAAGCTGGTGACCTCTACTTTTAATCAATACAATATACTTTTGACGATTTATAAAATACGCCATCTTGCTTCTATCGTGATTGACAAATCGGAACCATCCTCAGTATGGTCAAAAATCTCTACCAATCCCGTGGTATCAGCGCAGATCAGATGCGCAGTAGTGCGTAATGTTTACACACGGTAAAAAAATACATTACGTTCCTACCTTAATTAATATTTTTAAAATAAAATACACTTTAGTGATGTGCAAAGCATTACGTCACAATATGTAATTAAAAAAAAGGGGTCCACTTCCGGTACCGGTAGAATCAACGCGCATTGTTTATAAGTCATTAATAAAACTCACTATTATTATATAAAAAATACTCATATTTACCTAATATTTACTCAAAACACACACAAAGTTCATTTACGTGCATTGAAAATATAAATAAACTGTCAGTGTGAGTGATTGTTTTGAATATTTCATAAATACATCAGCCTACCTACACATCACAGAACTGAACCACAGAAAAGGTACATAAATTATTAATACAATTTATCACACGGCTCACTATATACCCGGCTATGGCGCGTTCGTACCTCTACACGATGGTGGTGCGGTCTGTACAGTACCTAGTGCGTAATGTATATATTATGATATTTACCATACAAATGACAAATGAAATTCTTACTACATTCTACTTTTTTTATTTAATTTTCAATAAATCTTCTACTAGTGATTTTATATTTCATGTATATTAATTTATGAGATTATTGGAAATTTTCTGATGGAAGGGATTAATTAATAAGACAAAACTTTACTTTTGATTGATATATTTTTAAATAAATTAAGAAGAAAAAATATGCTTACAATTTAGAAAAATTAAATTTATTTAATATCATAAATAATAAATAAATAAGTACCTACCCACAGTAAATATATTATTTTATAAACAAACATTATAATATTTCTTAGGATAAACATGTTTCATTCAGTCATATCAAATTAATATCAGAGTCCAATAAATTATAAACAAATACTATGGGTTTAAAAATTATTAAACAACCTATAACAAGTTTCATTTAGTATAATCTAATTAATAACAGAGTCCAATAACATTATAAACAAACACAAAAATTAATATCATAAGTACCAATAGTAAAATATAATTCCTTTTTGAACAATACATACATTTACATACATACCATCATGCCATGTCCCTCACGGGGTAGGCAGAGAGAACCGAACGCCACTTACTTCTATCTTGACATACATTCAACATTCATACATCGTCTTATACACGTTCGTCTGTTCACGCTTTTAACCTTTCCGTCTTTCAAAATACCGTTCACATGGACATGCCATCCCTTCCTTGGGCGACCTCTCATTCCATTCCTATCCGCAATGTATATTTTCTTCGTCAGGCGTTCCTCATTCATTCTCCCCATGTGGTCAAACCATCTCATTGTGTTCACTTTCATTATATTAATGACATCTTTCTTTATCTTACATTCTTTCCTTATGTCCTCATTTCTGACCCTCTCATACATCGTCCTATTATCTCTTCTAATATGACTTTTAAAATACTTAATTCTATAATGTATAAAGATTAAAGATCTTTCTTTATCCTACATTCTTTCCTTATGGCCTCATTTTTGACCCTGTCATGTTGAACACTAAAATATTCTAAACTATTCATTATTACGTATTTCATCCAATATATTATTAACAAATATTATGGATGTTAAAATTATTACAACAACCTATAACATGTTTCATTTAGTATAATCTTATTAATATAGAGTCCAATAAATTATAAACATTTATTGGTTTTAAAATTATTATAACAATCTATAACATGCTTCATTTAGTATAAATCTAATCAATATCAGAGTCCAATAAATTTATATGTAAGTGTTCTAAAAGTCGTATTAAGAAATATAATTAATAATAAACTATACTAATCAAATATCAAAAATTTAATTTTTATATTATTCCTTATAAATTGTAGTTAGAAACAAATAGGTTATGAAGCAAATAAAATACAAATATTTTTAATGTGTTCTAAAAGTCATACTTAGACATATAATTAATTGATAATAAATTTATACCCATACTAAATATTTAATTTTCATATTCAATTCAATACGAAAATGTCATATAAATTGTAGTTAGAAACAAATAGGTTATGAAGCAAATAAAATACTAATACTTTAGAAGTGTTCTAAAAGTCATACTTAGAAATATAATCAATTGATATTAAACTTATACCTATACGAAACATTTAATTCTCATATTCAATTCAATACGAAAATGTCATATAAATTGTAGTTAGAAACAAATAGATACATAATATTTAGATGCCGGTAAAATTTCTTATTTGTTTTATAGATTGTTATTTATGCTGAAGCATAAAAAATAAATGTCAAGAAAGTACATAAGCGTATTATTTCAAATATATACAACAAGTTATTTATTATTAATCCATAATTGCAAAGATCAAATGGATTTTAATGTTTGTAAAAGAAATAAACAATACATCCGCCATTGATTTTTACCGGTTTGTTTATATTACCAATAACAAGTAGAAAATATATAAAATAAAATTACCAAAATGTATTGCGATTATGTTATAACAAAAATAAAACACTTCACTTTATATTTTATACAATATTCTTATAATATTTAATAAAAATAAACACAAAACAGATCTACCACAAGCTAAACGACGCGACGCACAAATAATCTACAGTAACGGCAATACGGCAGAGTTAGGAAATAGAGTATTTGGAGCTAATTTCACGTCGCACCAGCATGGAGACGTCACATCTAATGTTTTGTCTCGCGTCCAGGCCTCTTGATATAGTAAGGCCTTGATTTATCAACACTTACCTCAAAACTTAATATACTTTGTCAAGTGGCAGCCGATTTGTTATTTCCACTTTAACACACACTTGTTACTGAACTGATTTGCTGCACAAACTCACTGCATTACTTTACAAATAAACAATAATAGATCATCATCTTATCAAAATGGCCAATGAAAAACACTGCAAGTCGTGTACTTATATTATTAAGGCTGACAAAAACAAATAAGATGTACCAAATGTTTGTATTATTTCCATTACAACTGTGATGGAATATCCCTGTCTACATAGTATGCAATAATTGTTGCCTGAATTCTGTCGGTGTGGATCTTAATATGGAGCCAATTGCTAGAAACAGCTTCCATATGCCAAAGGATCTTTCTACAACATTTCTTGTCTTGATTTGGCTTTCGTTGAAACTTCTTTCAGCCTCTGTATTAGGATTTCCTAATGGTCTTCTCTTGTGTCAGCATCAAACTCTTTTTGGCCAATACTTGGTAATGTCGACCGCTGCGCCGCTACAGTGTAGCAGGTCCTCATATGAGTATGTAGCAGGGCAGTCTCGCAGGTGGTCTGCGGTACACCACATTCACATGAGAAGCAGTCATCATCCGTTACGATCCCCCATGTTTTTAGATTGTCCTCAGATCTGCTGACGCCCGTTCTCAAACCGACTTCCAGGTGAGCCAATTCAGTTTGTGGCCTGGCGGGAGGCACTCATGGGGTTCGATAAAATCTTTGGGTGATTTTTCTCAGCTGAGCCTGTCTTCCTCTAGAGATGTTTATAGTGGCTCAGTATGCCTTAGGAAACCTTTGCAGGATTTTAGCCTGGGTTGGGTAGTTGTAAAGGTGTGAGCATCTAAGAAGATACTGCATAACCTCGATATCCAACAAGATACTTGGAGCCAAAATTCCCTTCTGTAGGCCTGACATTTAGATTGGTCTGCTGGAAAACTGAACTCTCGTGACTAGACCCAGGCCATCTAGCAACAATGTCCATTATCTTGATGTTAGAATCTATAGCTACTTGGACATTGAATGAAAACACATTCTTTCTAAATACAAAAAGAATATTATCTTTAGTGCTTAGCTTTGGATCGATTAATAAACATTAGATGAAATATATATATAATATGAAATAAAAAACCAACCTGGACGTAATATTGGCACATGAGTCAATATTACGTCCTTCTATGTACGTCATTCTATGAACTGTAATCATCATTAATATGAATTACTATAGTCAAAATCATGATACTGCTAATTTAACTATACCACAGATGAAACAACCCAATTTCAGACATTTTTCAGGCACCTAGCTATCATATACTGAAGACCTATTTTGGTTCTTACAGAAGTTTGTGAAAATATAGGATGTGAAAGATGATTTTGGAAAGCGCTGAATTACCAATATGGTCTGATAATAGCGTGCCCAAGTTTGATAATATGGTGCATTATAAATAATAGTCATTATAGAAATCATAAAAAATATAATTTGTATTAATTATTGGTAGTAATCGCAAATAAAGTTTCTACTGCATTCTTTATGGATCGTTCCAGCTAGAGCAACTGCAGCTATGAAACTATACTTCTTTGTCTTGAACAAATTCTCTAAATATTGCACAAAGTTCATTGACAGAATTGGTATAATCATTTTCTTTATCAGTATCCATGTCATCATCATCATCGTCCTTTCATATTAGTGCTAGGGGAATATTCTCTTTACCGCTTTCATGGTTTTTTGACAGATTTTCTCTTTGCTAAGTTTATTCCTCTTACAAACATCCAGCTTTTATAGGAGTGGCGGTCAAAATTTGTGACTGCTGCATCCTTTGTTTTCTTTGAATTATAATAATTGTCTTGTAGAATACTTACTACGTGAAGAACTAGCAACAGCTTCAGTAATACGTGAAGAACTACTAGTCATTACTTTGAATCCTTTTACTGCTTTATCTATAGATGCTATGCTTTTTCAAAAGTATAAGCTAAAACATTGCGAGTGATTTCCTTATATTTTTTTATTTTTTTTTTTATTTAAAATAATTATTAAAGGAGCCACTTGGCTCATGACAATAATATTATTGTAATATAATAGTTAGTCATATGCAACAACACTTTAGTTCAGTTCTTAGTACAGTCTTGTTTTCAACTCCCGATGGAATGCCTTTTCGTTCATGGTTTTCAATTTTTCTGTAGTCGCATAGTCCTTTGCACATTATTCTTTCGTATCCAATCTTTTTTGTAGCTTTTTCAGTTTCAAAGTAATTTTTTGTACGTGTGTTATAGTTATGGATTTGTATTCTTTGCGTAAGTCTTAGTTCAGGATCTTCTATTTTTTCCATTTTTATTTTATGTATTAATTTTAATGTTTCATATTGTGTATGTATGTTTGTATGTTTAATTGTTTAGTTTCTTTTGTATATAGGAATTTCGATGGTGTATATGCGTTTAGACCATAGGTTATTTTTATTATTCTGTTTTGCTTTCTTTGTAGCTTTTGAATTCCTGCCTTATCGCCATTTGCCCAGAAAGGTATTAGGTATGATAGTTTGCTTTTGATATATGCGTTATATATAAGTACTTTCAGTTTTTTTGGTGCCTCATTATTTATTTTGTACATTAATGCCGAGTACATTGATGCTTTATTTATTAATTTGTTTATGTGGTTCTTCCAATTCAGTTTCCTGTCTATGATTAGTCCTAGATACTCCATGTTTTTTTCTGTTTTCAGGGTTTTACTGTTTATTTTTGCTTCCAATGTATGTTTTTTTTCTTTGTTTTCTATGTGTATTATGTGACATTTATTTTCATTCAGAGTTAGTTTTGTTTGTGTTTATCCATTTTTCTAGTGTAATTAGGTCCTTTTTGATGTTATTTTCTGTTTATCGTTTGTGTTTATGTAAAAAATTGCCATGTCATCTGCATAAGTCATTGTTTTTCCTTTTATTTCATACATTTTAAGGTCATTTATGTACAATAGGTATAGGTAAGGACCAAGTATGGAGCCTTGTGGTACTCCGTATTCAATTTTTTCTATTTTACTATTGCTTTTGTTTAATTGCGTGTATTGTTGTCTGTTAGTCAGGTAGCTTTTGAAAATGGAACAGGCTTTATCTTTTATACCCAGGTTTTTTAATTTTTTTATCAGAGTTTCTATGTGTACTGTATCAAATGCTTTTTTGTAGTCTAATATTAGACCTGTAATCGTGTGTCCTTTATCAAGTTGTTTCCTTGTGTACTCTAGTAAGTTCATGATGGCTGTTGTGGTACTCTTGTTTCTTTGAAAACCGTGTTGGGATTTTTCAAGTATGTCTGCATTTTTTATATGTGACACCAGTCTTTTATGTATTACCTTTTCAAAAATTTTGCTGAAAACTGTTAGTACCTATAGCAATAGGTCGGTAGTTTGACGGTTCATTTTTTGTTCCACTTTTATGAATAGGTATTATTTTGGCTATTTTAAATTCTTCTGGAAAAAGTCCTTGGTGTATGTTTTTGTTGATTATTTTTGTAATTATAGGGGCAATCTGTTCCTTTACCTTTTTTATTAGGTTTGTTTTGATTCCATCGTGCCCAGGCGATGCATTTGTTTTGAGTTCCTTTATTATCTTCAAAATTTCTTTTTCCGACGTTTTATATACATTCATTAAGGTATTTATGTTGTATTTTTTTTCTTCTTCATGGGTGTAAGTAGGACCTTTAATTTTTTCCGCTAAGTTTTTCCCTATTGTTGTAAAATATTTATTTAGTATGTTTGCTATTTTTTCATCATCGTTTATAATTTCTCCCTTACTATTCCTTATTTTTACTGTTTTCTCTTTTTCAAGTGTGTCTTCTTCTGAATGTAGTTTTTTAATAATTCGCCATAGTTTTTCGTCATTGCCTTCAGCTTCTTGTAGTTTATAGTGAATGTGTTGCCTTTTGCTAGTTTTTATTTCTGCTTTAACCCTCTTCTGTTCTTTTTTGAAGTTGATTTTTAGCTGTTCAGAGTATCGTTCTTTTATCATTTTTTTGTACGCTTTGTTTCTCTTCTGAACTTGTTTATATAAACTTTTTGTCATCCATCCTTCTTTGTTGTTTATTACATATTTCCTATCTAGGTTTCTTGTATTTTGTCTAGGTTTGTCTTTATTATTATTTGTTGTAATTCTGAAAAAGTGTTTACATCTTTTTTCTGGAGGATATTTTGGAGATCTTCTTTCAACTGCTCATAGTTGATCTGTTTGATTTTATAGTTTTGATTGGTCTTTTTCTTTTGTATTGGAATGTTTAGTTCTGTTTCAATGGATTTATGATCACTCAATGGGGTGTTTTTTAGCGTTATGTAGTTTTTAGTTATGGTTTTAGTTGTTATTACATGATCTATTATAGTATTTTTTCCCATTTGATTTTTTCTTGTATAGTTTTTTTTGTTCAATTTATTTTGTATTTTCAGGTCATTATAATTTAGTAGGTCAGTATATTCTTTAATTTCTCTCTTTTTTTTTTGAGTAAGTTTAGGTTCATGTCCCCAACAATTATTTTCCTCTTACCATCCTGTATTTCGTCTTCAAGTAATTCTATAAATTTATCTATCTCTTTTGCATTTTGTTTGGGTTGTCTATAGATAGCAAGTAAGTTGATGTTTAGTTCTGTTAAGTTTACTTTTAGTAGGTTATTATTCGTTGTTTTCTCTCCTATATATTCATATTCAATATTCTTTTTTATATATATTGTTACTCCACCTCCCCTTCCTTCTCTGCATGAATGTATCCCATTATAGTTTTTTATATGGTATAACTTTGTTTCATATTTTTTTAACCACGTTTCCGTTAAGATTATTATGTCTGGAGGTTCATTGTGTTCCTAAAGTTCAGGTTTAAATTGTTCAAATTTTTCTTTTATGCTTCTTATATTTATATAAAACAGTTTTAAGTTATGCATTTGTTCAATATGTACTTTTGTCTTGTCATTTTGGTTCGCTAGTTTTTTTGATTTATTTGTTGGAGATCTTTCTCGGAGTTTATTGCTATTGCTTTGCTGTCTTCTGCTTTTTTCATATAAATTTGTCCATTTTTAAACCATGCATATTTGAAAAGTTTTTCTTTTTTTAGTTGTCGTGCTTTTTTGAAGAGTATTTGGTTTTCTTTTGTCATATCATGATTAATGTAAATTTTTGTATTTTCCTTAATGTTTAAAGTTTGAAGGTCATTTGTATTAATTTTTGGTATGATTTTATAGTTTTGAAGTAAATTTTCCTTATCCTCCTTTTTTTTAAATATCACTTTTACTGGTTTAAACGGGTTTGTGCCCTTTCCAATTATCTCGCACTTTAGTATATTATCAAGCTTCGTGGCACATCTATCTCCCAGCTCCTTAATTGTTGTTTCCAAATTCTCGTTTAGCTTTTCTGTGTACATTCCATGTATTATAATATTGTTTGCTAACTTTTCTTGTTCTCCTTTATTTTTGTGTATTTGTGTTTCAATATAATTCTTAGTTGTTATTCTTTGTTGACATTTGATTTCATCGATTTCTCTTTCCAAATTTTCACATTTTTCTTGTAGTTTTTCATATTTTTCAACAAGGTTTTCATATTTTTGTATCAAATTGTTATTGTTTTTCTCTTGTTTCGTTAATTTCTTTTCAATATTAGTGAGTCTTTTCAGTATTAACTTGTTTATTTGATCTGAATCACTTTCGTCCTCGTTTTCACTTTCCTCCGAGTCCTCTGGTTCATTGCATTTCAAGCAGTACCACTTTTCTTTTTTATTTTTCAAGCATATCTTTTGATATGCCTGTGCAGGCATAGTGATACCACTCTCCACAGTGTCCTCCACATTGAATTTTTGTTGAGGCCTTCCTCAGTGGTTTATTACATGTATTGACAGTTCATTTTGCACTATGCACAAATGTAGTTTTTCTTTTTCGAAAATTTCCACAAGTTTCGTAAAATAATCAAACAAAAAAACTAGAAACTCTGATAGACCACAAAAAACTTAATCTGTTGTTGTAACACAACACTGATTTAATAATGAAAGTCACTATTTATTTTAATAAACAGAGCAAAACAAAAAACAAATGTCATCACCACAATGTTATTGTTGCATATGATATTCATTTGTTAGAATGATAACAATTTTTACAAAAAAATATATCAACATTAACTAGGAATGTTCTGTGTCAGGAGAAATTTTGCCATGTGAATTTGAATTTTTGATTAAGTCCCTTAGTTGCATAGATTTTCACCAGTCCTTTGTACAGTCGACACGCCTGTTACATCTATATTGAATATTCTCTTATGTGACAAACAATATTTCTTCGTCACCTCCTCTTAATTCTCAAAAAACAAACTTCTTTTTGTTTAGTTAAATCCCTTCACTCTGTTCATGCTCCTTGGTTCCAGGGATCGCAATGAGATCCCAGGATTTCTCTTTCAAAACGAGTACACCCAGCATTTGCCTGCCATACCTTTTTCTGTTGAGAATTTTTTTTTATATCCTTTGCAACAGCAAAATCATATAAACTGCGTGTCATTATCCAACATTTCCATACTCTGTTTGATACTTGAAAGGCCCTAGAGATTGGACACCGGCATAAATTTCCAGATTATTGGCATAAAAAAAACTGATCATCAACTAAGGCAAATAGTTTCAGGCCATACTTATCAGATTTATTAGATGTAAACATACGGAAACCATATTATTTACTTATTCAATAAATATGGTATGTATTGATCATAATAAAAATGCTGGGTTCAAGTGTGTCCAGAGTGTCCAAGCAATAAAAATACATTATTTTTAATTTCCTATGTGCAGTTGTACTTGGTTTTGAGGTTAATAATCATGATCTTAAGTTTATGTGTAGTTGCCCGTAAATTTGATGATAATAATCATTATTATTTTATTTCCAATGTGCAGTTGCCCTTAAATTTGATGATAATAATCATGATTATTTCCTGTCTTATCCTGGTGTGGGTATTAATATTAAAGACGTATTAACTCCGTACTCGGTTTATTAATGAATGCCGTTTCAAGTAACCAACAAGTACCTACACTTAGTATACCTAACTACTCCGTTGCTCGCGGAAGCGATAAGCCGCCGCGATTCGCCTCGCTACGGTATTTATAACCTTTATCGGGGAAGGGGCAATACCACGTCCTCTAATACACCACATAATGTGCAGTTGCCCTTGAATTTGATGATACTAATCATTTTCTTTTTTATAAATAATTCCCCACTATCCATATCCTTCATATTTTCTTCAATTATATTTTTCCTTAGCTCTCTTTCTTTTTTTAGTCTTAAGACTTTTTCTCCCAAACCAATCATCATTAATGAATCAGTTTTTGGTTGTAGACATTCAAAGAAAGCATCTCCAAAATCTCTTACGGTTTCACAATCATAAAGTTTATTATTTACCCATTCAGCTGTAAATATACCATCATCTGTTTTTCTAGAGAATTGAGTCAATATAATGGAAAGAGATGCATTTTCTTTGCATCTATACTCTCTGTAGTATCCATCATGTATTATTCTGGACCAGTTATAACTATATTGGATGTTGTCTGTTTTAATATTTGCAGTGATGAAGTCAATAATCTTTTTCCAGGTCTCTTTATTGGCTGAATTTTCTATCTGTATTTAGAATTTAACCACATGGTATGACCTTCTGCCCTGTAGCATCCTCAGACTCTTTCAAAGCATTCGCTTCATTTTCCACACCCCGGCTAATTGATTTGACACTGCCCAAAGAATAACTACCACTTAACATTATAAAATAACATTATAGAATACTTATTGTTTAAAAAAATGTAAATAAATAAAACTTTAATAAAAAAAAAAAAAAAAATAATGACTCAGAAAATTTCCCTTTCTGGCAAGCTTTCAAGGTTAACCCAAAATTACTGGCTGTTAACCTATGTTATTTAAATAAGCCAGCAGGGATTTTTTGCTTGACTTTTCGTGGCTAAATTAATTTGGTTAATTTTATTACAATTTGGAGAAATTAGATTATCTTGCTTTTTTGCCCCTACAATTTTCAAATTTTGTAGAAAATATAAGGTCCTCTAAGGTTATTTCTGGTAAGTACTCTGGTTCTGGTGACAAAATCCAAGAGTATCCTACCAAAAAAAAAAAATTAAATGATTGAAAAAAGAGGCATTATCTTATACTGAGAGATGATGTAGCATAGTATTTCTTAGTTTCTGGGTACAATTTGGTCACAATGGTTACCGCTTCTTATTGACCAAGAGCACGACACATTCAGGTAGGCTTATATATTAACCTATCAAGCTCTATTTTCAGGCAATCATGCACTGCTATTTGCCAGTACACAACTCGTAAATCAATTGTTGATACATATTAAAAAAGCTCGGAGTTTGTGAAAAACCACATAAACGTAATATCTGTGAGAGGACATT
Organism: Molanna angustata; assembly: GCA_963576475.1. Classification (NCBI taxonomy): domain Eukaryota; kingdom Metazoa; phylum Arthropoda; class Insecta; order Trichoptera; family Molannidae; genus Molanna; species Molanna angustata. The sequence goes on along the minus strand of OY754978.1, from coordinate 22,213,596 downwards.
TTTTTAACAGAAAATTTATATAAACGCAAACTAACTCTGTAGGAAGACATTCTATTGCCGAGGACACTTAAATAATCACAAACTTACTCATTTGGGTGAAAAACTACATGAATGTTATGTCTGTGGGAAGACATTTTCTCAAAGGAGCTCAAACCGTAACAAACTTCCTCATTTGTGTGAAAAACCACATGAATGCAATGTCTGTGGGAAGACATTTTCTCAAAGGAGTTTAAACCATAACAAACTTCTTTATTGGATGAAAAACCACATGAATGCAATGTCTGTGGGAAGACATTTTCTCAAAGGAGTTTAAACTATAACAATCTTCTTTATTGGGTAAAAAACCACATGAATGCAATGTCTGTGGGAAGACATTTTCTCAAAGGAGTTTAAACCATAACAAACTTCCTTATTGGGTGAAAAACCACATGAATGCAATGTCTGTGGGAAGACATTTTCTCAAAGGAGTTTAAACCATAACAAACTTCCTTATTGGGTGAAAAACCACATGAATGCAATGTCTGTGGGAAGACATTTTCTCAAAGGAGTTTAAACCATAACAAACTTCCTTATTGGGTGAATAACCACATGAATGCAATGTCTGTGGGAAGACATTTTCTCAAAGGAGTTTAAACCATAACAAACTTCCTTATTGGGTGAAAAACCACATGAATGCAATGTCTGTGGAAAGACATTTTCTCAAAGGAGTTTAAACCATAACAAACTTCCTTATTGGGTGAAAAACCACATGAATGCAATGTCTGTGGGAAGACATTTTCTCAAAGGAGTTTAAACCATAACAAACTTCCTCATTTTGGTGACTAAATTCTTGTTATACTACAATGCCATACATTTTGGTAATAGAAGTGTGTAATAGTACTATTCGTTGCTAGCAAGTCTGTCTTCTTCATTATCTGATGTATCAGCCTTTTGACACTTAAACACAACCACACTCTAGGACAGTCAGTCATAGAAAAAACCATTAATTGGTTACTTTTATTTAAATTTTAAAGACAATGTCATACCTACATTGTCTATTTTCTAAAAGTGAACACTGAAAAATAGTGAAAAATGTGTATTATATATAATTTATATTGTACATATGTATTTTTTTTTTTAGTAAGGCGGCCAGTACAGGACTATTTGTGCCAATGTACATATGTATTAGTTTGTTATTTAATTTCATAAGTTTTTTTAAGTAGTAAGAATTCGGTGGTCAGAAGTGGCTGTAGATTCAACTATGTAATTATATCCTACTAGGGGCTCTGCCCCTGGCCGCAATCTCGGCCCAACGTCCGCTGCACGGCTTATTTGCCGCTGCGAAATAACCTTGTAAAGCTATAAGGCGGTGTAGTACCACTATAGCGAGTCACCACTATAGCGGGTGTGCGCTTATTACCAATTTGGCAGGTGACCAGTGTAGGTCAAATATATAAGTTAATAGTAATCAGGGGGGTTTACTATATAACGATAGATACCTCAGCTAGGTTCTATGTTTAGACTCCAGAAGGGAATTTTATCCTGAATAAACTTCTTGCGACGTGTTGGAAGAGAGGTCACCAGAATACTGTTCACTAAATAGAGTGCGAACTCTGTTTAGTAATATTAAAAGTTCCAACAAGTCACAATCAAGTAGAGAGCGTATTTCACGGAGGGCGAAATATCTACAGTTGCTCTAAAAGTAATTGAGACAGGGTAAAGATAGAGAAGAGATAAGAAATAACAAACTGAAAAGACAACTTACAAATTTGTATATTAGCACCAACACAGAGTTTTTATAAATTAATAATAATAATAACAATTTCACACGCGAGTAGTACTTTAGCAGGTCGATGTTTTCACTAAGAAGTTTGACAGGTAAAGAGATAATGGGTCATCTGTTGTCTTGTTTATATACCCTATTGTTTTGGTAAATAGGGGTCGTTGTACTGTCGCATGGTAAACAATCTTTAGGGGTATGTCAGTATGAAGACTTCATTATTGTTGCATACAAAAGTGAAAGTGTCACCTTTGAAGTCATTACCCTTTCTAATTGTTTTGATTGATTTTTACTTGTGACAGAAATACCATATATTTGATGTATGTATTCTGCCACAGCTAAATATCGTCAAATATACCATTTAGGTTATTACACAACATTTAACCACATGGTATGACCTTCTGCCCTGTAGCATCCTCAGACTCTTTCAAAGCATTTGCTTCATTTTCCACACCCCGGCTAATTGATTTGACACTGCCCAAAGAATAACTACCACTTAACATTATAAATAATGACTCAGAAAATTTCCCTTTCTGGCAAGCTTTCAAGGTTAACCCAAAATTACTGGCTGTTAACCTATGTTATTTAAATAAGCCAGCAGGGATTGTTTGCTTGACTTTTCGTAAACCGTAACAAACTTCCTCATTTGGGTGAAAAATGAACGAATGCAATGTCTGTGGGAAGACATTTTCTCAAAGGAGTTTAAACCATAACAATCTTCCTTATTGGGTGAAAAACCACATGAATGCAATGTCTGTGGGAAGACATTTTCTCAAAGGAGTTTAAACCATAAAAAACTTCCTCATTTGGGTGACTAAATTCTTGTTATACTACAATGCCATACATTTTGGTAATAGAAGTATGTAATAGTACTATTGGTTACTAGCAAGTCTTCTTCATTATCTGATGTATCAGCCTCGAGCAATGGTGGTACAGGTAATCATGCTCTTATCGCAATATTGTGTAACACACAACATGCTATAGTTATCGTCGAGGCTTTAGCAGGATCGTAATGAAGAATTCTATGCTTAAGCAAACATCTCCAACGAGATTTTAATACCCCAAAACAACGTTCTATGGTGTTTCTTGCCCGGATCTGACCCTGCGTATTGTGAGGGTGTGAATCCGTTCATGGGGACAGTAGAGAGCCCCTGGGGCTTCGCCCCGACGGTACCACACCTCACCACCGACCAGACAGTGGTTCGCATGAGACCGCGATCCCAAGGCGACGAAATTATCCTTCTACGGTCTGCCAAATTATGGCCAAGGAAAATAAATATATAAAAAAGAAAAAGTTCAAGCAAGTGAATTACATCATAACTAAATTTTCATCATTCTTGTCTAATCAATATTGGGTGGAGAGAGAAATATGAACAACAGATTTATCAATGACATGAATATATTGTTGCAGAATTATAGTTACATGAAATTAATAACCAAGATAATCATTATGTTTATACGCAATAAGCGATATTAAATTAACAATTTAAACAGAATACAATATTTTATTTTCTTAACAACATTTCTTTTTTGTTTCAAAATTGGCCAATTTATATGATCGTTATAAATAGATGAGATACATAGGATTTTTAACCTTGATTTACATTTTTAATATTAAATTTTAAAACAGAAGAAGTTATCATTTTGATCATTCAGAAGGAATGATACCAAATAAACATTCACATAATAATCGAAGGAGGTTGTGAAGATTCCGTTGATTTATGTTGTAGAATAGATCAAGAAGTTACGAAGTTAGATTTTTCTGTTGAAATAGGCCGTTCGCCATTTTGTAGAAGCCAAATAGTGCTTCTTAGACACAATTATGAGGTTTAATAAGAAGACATCGTCTTCTTATAATGTGATACTGTCATCGACGTTACATTGTGTGGTATTATACTAAAATTAAGCGGGATAAAAAAAAGGAGAAATTAGGATTTCTCCTGGTTATCCCGGAACGTTTCGAGGCATCTTAATTGGCCTTTTATCCAGCGCTTCGCGCTGATCACACAGATTTTTTTACGTCGGCAGCCATTATCGGCTTCGACCGATTCGTTGGCGCGACGCTTGCCAAAAAGGAAACGCGTGTGCCACACCGCGATGTTACCACCCCTCAAAAGAATATTCCTTAATATTGTGGCCAGTCTTATAAATTTATTTTTAATTTTTAATAATAAGGGATTGTCCAAAGTCGTATTAATTTATTTGTTTCAGGTAAGTAGGTCATGTTACTTTTTAATAAAAATAACATGACAATACCCCCCACCTGAACAAAAAATTTTAAGGAAGCTTAAAATTTTTTCTTGAGAAAGTTCGAACCCTTAAGGACCCGTCATCACATCAATTCCTTCCCAGCTAAACCTTTTACAATTTATAGTTAAGATATCATGTCATAATAGGTATTCATATAAAAATAACTTAACCAATAAATTTCAAACAAACTTAATGTTATACTCACTCATCGTGAAAGACTTAATTTATATTAAACTTATTGCTATTGTTTACATCACAGAAAGGATACAACATGAATAACATTTTGGTATATTGAACAGTACACAAACTTTATTGCTAAAAACTATAATAACATTATAATATTTTCGCTCGCGACGAAATATATTTCATAGAATGGTCACTCATGGTGGACAATTCATTAATTATTATCCCCTTTACCCCCGATGTCTTTCTCTTCTTGGTTGAAAGCTATAAGAAACCATCACGTAAGTTAAAGGTATATTGTTAGCTGACCCTTCCCCAGCTCTCGCGGTTGACAAAGATAACTATCCCCATCAGAGATATTGTATACAAATTAAAGAAGTAAGGTACTGTCAGTTGACATAGAGGAATAACTGTAGGTCATTCGAAGGTTGACAGCATAAGCTTGTATACAATAAAAGGTAAAATGTACTATTCGAAGGTGTACTCTAACGGTCTCTTTACAGAGAAATAGTCTTCATGACTACTTAGAAGAACGTTAGTGTACTCGAACAAGGTGTACATAATAGAACAAGATAAGAGTATTAGAATATGCAAGTATACGATATCAGTCCTTTTACAAAGAAATACACTAGAGATTATTCAAGGGACCGGTATGGTATTCATTGCATAATAGCCTATTAAGAAATATCGAGCGAAAACAATTTTTTTTTTTTAGAATAATTGTTGAGACATTAACAATGTATAACGTTTCCTTTTTACAGAGTGGTGTTATACCATGCCGCAGAAAGGAAAAGTTTATTAGTATTATGTTATTCAGTGAAAGTGCTTGCGTTAACTTTAAATAGATAGCTAGATTGTCATCAAGTTTGACATTAGAAATTCAACGAATCTATCATCAAGGGTTTGGTCTAACAGTTTACTCTCCTTAAGAAATTTGAATATAGACCCATCATTTGAATCATATTGTGAAAGGAAATCATGGGTAATCAATAATGAGTTTTAAGTTTTACATTAAAAATTTGATAATTTTCAAAGTCGTATTAATTTATTTGTTTCAGGTAAGTAGGTCATGTTACTTTTTAATAAAAATAACATGACAGTATATAAATCCTCCCGACTTCCTGGTATGGCATTTATATTTGGCGTCATAAGCCAAGGTCTTTGTGGATATCCTGAATCACCTTTGAAAAAGAATTAAAAAAATCATTAATAACATTGAATATATATATATAGTCCAGCAAAAGATAATGTTATTGAATAATGCATATCATTGTATATAAAATCAATGTATCTCAATATATAACCCACGTCTTATAACCTCTCTATGTGTACTCTCCATTTTAATGAAGTTCCCTTTAGGTGAATATCCCATTTTACTAGAATTCCATATGAAAGAATCATGGGTAGCTCCACCAAATTTTGAATTCACATTTAGTATCCTGAGGTTGCTATCACACACCTGGGAAAATTTAAAATGCAAAACCAATATACATATCATAGTTTTGTTTTACAAATTACCTAAACAAATAACAAAGTTATGAGCAACAATAGAATACAGATGATTATTTAATGTTAGGTACATACCATTTGAACATTCAAGGAATGATATCCTTTTCTGTTGTAAAACACATGTTCGTCCACTACTGGTCGAACAATAGCAATAGCAATGTGCGTGCAATCAATGCATCCTACAACCCCAGGAATACTAAATTTTCTCTGAAAACTGCAAAGAATTTTTTTATTTAGAATTTTTCAAATTCAAGTAAAAAACAAGGCTGTGTAAAGAGTAAAAACTGTTAAGAGTATAAAGTGACTACTTACTCAGATTTAATTATGTTGGTGGTTCTTGCTGCGTGACAGGGAACACAATCCAGTTTTTAGCAAAATCTCTGGAAGCTAATGCTCTTGTCACTTCCTTTACAAAACGACTAACTGTCCTTTGAGTAAGGTCGTGTGACACTCCCACTATATTCTGGTACGAGCCAGTCGCCAGAAAACTAGTGTACAGAGAATCTGAAAATAAGAACATAAATTTGTGTAAATTAAGAAAGGATTCTGAAATATCATTATTGATCCTTTTCTAGTAGGAAATGAAAATTCTGTATACCTTGACTTCCAGAGGATGTTCCCTTGTTCCCCGCACCAAGCCTCTCAGATCTTCACACAATTTATAAAAAGTTGGTTTCTTGTCATTTTCTTGATACGATTTTCAAATCGTTGCCTTCGACTTTCAATATTGCATTGGCGTTGTGCTGCCATTAATAGCCCCAAAGCATGCATGATGTGGAAATTACCTACCTATATCCAAAACATAAAACCAAGCATTTTTTCAACACTAGTCTTGACAGTTGATGACGTTGTTGAAAATCAATACGAAAAAAGAAAGGTAATGTCTAGGTTGGCATTGTTTGAATTAAAATAAGTCGAGAGTTTACATAAAAGTTTGTTGGGAAAACGTTCAGCGTCAACGTTTTCGTTTTTTGCATCTTAGCTAGCCCTTCTCATATTTATCTTCTCCTTAGTGGTTTGAGGGTGTAACTGTTATCAGTTACATTTTGCCTCAAACATTCAAGGGTATTAACTTGAATGGCAACATCATTGTACCCGTATCAAATAGAAATAAAATTGGGATTTTGTGGGCAATATGATTATATTTCCTCCTGTGGCAGTTTTGTTACGACATATGGCTTCTTTCTGCAAGCTGTTTTTGCAATGGTATATTGACTGGGCAAATACACAGATAAATTTTTTGCTACCCTTTCTATGACACTGCACAGAATCACCCTCATTTTGGGTGTGCCCTTTTTCAAAATACTTATGTGTAATTTTGATGCCATATTTTTTTTACTCACAGTATATACATACTGTAAAGGTATCGGTTTCTGTTCTGTCCTGCACAGTTATCGAAGTAGAAAATAAATTCTTTGATCCCTGCGGCTACTCTTGTAGACTATGAAGGACAGAACAGCACTACCTACCTCACATGTTCCTCATTGCAATTCCCTCATGGCACATGTAACAATATCCTTGCTTGTGTCTTACGTCGAACACTGTCAAGTTATAGACAGATAATTTCCTTGAGAAATATCAGCTTTTGGAAATTGCAGAATTTTTTGTAGGTCAAAGATAGCCAGGCAAGTATTCTGGCTATTGGACATTGCCGATAATTTATCAGCTTCTTTAGCTTCTCTGGCAAGAAGTTTATTTTTTGTATGCTGTTCATACTCTTCTTTAAACATTTGACAGAGATGGCATTGATCTTTTTTCGGAACGAAAAAGGAAATGTTGTATTCTGTGTTAAATATTTGGCGATAAATAGAGAGAGAGGCAATTTTGGGTACATCATTTGTCACACAGTCCTCTTTATACAAGTCGTACATCTGTACTAAATTAAGTGATGAGGGCAAATATTTTTTTGCAGAACGTTTTCTGCAATATCGGCTATCAACAGGTTCAAAACGATCAATGTGATTCCTCACTGATTCTTTTACATTAGAGAGCAACTTGGAATTACACTGCGCTTTGACCCGTCTGTCATCACTCACAATGTTACGATTTTCTGTGGTAGTTTATTTATATATAAAATTTGTATGTTTTGGGTGAAGGCTTCCTCCATTTAGTTCTGTCACTTTCTTCCCTCTGTTTTTATTATATCATGTTTTTATTACGTCATGACTGACGGGCACTTGCACAATACCAAAAATACAAAAACATAATAAAATAAAGGCATAAAATATTGGGAGACGGGATCTAGAAGGATACCTTTGCCATTAGTATCCTGCAAAAATTCAAGCGGGGTTAGAGACCATCATGCCAGTTTCCTACCAAAAATTACGTAAATAATGCATAGTAGTGTGTGGGACTCACCTTCCCGAGCTTATCCAGACGTTATCCCGTCTCCCAGGATCATTAACTCCTCGCCTTCACTCTTCTCAAGAGGTTAGGCCACATGGTCTTATCGGCACGCATGTCGAAAAACAAAAGAAAGTGAAAACGTCAGATTTTTCTATGCATCCTGGGAGTGCGTTCGAGAATGCTCGTCTGGACTCGCAAAAGCGCGTTCCGCACACCACCAAACCGACAAGTGAAGGACATGACGTTAGTAAAATAACGTCATAATATATATAAATAATTTGTAATCTTTTTTACCTCTCTTCAATTACACTGTTTAATCTAGCCCTCCTATGGCTCGATAACTTAATAAGATCGGCGTTAGCCATTCTAACGGGCCGGCTTCTCCAATGCAAAAAAGGAACACTATAAAAATCATAGCTCCGACAGTGAGTCGCCCCTATTGAGAAAAAATGTAAGGTTAACAGCATTTGATTTAATGCATAGCAAATATCGTAGACTGGACAGCATTGTCACGTTATAAAAAAATAACATCACAATAATATATAGTGATGTTAAATGTGCATGAGCGTAGAGGAAGTAAATATTTATAAAAATCCGTTCCAGCGAACGGATGTGACCATAATGTTGCAAATTTGTGGAAACAACTCTTGCCACCACTTGAATGGGCATTCATTCTTTTTATTAATGAATCGGCTAAATACTTTTGTAATTCTTCAGCAGCTTTTTTTTTTGACATGGTTTGGGAGTGAAGTCAATATTTGCTTCCGTGTCAAACTCATTCCATAAATTATAACTGAATATTGCACAGCTATCATCAATGTTGTTCAGTTGAGCAGACTTGACGTGGATGGTCTTGGATCAGTATTCTGTATGTGCGTTTGTTGTTGAATGTCAAGTTTTTGTACCATTTTGTTTAACATTTATGTTGCTTTAAACCTAGGATGGAGTAAAGTGCTTAACGATATTGTTATGTTTTATTCTATATCCCCATGCAGTGCACATAGTGATCATGGCATTATTTTTATTTTGCCAGCAGCAACCATCGGCAAACAACGGCAAAGTGCATATGTCTGTCCTTATTTATTTCTCAATGTGTTGAAAACAGCACTTGCTATTTCGTTAGAGCTTTTTGGCCTTTCTGTCTCATCAATAATAAATTCTTACATTATTAAACGGTGATTTATAGAAGTTTCAATAACCACGGCAAAATTATAAAAACTGAATTGCCTGCTCGGGCAACATTGAATTATTTTGACTATCAAATGAAAATGTTGTCAGATTCTTCAATTAAAAGATCTATTTTATGTAGTCTCTGTTGTGTTTTTACCTAGGTTTAAGTATGACCGTCATGGTTACCAGTTTAACTATAGGTTACCTATTAGGTTACGTGAACCTGTCAGCGGTCACCCTATAGGTATTGGAGGTTAGGCTGTGCCAGTCTATTTAGGCATTAGGTATCTCACCTGTAAGCCTATCCCCAACATAGATATTTGTAATACTGTGTAGGTATTTACCTACACCGGCGATTATTCGCTGGTTAGGCCTGAACCAATCAGAGATTTAATTGTGGCGCTGCGCACGTTTACACCCAGCACAGTACTAGGTACAAATGAATACATAAAATGCAGTAAACATACGTTTACTGACCATAAATGACTAATATAAACTCAAATAAATATTCTATTTAATACTGATAATTAAAATACACTATATGGCTGGGTGAATTGAATCATCAAATGTGGTTTTGTATGGGCTTATATAGGGCTGGCACGTCTGAGTCTAGAATATTCAACGACGCTAGCGGCACGCCACGTGCGGCACTACATGTTCTTAATAATTGTTTGCGCATTATACATGCGCCACATTTTTTCCGTGTTCAATTCCGCTGACAAATAAATTCTGAAGGATAATTTTGACCTGCAATAATGTGGCTCAGTACCCGAAAGACTCAATAAATATATTTATTTTGTTTCTCTTTACACTTTTGCCTGTAGATCTATGATCACCTTTCCTTTGCAAATGACCCTTAATTGTTTAAAGATCTTTCGAGAACTCCGGTCACACGATCTTTATTAATCCCTAAGGTTTTCAAAAGAGATGGTTTGCACACATGAATTTGTTTACCAATGAATTTTTGGGTTACAAATTAATTTACTGACATATTTTTTGAGGGAAGGTTTCCATTTTTTGGTCGAACACATGCACATCTTTGAAATTTACAATGTTTTAAAATAAAATTATCTTTATATTATAAATGCATTAGCATCAAATCAGTCATTGATAATGTCCTACACTTCAAGGATTTGGTGTTATAACGACAAGTTGGAAACTATTGGGAGAGTACCTAAAACTACTTCGCCCATGACGACCATGACAGATGATATTTGTCCCGTGTTGCTCATAATTTTTATCTTGCTGTAGTTCATTTTTCAGGAGAGTTTCCTGCCCATGGAAGGACCTGAATGTTGTTCTGAGTGAACCAGGTTTTAATTTTTTCTGATGTATTCTTACTCCATACTAATCATAGGATTCATGTCCGGAGAGTTTCCTGCCCATGGAAAGACCTGAATGTTGTTCTGAGTGAACCAGGTTTTAATTTTTTCTGATGTATTCTTACTCCATACCAATCCCTTGTTTGAGGCAATAACCGATTTTCTAGCACTTGGAGATACTTTTCTTGGTTCATGTGGTACCTTCCACAATATGAAGGCGATTGGTACCATGAACTGTAAAAGCACCCCATGCCATAATTTTTGTGGAAATTTTATTGTTTTCTTGAGGCATACAGGCAAAAAAGGTCAACGACGTACAGTCTGAACCCTGTCTTCTAAAACGGCTATTTTAGATTCATCAGAAAATACAACTTGAAATGAAAATATTCATCATATAGAATATGAGTCCTAACTTCAGTCGCAAACATACTATAACTTTTCTCTAGGTAAATGATTATTTTACAAATATTGCGCAGTGAACTATATTTCATCATAATTGATAATGATTATAGCATTTTATTTAATCGGTACACATTCTTTAACACATATTAATTATAAAAATCTTCTTTTACCTTCTCCCATTCACGAATAGTCCAGGTTTCATGCTGCTTGGCCCATGAGTATCTAGACTCCTAGAATCCGGTATCTACAATACACGTTTCTATCCGTTTCTATTCCGAATGGCACGTTTCTAGGAGCACAGTATGCACGGATATATACACTTGGGTGACACACTAGAGAACACGTGGTCAATAGGTAAGTCTAAAGTTAGGTATAATTAAACACTAAAAACTACTTTACGGTACTAGCAAACAAACAGTTACGGAGCGGCGTGCAAACGCGTGCGCGTGCGGCGACTGACGGGACGAGATTGAATAGCACTTTATTATACTTTGTAGATCTTGACCTGACTAAATAGTCGAAATTCTTTAGATCAGCCTCAATACCAATTGCTCTTGAGATATTGAGAAACACTTCCGATAGGGACTCTCTAGGAACTGCACAACTTTTGTGTCTTTCCATTTGAACACAGATATACCCAATTGTGATATTCGGTAAACAAAATGATCCCTCTTGAGTTCTATATCACTTATCAAATTTGGCAATGCCTTTCTTGTACCACTGGCAAATGTTTTTTCACGTTTAAATTTTTCTAATAATTTCAGTGATGTGAAATAATTGTCAAAAAATTGAAGTCTATTTTCGTTCCATTTTTTTTTTATATAAATCCTTTTAGAGGCTTCTTCACGTCAGCTTGATATGTAGCTCATTGTGAATGTTTCGGCGTTGGTTCGGTGAATTGGTAATTTTGCTCTGGCCGGCACGATGCCCGACCCGTTTAAGTGGACTGTAATTATGTGGAAGAATTTGGTCGAGGCTTACCCCGTTCCGGTGATTTACTGGTGGTTGCCTTCCGCCTTCAGATAGACACAGAGCACTGGAGAAATCTACATACACAACACAACACAAATAGATACAGGTATAAATGAAGATGAATAATAACGCACGTTATTGAAGGTTTCTGAAGAAGGTTTCTACACCGCGCGATATATAGTATGCAACTGAAAAAATATGGCTTCTCCGGGTGGCGCGGCGAGTCGACGCTAGCGGTCGTCTCAGCATGGTGACAATACTTAAAAGGATGGGATATAGGTAGGTAGGAACCTAAACGCCCGAACAGTGAATGATTGACTTCTAGAGGTCTTCCCATAGTCCAATCTCTCGAATGAATCTTAAGATCTTCAGTGGGCTGGCTTCTCTGATTTGTGTTTCATCAGCGATATGAGTGCCAAATATTCTGGCTCTTGTTTGCATGAGTGGTTCAGTCCTTGAGCAGGTGTAGCGGAGTTTCATGTTCGTCTAGGCAGAATCTGCATAGATGCATGTCCGCTAAGTTCATTGTGCATAGGTGTTTATTTAATCTACAATGTCCAGTCAGTGTTCTGATTAGAATTCTTATATTTTCTCTGTTAAGAGTAAGAATTTCTTTAGATCTTTTAGCTGTGAAGCCTGAGATCATTGATTTTGCATGCTTTTGTCCTGATATGTTAAGCCAGTTTTGTTTCGCTTTTTCTAGCATGTTGTATAATATTGTTTTAATGACACTATTGGTTAAGAAGCAATAAGGTTCTGGTCTATAACTGAGTCAGCCCCCATATTTGCAAGTTTGTCGGCTTCTTCATTGCCTTTTTCTTCATTGGTTCTTCATTGTTCCATACAATTTTACTTAAGGACAACACAACACGTTCTCCTAAACCATAATCTGAAAATTCTTTTTCTATTTCTTCATCTTTTCCCTGATAGATTGAGAATTTTTTATAAACCCTCTCTGATAGGCCATGTATCCTCTTTTGATGGATTTCATGGGATCATATTGTTTTATACTGCTTCTCCCTTTGAATTTTATCATTGACTCATCTATACTTAACTCTCTTGTACCATTATATACTTTCGAAAATGTATCATTTAAATATTTTACTAAAGGAAATATTTTGAAAATCTTGTTGGTGTTGTTTGCAGGAATTTTTCGTATTATCTATTAAATGTAAGGTTGATAAAATCAAATCTAATATATTTCTACTCATGGTATCATTTACAATTGACACTCCTATATCACGTGCAGAAGACCAATAGTGTCACCAGCTTGGAAGAATATGGTAACTCATCAAAACATTTATACCAATGAAAGATAGAAGTTCAGATTTTTACCTTTTTGAGTTGCATACAGATTTGAATGGTAAGTAATATTGTCTAGTATGCCAGCAATAATTTTAATAAATACCTCGGTCGGTGTAGTACAGTCATTAAACACACCTTCCACTACTGATTGTCCTTTAGTGTACTCTGGAATAACTGTTTCTTCTTCTCTTTTTCTCCAAAGTCGATTATGTTCAATGTTGCTTATTTCCGCAGCTATCTCCTCTGCTATGTCTAAGACATTTTGGGGTTGTATCGTTTCTAATTCTTCAACACGAGTAAACCCATTTCCTACATTTTCTTCATTATCTGATTCAATGTCAGTGTCTTGGGCATTATCCAGAGGTAAATTCTCATAAAGAAGCTCCGATAAAATTTCATCTACTGTAAGTGCCACAAAAAAACTTCTGGCATACCCTCTCCTGCTCAATGAATGCTTTCTTCTAATCTCTTTGGTCGCTGTCCTTTTCTTGTCTTTGAATACTCTTAATGTATATACTTGTGAAATTTGTTCTTCTGTACATCGTTCAAAGAGTTAAACCCATTTTTCATGACTTCTCTCACTTGAGATGTGAATTTTGTTGAGCACCTATAGGCGTAATTAACTTCACACCCAGTTTTAATTATTTTGCTGGACAATGTTTTCTTTAGCAAGAGAAGTGACATTAGATAGCAAAAATCAAATTTCACTCCATAAGTGCTAGTAAAAAAATCATTGTCTACAAGAGTCTGTTGATACTTTTGAGCAAAAATAAGATTTGCAACGACTGTGATCACTGATGATTGAGCTTTTGTATGACCCTTTTACAATCGTAAAATTGTAGCAATAAAATTGCCTGCTATAATAGGTTGCTTGGTATGGCAGCGTGGGGAGAACCAGGTTTTTTTGGCAGTCAAAAGATATTGTAAATAAACCTGGTGTCTCTTCCTTCAGAGTATCATAAAATGCTGAAGATCGTTTCCAGTGAATAGTTTTAAAAATTATTAAATCATTTTTCTTTGATGTGTCATTTTCAACTTTGATTTTTTCTGTTAGCTCCAAACATTTTGAGCAAATGTCTGATTTTGGTTGGTTGAAGCTAGTGTTAAACTTGGTACAAAAAAGGTTCCTAAAGAACGATTCTTTTACTTTTAACCCCTCTTCCATAGAATTATTATACATTTTGTGCATTCTGGAGATATTCAAAGTAGAATCTAAATAAACTCTTCGAGTTTTTTCACGGCCATAATGGGATTCAACTGCCTTAAAATTTTCAATAAAAGAAATAACAGAATTGTTTTGTCAAAAAAGTATTTATACACACAGTAAAACTATTTTTTGCTTCATTGAGTAGGTACTGATTATTCTATAGAAATATTTTTCGGTGTTCTTATTTCGGGAGAATTTCTTTGCTTTGGAACCTTACATTTGTAATATTTTAGCAAAAACATATCTTGACTTGATTTGTCAGGTCGAGCATAAAACAAAGCATGAAGATTCTGTACGTCCTTCATTTTCAACAATGTACAATTCTTATTTTTATTCTTATGTCCACATGTTGGATACTTGGGAAGGGATTTTGCAGAATATCTAAAATAATAAAATATATATATGTATATATATAATTGTAATAAAAATAATCAATACTTCTTTGAACTCCTCTAAATAAGTGGCGATTTTATTGCCATCAGGCAATATCTTCCAACTAACCATTATTTTAAACCCAGGGAGGCTTACAAAAGATTCTCTTGTTAACAATCAATCTCGGGACAGAAGAAAAACAACTAAACAAGGACACTTGTAACATATTTCAGTTTGCTTACTTCATCTTGCTAACGCAAGACTTAAAATAACACCCCCAATCAAAGCAAATCGGAAACTGTCTTAGGAATGGCCCTGTGCTGTCATCGAGCATAATTCTAACACAATTTTAAAAACATATTTAAAGTGTTTCAAGGGTCATGCAATGAAAAGTTATTGTGTTATGAATAGAAAAAACAATAATTTACTTCAAAACACATCTAAGTAGCGTCATAATATTTTAAAAATGCAATAAATCAAAATAAAACATAAACATATTCAACTTATGTTTGTTTTTTTTTGTAGCACGTTTCCACGAAGATGGGTCACAATTTTGTTTGCGTGTGAGGTTATTTTCTACATTTGAAATATTCTGCTCCATTTCGTATGTTATTAGTTTTTAAGCACAAAATAAATAAAAGAATGTAAGAAAACGTGAATATCGTGTATACAGTCACTATAAATATACCAACTCAAATGGCAGCCATATTGAAATTCGCCCAAACGTCGAGTCGTGATTGGTTAGTTCATATTATGGCCGACTTTGATACTAAAGACACTTGATTTTGGCTGTCTTTGATACTTAGACCTATTTTCAAATGTAATTTTTCATGGGTTTTAGTCATTTTTGATCCTCAGATACATTTGTAATGGATACATTCTGGCTGGTAGATATATGTAAATAACAAAAAAATTTCAAAAATGACAAAATATGCTTTTGGCCGTTTTTGATACTGAGGTTCTCAATTATATCCATGATATGGTTTTGATATCGGCTGTTGACCAGACTTGCCCCCAGGTTTTTCTGGTTTTCAACAAACTAACCAAACTCTTTTGTTTTCTTTTTCCTTGTCTATTCAAATTTTCAATAGTGCAGTACTTAATTTCATAACAATATGTTTTCTATAACGCAAAGGGAATTTTATGTATGTTTTTAATTTATCTAACTTGTTACAGAAGTTTCTAGCACATGGTTACCACATTCGATTTTTTGTATGGTGTGGTGCGGATATGGTCTGCTTTCTAATAATTTAGAGCAGGTGCTTGAATCACCATCATACACCATTCGGCCATAAATTATGTTTTTTGTTTCAATCGATGGCTAGTTCCTTCATCGCCCTAAAAAACTGTGATGGTCTCTGGTCTCCGATATCTAAGTCTCCCAGAAGCTGTTGCAACTTGCGGTCTTCTGACTCTTCGTATGCCTGTAGCAACCTGCTTTTGATGGTCGCATATTTGGCTGTGGCGGGTGGTTTGGATAAGATGTCACTGACTTGTCGCAGTTCATCTCTCCCTAGTTTCGTAATCAAAATGTTGAATGATGTTTCGTCGCTCTGTTTTAATGGCGACACCACCGCTTCAAACTGGTGGAACCAGAGTTTCGGCTGGTCCTTTTAGAAATCTGGCAATTTATTGCCAATAGAGATCGGCATCATCTCCGAGACTGTTTCGTGCGCATAGGGTTCTGAATCGTTGTAGGACATTTTTAAAAAAAAAAATCACGTTTGTAAGTATTGGATATGAATGTCCGAATTGTAAGTCACTTGAAGAGAGGACAAAAATGTCGACACAGTAAAAAAATCAGAGTAACTTTTCACATACTGTTGTTTGGGAAAACTTGGTGACGAAGTTTCACATGTGATATTAAAGTCAGCAGAATTCTCAGAAACACGTTGTTATCTCTTTGGAAAAAAAACAGTAATTTGATCGCGGCACATGTTTATGTTTTGTCCGTGGGAGCGGAGAAATGAAACACGAAACGCTACCCACATAGGCAAAAATCACTTCTGGTGTCTCCACTTTAGGTTTTGGCGGTATACCTATTTGGTGGAGATAAATAATAAGCGTGTTCTGATTAAATGATGTTTATTATACAACGGCCCGAGAGAACTGAACTGGCTCGTCGTTGGTGGGGATATATATAGGCAAGCCAGAGGGGCTTGCCTCCTCAATCCCCACAATGTGAATCTTTCGACCAGAATGGCAGATTCCATACCCATTGAAGAACCAGAGAAATTTTTGTAGCTAACATGTACCATTGGTTCCTGTTCTTTTTTTTTTCGGCTTTTGCACATATGCAGCAATAGTTATCTTTAGCTCCTAGATGAAGAATTTGCCACGACTGCCTGCCAATTATTGCAGCCGCACCCGAGAGTGCCGAGTAATTTTTTTGTATGTGCATTTACTCCAACAACCATCCACAGTAACATCAATGATAGGTATATTGTTTTTGTCTACGTATCTTCTGCAGCTTTATTCATTAAATTTAGCACTATCTTTTGCCAAGAATTTGATATTTTGTTGTGACATCTCTGGTTTATCTTTGGAGATATCAATAGTAAATTTAGTGAAGCGGACAATTATTTTAATAATAATAATAATTAGTAATTTATATAGCGCCGTTTAATGATTTTAAACCATTCCATGGGCACTGATAGCTCAATTCTGAAATGCTCTGCGAAACAGAGTTGTTTTTAGTTTTTTAGAGAAGGTGTGTTTCCTTTGAGCACTGCGGACATTAGGAGGTAGTTTGTTCCTCTTTAATGTACCATTCACAATAAGTATCGATCATAGTATGCCGCTTTGTTGGCTCTGTCCACCTCTTTCAAGGAGTTGGTAGGTACTCTGTGATCCAGACGACCTAAGTTTGAGGTGCCTCCCAGAGAGTTCTTTTTTTTTTACATAGTTCTTGTATGTAATTCGTTGCTAGATCATTCAAAGCATTAAACACCATCAGACAGATTTTGTAGTCAATTCGTTCTGGACACTTCAACCAGTGCAGTTCATTAAGAAGAGGTGTTATATGACATAGTTTATTTTCGCTGTAAATCAACCTAGCTACTGCATTAAACACCATCTTACTTTACTTTGCGTATGGCATCGGCATCTGCTTGGCTCAGAGTCGAAACTCTGCTGTCAATAGCCAGTTGACCGCCATTGGGACGAGTCTGTGGATGTCCTCCATCTCTCCCTCGAATCCGTGTAAGGTGCACTCCCCCACCAAATGTGCCACCGTCTGAGTCTCCGCTCCGCATTCGCAACTGGGAGAGGTTCTTTTCCCCCACTTCCAGAGAAGGTAGTTACAGCACCCCTGGCCTGTGCGGATTCTGTAATATATCGAGCCATCTGTAATATATCGAGCCATCTGTAATATATCGAGCCATCTGTAATATATCGAGCTGATACTTGGGCAACCCAGCATATATACCATTGCAGTAATCAAGCCGAGATACGACAAATGCATTTATGAGTGTTTTTGTCTCATTCTTTGGTAAACTTCGACGAACGCTTTTCAGTTGTTTTAGTTGAAAAAAACATGAGCTGATCGTTTTTGAAATTTGCAGATCAAGTGACAACTTGTTGTCCAAATAAACACCTAATTATTTGACGCTTGCAGCTGGCACCAGCTTTTCTCCATTGATGTTTATGGGAGTATTTTCTATAAGGTGTTGTCGTTGTGGTGATGCTACCCACATGAACTCTGCTTTTGTTGGGTCCAATTTTAACTTACTGTGGGACATCCACGCAGCAACTGTTTCGATGCATTGAACTGCATCTTCTTTAAGAACACCTTTGCATGCGGGATTACTAAATCTGAAAAACAGGCGATCGTCTGATTTTAGTTGGGAATGACCACATCTGATTGACATTGTTCCTGCAAACAGCTTGGCTATTTATGTCTAAGTTGTTAGGAGATGCATTTTCTATATAAAAACGCTTCCTGCACATATTACAATACAATGGAAATTTAGATTGCAATCCTATCTGTTTCTCACCAACAATGTTACTACATCTGAGACCACAATTCAAAGGACCATACTGAGATATTTCTTGAAGTTGACCAAAGAAATGTTTGATGTCCATTATGCGACTTATACATTTATATACTAAAAAATAAAAAGAATAACAATATGCACAATTCTTCTTCGCCCTCGCCTTTGTCTCATTTACTTGGGGTCGGCTCTCCTTATTCTATTTCGCCAAACTCGCCTGTCCTGTGCCAGATCAGGATTCAGCTCCCTCTCTCGCAGATGCTTCTTGATGCTCGACAGCAATGTGGCTGATGGTCTGCCTGGTCTTCTCGCTGGGGTCTCCATGTCCAAGGCTCTATTGATCATTTTGTCCATTGGTCGTCTCAAAATGTGGCCATAGATGAAGCCTGTTTTCGACTATTTTTTCGTCTATTGGAGCCACTTTGAAACTACCGCGGACGTGGACATTCCTCACTTTGTCAGACCCCCAGCCCACCTTAGCATCTTCATTTCCGCCGTGTGCATCTCTTTTTGGTATTTCAGCTTTATTGCCCAGCATTCCGAGCCATACGTCATTGCCGGTCTAACTACCGTCTTGTACACTTGACCTTTGACTCTCACTGGCATACTCTTGTCACATAGCACACCAGATAGGGACCTCCACCACATCCAGCCGCTTTTTATGTAATGTGCGACATCTGTTTCAGGGTCGCTCAATGGTGATATTTTTCTTCCCAAGTATTTAAAGGACGATGTTTGAGCGATGGGTATATCTTGCAAGTATAGTGTGTTGCCTGCTGTAGCTGGTTGGTTATAACAATATGCACAATTATTAGTAACCTGATACAACACTATGAATTACATGGTGTTATGTAAAATTACCAATAACTTAAATTTATGTACCTAATGATCTTATTGGAATATAAACATGAGCTATCTCTATTTGATAAGCAGAACCTTGTCTTGTTTCTGATACATGGCTCGATATTTCTCAGGAAGAAACCATTAATTCTGACTGAAAAAAGAAATCAAACATTTATCATAATAATAAACATGAAAATTCATTTTCCCGGTATTTTGTAAATTATTTCTGGAAAGGACAGTCATAAGAAATACCTGAAAGTTAGGTCCGATATTTGTAGCTAATAGTGTGGCTACACTTGGTTTGAAGGAACGGTACTAGATAAATACCGTTATCTTGTTACTAACACGCAGGTATTTCCACGAGTATACTAGTACTGTATAATGATTTATCATATTGGTACGTAAAGTAACTGTCACCTGTGCGGTCGGACTATTTCCGAATGAAGAATTTGGTTCAGTTATAATTCTTGGATTTTCTGTACATCTGTAAAAGAAAAATAATATATGCTGGAGAAAAAATGTTAGAGCCAACAAATATAATTTCATACTCAATGTAGGTAGATAAATAGCTAATATAAATAAATGTAAATATGCAGTTGAAATGGTTGATAGGAATAATATACAAGGACAGTAGGAATGAATTATAGATAAATATGTACCTACTTACAATATTTCATTCATTTTTTTAACTCCCTGTAGAAAGATTTTCTTCTTCTTCCCTTCGGCATTGTCAACACTAAGGAAGTATAGGTGCACTAAAAAATAGCAACCACAGAGACGCAATGTCCCCGTTCAAAAGCTAGCGTGTCACTGCCACTGTCACGCATCACCCGCAAAATGACTCGCAGAACGATATGTCTAGTAGAGGGGCAGAGGGTACTAAATTGTAACTCCTCCCTTTCATGCAAATCATTTGCGTTTATTATAACCTTAATCCTGTAAGTTCAAAAAATCACATAAACTTAAATATTTTACACAATTATCATGCCTATTGACTGATGGCTGATTGTAAACAATCAATATGGCGACTTGACATCATGTGCGTGTGCGCCTGTGATTGGATTATTTGAGGAGATACGACAAACAAGCACTCGCTCTCTGATATTTTCATTGTTTTATAGATACATCATTCAAGCATGCAAAATTTGTATCAGCACGCTGGAGATTAGATACAAAAGAGAAAAGCAATCGTGGTTTCACTGGATTCATGAATCCAGGCCCACGAGCACAGGCGATCAGAGTACCAGCCAGAACAGGCGAGCCACATGGGCTTGCGACCATGTATGCGGGATTAAGGAGCCCCTTTATGACTCAAGTCACGCTCACCACTCACCCACCAATCTCCGACTGATACTCCACTCCCCTGCGCAACCAAATCCAATAGGATGCAGATAATGCTGCTTTTACCATCCTATCCAAAAGTTCTTTTATTTTACCTCTTGGGAGACCCAGGTCTTTAAAGTAGGAATATAAAGATTTTGCGGGCAGGCCTCTCGCCCCCACCTCTACAGCATATATACTTGTGCTAAAGCCATTTTGAACTGTTCTATCTACCAGTTCCTTGTAGGTACTTGTTTAGTTTGTATTGGTGGTCTTTTGGAATATTTGTGTCCCATGGAACAGTTAGCTCCACATAAATAACTCTTTTCAATGAAAGAGAGTAAATTGTCAAGTCAGGCCTAAGAGACGAGATGCAGATCTTCTTTGGAAGGTTATATCTCTCTGTTCTCGTATCCATTAGGATATTCCAGTCATCGGGACTTCCCAATTATTGATATTAAATGATGTATAAATCCGTTATAACTGATGTATTTTGTACATAAATTTATGTTAAACTAGCTTAGATTGTGTGGAATGTGATTATTAAGTAAACTGCATATAAAGGTTTACTTAATAATCACATTTCGCTCAAAAAACTCCATTGGACAAACAAGAACTGAGACGACGAAAAGATTTATTTGTAATCAAGGAGTTATATTTTATTCTTTTGTTGGTGCCCTTGTGCCACATGTAACATATTGTCTCATGCTGTAACATATTTTAATTACTATTTCATTGCCTTTAAAAACATTTTTATCATCTCCAATACTAGTGCCCTTGATCTTTTTAGTGCATGATTTTTCAAATTTTAAATTATGGGTAACTTGAATTTTGGTATGACAATACAAATTTATATAAACTTGAATCTTATTACTAAATTTTCACTTCCATCTTATTTAAAATTTAGATTGGAGGCATAATATTTTTTTTGCGTATCTTGTCTTGTGCTATAATTAAAATAACAATTATGTTCAGTGTTTGTGAAGAGGTTAAAATCTATTACAAAACTTATTTTATTTACCTAGGGAACATATTCTCCATTATTTTTATTTAAATACATCAGGGGGGCAAGTCTGGTTAACAGGTGAAATCAAAACCATCCATGTTTACCCATATCATGGATATATTTATCTTATGAAGTTCTATAATATCTTAAGATGTTATAGAACTCCGTAAGATAATTATATCCATGATATGGGTAGACAATGTTGGTTTTGATTTCACCAGTTGTCCAGACTTGCTCCCCAGAATCATTATTTTACCATGTGCAACCATTTTGAATAATGTGAACTCAATAAAAAAAAAACATACCACGAAGACTGCAATTTTTGTCAGTGTTGGTTCATATTTAATTTTAAGATTGATGAATTATAAAAATATGTAAATTTTATGTCAGTCTTTGCTTACTACTACCATCTATTGAAATTACTGTACATTATCAAATCTGGGGGGGCAAGTCTAGTCAATCGTCGAAATCAAAACCTTCCATGTTTTCCCATATCATGGATATAATTATCTTATGAAGTTCTATAATATCTTAGATGTTATAGAACTCCATAAGATAATTATATCCATGATATGGGTAAAAATTTGTCGTTTTGATTTCGCCTGTTGTCCAGACTTACCCTCCTGGTGAATTATTGTGAGTAAGATTCTATTATAAATAAACATTTACTTTCCTATTATTTTATTCAAAGAATATACTATCGCATAAAATAATTTTAAATATTTTATTTTATTTTATTTTATTTTATACAAAGTATACAAACAATAACTGGACAAAATATACAGGTGATACAAATATGAAAAAAAATTAGCATGCCCAGCATCACTTACATGTATACATTATTACCATTTATATATTTATGTAGTGTAGGAGAAAAAAAGAAAACAGTAAATAATCAGATATGTGACATGTGAGTGGGGAGTGTGTGTGTGTGTGTGAGTATGTGAGTATGTGTATGTGTGGGTGTGTGTGGGAGTGTATGAGGATGTGTGTGAACCTTTATGTGATGAACCCAACTTATCAGCATGAGTATCTAGGATTATATTAGAGTACTTAATAATCTATTCTTTACCATAATCAATGGGGAGTTAAAAGGTCTGCATCACTAATGTTGGAGTTATAAAAATGGGAAGTGCGGTATATGAAAGAATTCTGTCTGGCATTAGTGTTACAAGTGGGGAGGTAAAGTAGGTCAGTCAGTCTAGTCGGTCTTGTTGGCACTCTCAGAGTCAAGCGTTCTAGCAGATCAGGGCAGTCAACCGTTGAGTTTGCAATTTTGAATAAAAATATAACATCTGCTATAGTTCTGCGGCTCTCGAGTGATGTAATTTTGTAATGCTTTAAGGAATCAGAGTAACTAATGTGGTCTCTGTGCGCACGAAAGTCAAGATATCTGAGAAATTTCTTTTGCAGCCTTTCAACTCTGATCTTGTATATGGCATATGAGGGAGACCAGACTTGAGATGCGTATTCAACAATGCTACGAACATATGCGAAGTACAGAGTTTTAAAGGTAGGGATATTATTAAATTGTCTGCACAAACGGAGAACATATCCCAGCATTTTGGATGCTTTGGAGGTGATATTATCTATGTGCTTGTCCAGGAGTAATTTACCATCCAACTTGATGCCTAGGTCTTTTATTTCAGTGGTTATAGTAATAGGATGGTTGTTAAGTTTATAAGTATAATTAACAATATTCCGGTTTCTGGTGAACCGGATAGCAAAGCATTTATCAGTATTGATCTTCAGGTTATGGTGTTTACAATATAGGTCAAGGCGATTTAGATCATTTTGAATGTTCTGACAATCCTCAACACTTTTCACACAAGCAAAAATTTTCATGTCATCGGCAAAAAGTAAAACATGAGAGAACAGAAAGCAATTTGAAATATCATTTATATAAATATTAAAAAGCAGAGGCCCCAACAAGGAACCCTGAGGGACACCTGAAGTAACACGAACCCAACTTGACTTAAATCCACCGACTACCACAGCCTGACTTCTATTGGAGATGTAAGAAGAAAACCATCTATACAAGTCACCGTGAATACCGATTCGATAAAGTTTTTCAAGCAATGTGCTATGAACAACCTTATCAAACGCCTTACTATAGTCAGTGTAGATTGCATCCACCTGTGTTTTACTATCCATTTTTTCGTGGAGAAATTCAAGAAAAGATACAAGATTGGTAACAGTAGAGCGACCACTTACAAAGCCATGCTGGTTGGAATTCAAAAATGGCTTTAAGGCTGGGAACAATTGGTCATATATTATTTTTTCGAATATTTTACTGAAAATGCATAGTTTGGAAATCGGTCTATAATTTTTTACATCCGCCTTGTCGCCAGACTTGAAAACAGGTGAAACAAATGCTTGCTTCCAACGTAGTGGCATTGTGCCCTCATTAAGTGATCTACGAAATAGATAAGATAGGGGGGTGCATAGATTATTAGCACACATGAAAATGAAATATGGGGGGATATTGTCCGGACCAGCTCCCTTCTATAGATCGATTTTAAGTAGATATCTTAATGTGGATGCTTGGTTGATACTAACATCATCAATATTCCCAGCATAGTTGTTCATATTGTGACAAAGTGAATTCTGACCTAGAGAAGCATTGTCAAAAACGGAGCTGAAATAATCTGAGAATAGATTAGATATTCCTTGCCCGTGATGCTCTTTTCTATCCATAAACTGCATAGTGCTAGGTATGGCATGTGAATTGGATGTTAATTTAATATATTTCCATATGTGCGAGGGATCGATTGAGATAGCATTCTCGGTTTCTGAAATAAATTTATTATAGCATTCACGGCTGAGAGTTTTGTGACGTTTTCGAAGAAGTGAGAAAGTCAAGTAGTCTAAAGGGTTTTTGGATAATTTATATTTTCTAAAAAAACTGTATTTTTCTTTAGTGATTTTAATTAAAGCTGAATTATACCAAGGTGGGTATTTAGAATTTGCGGAGAGTTTTCTTGGTATATAGGTATCAATTAAGTCATATAGAATAGAATAAAATTTATCAATAGCGGAGTCAATGTTGCAATGTGAGAGTACATTCACCCAGTTAATTTTACTAAGTGCTAAATTAATCATTTCGTAATCCCCACGTTTAAAAATATGCACGAATCTTCTTTCACCAACCAGCACAGGTGGACTAGAAAAAGAAATTGTTACAGTCAGTGATTTATGGTGAGAGTCTTCATCAATGACAGGATCGTCACAGGCAGAGACCTGGACAAATTTGTTACACAGGACAAGATCAAGAATACGATTGTTAGAGTTAGTGACAGAATTAAATTGATTTAGTCCAGCAAAATTAATGTTGTCAATAAACAAAGCACTGACCGGAGAGGACACAACAAGTGGAGAAAGAAATATATTGTTATTGTGCTTTAACCAAGTAATTTCAGGAATATTAAAATCACCCAAAACAAGAAAATTATCACACGGGTAGTCCAAAGCTAATCTGGATAACTTATTGAGGAAGCTTTCCATGTGAATAAGATAAGTAGGTCCCTTAGGAATATATACACAGCAAACGTGTAAACTAGAATTAGAACGAGTGTTCGAGTTAAGTGAGATCCAAACATCTTCAGCGCGAGATTGAAAATTGGGTCGAACTTGAGCAGAAAGATCACAACGAACCGCTAATAGTACACCTCCTCCCAGACGTTGACCTGTTGAATCGTAAGATCGGTCCCGTCTATGGACGATATACCGAGAATCAAAAAGTTCACAATCGATAATACCATCCGTAAGCCATGTTTCCGTCAGTGCATAAACATCAAAGTCATTAGAGGATGAATTTTGAAGAAAGGTATTTGTTTTAGTACGTAGGCCTCTAACATTTTGGTAATAAATTGTGAGAGTCATTTAAAGAGTAAATAAAACAGAGATAATAAAAAATCGTAATAAGTAACATAAAAAATAGTAAAAATATTAGCAATATCAATGTATGGTGAATAAATGAAGAAATAATAAATTATAATAGAAAGTATTGAATATAAAATGGGTTTGATATAAGTTGGGTACCTATCACAAAAAAGTTCACTGTGAGGTCTGTGACAATGTGCGTGTTGTGTAAAATGTAATTGTCTGGTTGAGTGAAGATGTATGTGTGCGATTTGACGGATATGAGTGGGTTGGTAGAAAAACGGAATATTAACAAAAAATAAAAAGTGATTGAGAAGTAAGTAATATATGCAACAAAAAATAATTAAATTAAATTTTTCAATTGAGTGAAGCTGGAAATGTAGATTTTCTTTGCCATCTCGTTCTTCCGAATATAAATTTTCGAATCTCTGATCCATAAAAAATTGTAATTATTTTTTAACTTGAAATCTGTGCTTCAAGAGATTTTCATGTAATAGTAAATTAATGACATTTAAATAATAACTTATCTGTGACATTGTACTATCATAAGCTATTGTGAGTAATCAAACATATTTTGTAATTATATTGAATTAAATGATTGTTATTATCTCATTTCATAGACAAATTTAAATAGATTGATCCATACAATAATAATGAGCTAACCCACAGTTTAATGGATCTCATTTTTGTATACATTAAACTTTGATACATTCTATTTTACACGAGTTTTTATATTTCAAATAAATTCTAGTAATTTATATGACGATCATTTAAATTGTGGGTGTAATTCATTGTGTAATATTAACGAGTTTGTCAAAATGAACTGTTTTTTTTAGTTTTCAAATGTCTCCGGAGTGTTCTCGAGAAATTTTGGTGATACTTATATTGAAATTAAAAGCAAATATATATTTAAATTTGTTATTATACATACATTTATATTCACCATGCATTTCTTGAATCAGCCAAACTCTAATAAAGATTTATTTTTAATTTGAGTGATTGATTAATGATTGAGTCATACGATAATATTTGAATTTGTTATTTAATTTTGATATTGTTAAAATATTTAATGAGTAAATTCAAAACTATTGACGACTTTAAATATGAACTAGGTTCATATTCAAATTTACATTTGGTTAAAAAAGAAAAAAAAAAAACTTTGTTTCAAAAATGTATTTTTTCCTATTATACCCCCATGGTATTTTTATTGTTTTATTCCTGTGTTCTTTTAATTAACAGATTTTGTTTAAAATGATAGTATTCAATTTTGGTGTACTTGCCATAAGGCACTTTATGTTACATATGGCAAGATTTAGAAATTTTGGTAAAAATCTGAAAAGTATGTAACACATACATAGTTGTTATGAATAGCTTAAATGTGATTTATTTCATAAACAAAATCATTAATTTTGAACAATATTTTAAGAATATAGAAAATTAAATTATAAAGTAAAATCACTCATTAAATGGAATATAAAATATATATTCTATAAACATTTTTGCATTTCATGTATAATGTAGTATCAAAATTCTACCTCAAATATGTTTTTTTGTTGAAATGATAAGTTTCTTTTGTTCATAATTGATGCATAAAATCGTCAGGTTTTGAGAAATTATCTCATTATTATGAATGAAAATGTTTGATACATAATTATTACCTAACAGTTTATTTATTGCATTCTTTACATACGCACAAATAAGGAAATATAAAATTAAAGCTAAAAATGCATGTGATAAAATTGCTTTATTAATTAAAATAATTAACATCTACTTGCACCAGCTCCAAAGGTGCCGATGTGTAACTTGTTCTTTCTTTAAATGGTAATCTGTGTGCCTTTTCCTTAAAGCAAGAGTCACGCTTTGTATTGTCATCATTGAAATAAATAATGTTTGTGATATGTAAGTACAGATTTGACAGTCCATATTCAGATGGACTCACCACCTTTCATGCCACAAACTTAGAGCTAATATTGCAAGTGAATCACGTCGCTTAGTAAATTTTATTACTCAAAGATTACCATCCCTAATTCCTAAAGCACATACAACATTATTTTTAATGATCAAACATTTATCTTGAGTTAAATTCACTCTATAAACTTTAATTTAAATTTAATTTAACTTTAAATCTAGTATGTGCATCACTTAGAGAGTTATTAACAAATTTCACATCACCAACACCTAATAACTTGTAGTTTACGTCCATCTCCTAAAACAACAATACAATCAGAAGTGTGTTGCATTGATGTAAATAGGGAGGCTTCTCATAACATATTCTTAATACATGCCTATCTTGCCTTAATCTTAAAAATGTATAAATCAGTACTCGATCATAATGTAATTTTAATCTTTTTCTACATTTGATCATAAAAAATTGTTAATATCAACGCTTTATATGAAATTTTCATTAATTTTTGTACAAATTTATACAAGTTCTAATTAATTTGTAGCTCAAAGATTTCTAAGTTCTGAAACTGATCTTAAAGTTATATTGGTCAACTTCATGAGTAACCCTGCTGATCTCGCTCAGATGTCATATTATGTTCACTTGCCCCACTGTCGACGATGCTCCATGACAGTTTGCAGTCTTTGTTGTCACTGTTAAATCTCTCACCTGAGTCAGCTGTCATTTCGCTTAGTGTAAATGCATTACTTTTCTTTTCAGAGTGCTTTTTTGGGCATTGGTATTTTTAACGACCAGTTTTAGAGCATATAAAACACTTCTTTATTGTTTTTGCATTGCATAGAAAAGTGTCCAGCCCTAAAAAATTAAAACATTTTTTTTTATCTTATTTTTTTTTACTAGTTACTTTGTTTCTTCACAAATAAAGCCACATTATCGCTCTAAATCTGCTTTGACCCCATTCTTTCTTCCTCCACATGAAGCAAATATTGGGCTAATAGAATTTTTGATGTTAACTTTTGTTATTCTATTACAACTTTTTTATACAAAATAGTAGACATAAACCTCATTCTTCAAAAGTGACAGATAACTGAGTTATTGAAAATAATCATTTAAACAATTATATAAATTATAGATATTTCAGAAAATCATATTTCTCTTTTTCGTTTAATTTTGTTGTATTTAGTTTCTTTATCAGTATATTTGAACATTATATGACAATCCTGATTTGGAATCAAAATGATTTTTGTAAATAGGTATTTCATAATTTGTAATAAGGAGAATTTGTGTACCTGCATTTAGTAAATTTAATTTTAATATTTTCTTGTTTCAGATAATTTAACAGAAATCTCCAAAGGTTTTACAGTTTAATTCTTATTTAAGGTTACATTTTTTTAATTAGCCATGTTATTTTTTTGTATATATGTTGTAAATAAAATGAATATTCTGTATTACATTTTTTTTTATTTCAATAGTCATTATTCACTCCTAATTCTTCCACAAATCACTAATATGAAATGTATATTATCAAATTATAAATGCATTGAAGGAAAATGACCCACGCAAGAAAAATGATTGGTGAAAATAAAATATATTTTGTGAATTCTAATCCAGCTGTCGATTTGTTCAAAAGAATTTATTACACATAATTAATTTCTTTTAGTCCCGTGTGCGAAGTTTGTATAGAGTAGTGGACTTTTGGCAAATATACCAACATCCATTTTTATAAAATGTCGAACTTGTATACCGTTCATCCGGTTGCGATGAAACTTTGGGGATTTGTTCAGTGCATACCGAAGAAGGTTATTGCATTATAATTTATTTATTTGATATCATTATTTATTTATATATCATCCTCCCTCTAGAAAAGGTAATAAGCTTTAAGAGGGAGGTGATATTGTAAATTATATAATGTATAAACTTTGTATATTCATATATTTTGTTATGATTTGAGTAAGGAAAATAAAAAATATTCATTTATTTCATATTTCATACAAGTATTTTGAATAATGATATTTTTATTACTAAATGGATGTTGGTACATAAGTATTTACCAATTCTTCTTCTTCTTCGATGGCGCTTCAGCCCAAATCGAGCCTTGGCCTCCTTCAACAAGTGCCTCCAACCTCTTCTATCCTCAGCCGCCGTTCTCCAGTTAGAGACCTGCAGGAGCTTTTCTGCATCTCTCCGTATGTCGTCCTCCCATCTCAGTCTTGGTCTCCCCATCTTCCGTTTACCTCCCGGGTGACCAAAAATGATTTTTTTGGGTAGTCGCGTGTTTGGCATTCTCTGTACATGGCCAATAGGAAATGTCGCAGTCACCTACCCCACTCCATAGGGAACGTTATAGAACTAAGTGTTCTGCGTTCATCCCCGGAGCGGCTGCTCGTCGGACGAAACAAGAACTACCACCATGCATATTTCATACCACTGCCACTAAGAGTCCAACCACACTCGTGAAGGCCCGTGAATCATAGCAGGGGTTACCCTCCCAGCAGCTCCACGAACAACAGACCACAGGGAGCCTTCGCCACGCCCGTAGTACTTTCAGTTCTTCGATTTCCACACCAGGCGCAGCGTCAGCTGCACCTGTCTCGTCATCAACTCGGGTACCGCCGAGTGGGTCGTGCCGACCAATCATCACGGGGGGCTCCTCCACCCCTTAGTACTCATGTTGGCGAATTTCAGGTACACCACCGGATAGTACTTTCAGTGCTTCGATTTCCATCGCCCGATGATGCAGACTTACTCATCGCCACGTTTGAAGAGTCACCGCCGAGCGAGGCATTAAGGCGTCTGCCCTGCTCTTCCATAGGTAAGAATTGAAGAGGGCACTGACCTGCTACCCAGAATCCTAGGGTGGGGCTGCAGCCACCCTCAACTTTACTGGCTAGGCCCCTATGGCCGCAACCTAGCCCTAACATGTACATGGCCAGCCCATCTCAACCTAAGCAGTCTTATATGTGTTGAGATCTTTGGGGCTTCATAAATTTTGTACAGTTCTTAATTTTTCTTTATGCGCAATTCATCTCCTTCCTTCACAGGACCACATATCCGGCGAGACACATGCTTGCAAACTGAATGGATCAGAGCCTCTACTTCTATAGCTAATGAAACATGTGGGGGACAAATCTTGTCAAACGTTGAAATCAATACCCTCATGATTATCCATATCATGGATATAATATAGTTCTATAATATGTTAAGATCATTGAGCTATACACATTGGAGCGCTGTATATAGAACATTTGCAGGTAAGAATCTGTGTCGCATTGTGCGAGTAGTACAGCTACTGTTGGGGGGGCTTGCTCTCTCTTTCTAACTAGTTGTACATATTTGTTTCAAAGGAATTAAAGGGGGTTATTTGGATGAAAATCAAAGAATACTAAAATAAAATTATGTTATTATTAAAGATTATAAAACCAACAACTACCGCACACTTATTTCATAAAAAAATATATATATTGATATAGTATAATAACAAAGAATACATAATATTGAAATGTTTTAAAACAAGAGATAAACAATAATAATTAATGTACAAACAAGAGATATTCGTAATGGTCGATCAGGTGAAAATGCGTAATGATTTTGATAAATAATTAATTTGATTATTATATAGAGAGATAATTTACTTAAATATTATGAATAAAATACTTGTGGTAGTAAAAACATGTATACTTACAGATACAAACAAGTAATTGTCTTGAAAATTTACATTTAAAGAAATATTGGGCTCGAGGGAAAAAAATATAATACATTTACATGGAAATAACTGACCTATACGATAAAGAAAATACAAAGGATTGAAAGCGCTAATTCTCCAGCAAATAATTTCTGATTGCACAACACAAGCTCAGAAAATTTTATCCAACTGTCGATTTGTTCAGGAGAACTTTGTTCTCTTAACATATCGACAATGTATCAAGCCAGAATACGCGAGAATTGTATGGAGAGGTCTACTTTTTTCACGGCTTTTCCATCTTTGAAGTCAAAAAACACCAACTTAGAGGCTTCGCAGCATATATGTTCCATACACGGATTTACTCAGAATTCGGAGTAGAACATTTCGTGTGTCTGTGTGTGTGTGTGTGTGTGTGTCCCTTATAACTTTTGATCCGCTCAATTTAGGAGAGCCTAAAATTTCAGAATATATAAACAGTTACAGGCCTACAAAACTTTTATACTCGGAATTTTGAATTTTTGTTTCAGTCAGGGGTTATCAACTTTTGAATTTTTATTTTATTTTTCCATATATCTCAGAAACCATAAACGCTAGAACGCTGAAAATTGGTACAAACATAGACAAGTACAAAATCTCAAATTAGTTTTTTATTAAGAAAAATATTTTTTTTATGATAAATTTATGAGTTTAACTGCCTATATTTCCAAAACTTTTACAATTATTGAAAAAAGCCGAAACACCCCAACTAGATAATTTAATTTTCTATAAAAAATATTAACATTGTAGCAGTACATCTCAATTTTTTTTTAACAATTTTTTTAAAATTGAATTTAGTGACGACATCGCTTCATACATTTTGTATGGCAGTCGCCTATACACAATATGTAAGAAGACTTAATAGTTTGATACTTCATCTCCAAACATACATACATACCATCATGCTATTTGCATATTCTGGGTAGGAAAAAGGATCTTCCTCCATACTATCCTATCTTGACATACATACCTACATATGTTGTATAGAAAACAAAATATCTGAAAATATTCAATAATTTGTATCTATGTATGGCTTTATAGTTTGGTACATATTCTTCAACTATACATACTATCGCTATCGACAGTTGGATCTCATGTGTTACATGCAACTAGTATGGAGAGGTCTACTTTTTTCACGGCTTTTCCAACTTTGAAGTCAAAAAACACCAACTTAGAGGCTTCGCAGCATATATGTTTACTACACGGATTTACTCAGAATTCGGAGTAGAACATTTCGTGTGTCTGTGTGTGTGTCTGTGTGTGTGTCCCCCCCCCCTTATAACTTTTGATCCGCTCAATTTACAGAGCCTAAAATTTCAGAATATATAAACAGTTACAGGCCTACAAAACTTTTATACTCGGAATTTTGAATTTTTGTTTCAGTCAGGGGTTATCAACTTTTGAATTTTTATTTTATTTTTCCATATATCTCAGAAACCATAAACGGTAGAACGCTGAAAATTGGTACAAACATAGACAAATACAAAATCTCAAATTAGTTTTTTCAAAAAAATTCCAGGGTTTCTCAAACATTTTTTATTAAGAAAAATATTTTTTTTATGATAAATTTATGAGTTTAACTGCCTATATTTCCAAAACTTTTACAATTATCGAAAAAAGCCGAAACACCCCAACTAGATAATTTAATTTTCTATAAAAAATATTCACATTGTAGTAGAAGATCTCAATTTTTTTTTAATAATTTTTTTAAAAATTGAATTTAGTGACGACATCGCTTCATACATTTTGTATGGCAGTCGCCTATACACAATATGTAAGAAGACTTAATAGTTTGATACTTCATCTCCAAACATACATACATACCATCATGCTATTTGCATATTCTGGGTAGGAAAAAGGATCTTCCTCCATACTATCCTATCTTGACATACATACCTACATATGTTGTATAGAAAACAAAATATCTGAAAATATTCAATAATTTGTATCTATGGGTTTATAGTTTGGTACATATTCTTCAACTATACATACTATCGCTATCGACAGTTGGATCTCATGTGTTACATGCAACTAGTTATAAAAATGGAATGTAGTGACGACATTGCTTCATACAATTTGTAGGGCAGTCGCCTATACACAATATGTAAGAAGACTTAATAGTTTGATAGGTACTTAATCTCCAAACATACATACAGAACCATCATGCTGTTTTCATATTCCGGGTAGGAAAAGAGGACTGACCTCCATACTGTCCTATATTGACATACATACCAACATGTGTTAAAATTTTCAATAATTTGGATTTATGGGTTTATAGTTTGATTTTTATTCTTCAACTATACATACTATCGCTATCGACAGTTGGATCTCATGTGTTACATGCAACTAGTATCACTACCACATTCAAATGAACTCGATATATAATAATCCAACTGTCGATTTGTTCAGGAGAACTTTGTTCTCTTAACATATCGACAATGTTTCAAGCCAGAATACGCGAGAATTGTATGGAGAGGTCTACTTTTTTCACGGCTTTTCCAACTTTGAAGTCAAAAAACACCAACTTAGAGGCTTCGCAGCATATATGTTCCATACACGGATTTACTCAGAATTCGGAGTAGAACATTTCGTGTGTCTGTGTGTGTGTGTCCCCCCCCCCTTATAACTTTTGATCCGCTCAATTTACAGAGCCTAAAATTTCAGAATATATAAACAGTTACAGGCCTACAAAACTTTTATACTCGGAATTTTGAATTTTTGTTTCAGTCAGGGGTTATCAACTTTTGAATTTTTATTTTATTTTTCCATATATCTCAGAAACCATAAACGCTAGAACGCTGAAAATTGGTACAAACATAGACAAATACAAAATCTCAAATGTTTTTTCAAAATAATTCCAGGGTTTCTCAAACATTTTTTATTAAGAAAAGTATTTTTTTTATGATAAATTTATGAGTTTAACTGCCTATATTTCCATTTTTTTTTAAAATATCGAAAAAAGCTGAAACACCCCAACTAGATAATTTAATTTTATATAAAAAATATTAACATTGTAGCAGTACATCTCAAATTTTTTTTAACAATTTTTATTAAAATTGAATTTAGTGACGACATCGCTTCATACAATTTGTATGGTAGTCACCTATACACAATATCAAAGAAGACTTAATAGTTTGATACTTCATCTCTAAACATACAATATACATATAACATCATGCTGTTTTCATATTCCGGGTAGGAAAAAAAGACTGACCTCCATACTATCCTATCTTGACTACCTAGGTACATGTGTTGTATAGAAAACTAAATATCATAAAATAATAAATAATTTGTATTTATGGGTTTGGTACTTATTCTTCAACTATACATACTATCGCTGTCGACAGTTGGATCCCATGTGTTACATGCAACTAGTAATAAAAAAAATACAATAGCAGTAAGTATAACAGAAAAACAAAAAAATCGTGCAACTAAAACGTTTTACATCAAATAAACATAAAATAAGAATTATTATGAAGTATACAAGATATACAAATATTATTGCAATTAAAAGTTTTACATCAACTAAAAATTATTGCAATTAAACATTTTTGTACCAAATAAGAATCATAAAGTAGTAAATATACAAGATTAATAAAAATTCTAGCAATTACATGTTTTACATTAAGAATTTTTAAGAGGTAAGTATACAAGATGAAAAATTTCTTTATCGTATAGGTCAGTTATTTCCATGTAAATGTATTATATTTTTTTTTCCTCGAGCCCAATATTTCTTTAAAAGTAAATTTTCAAGACAATTACTTGTTTGTATCTGTAAGGATACATGTTTTTATTTCCACAAGTATTTTATTTATAATATTTAAGTAAATTATCTCTCTATATAATAATCAAATTAATTATTTATCATAATCAATACGCATTTTCACCTGATCGACCATTACGCATATCTCTTGTTTGTACATAAATTATTATTGTTTATCTCTTGTTTTAAAACATTTCATTATTATGTATTCTTTGTTATTATATTATATCAATAAATATTTTTTTTATGAAATAAGTGTGTGGTAGTTGTTGGTTTTATAATTTTTAATAAAAACATAATTTTATTTTAGTATTATTTGATTTTCGTCCAAATAACTCACTATAATTCCTTTGAAACAAATATGTACAACTAGTTAGAAAGAGAGAGCAAGCCCCCCCAGCAGTAGCTGTCTCACTCTAACAATGTGACACACTTTTGGTATTGACATATAGCACTCCAATGTGTATAGCTCAATGGTTAAGATAGAGCCCAAAATTTCAAAAAGCATAGAAAATTTCAGGCCTACAAAACTTTTATACTCAGAATTTTTAATTTTTGTTTAAGTCAGGGGTAATTAACATTTTTTCCACATATCTCAAAAACTGTTAAAGCTAGAACTTTGTAATATTATAGGTAATAACAATATCTTAATCATTTTTTTATAAAAAAATCAAGGTATCTCAACATGTTTTTAGATTTTTTTACTATACATTTACAAAAAATATTATAATCGAAATATACAATATAACAATGGGGTGTTTGTAAAATTTATTTGATTATTTATTGTTGGTTTATTTAAATTAACATTTTTCCTTATATCTAATATTTTTAATACTTATATAATTTTTATATATATTTTTTATAAATATACTTAATTATATATTTTAGTTTTACATTAAATTAATTAGCACATTTGTTGTCCCGTAGTCAAAGTGGTATACATATATAAATTTGTAATTTTTATTAATGATTGGGCCACAAGGTAAAAAAATCGCATTAAATAACGTAATATAATATTTTGTATTTAAATGACTCCTGTAATATTTTTTTTTATTTTCTGTATTTTTTAATTGTTTTTTTATATGTATTCTTCAACTATACAATACATACTATTGCCAGCTAAAGTTGATTCTTATTTGTGACATTTTTATCTATTTACTTATAAGTAATTAGTTTATAACTAGTTATATGATAAAACGGAAGATCTCACATCTACTTCATAGAATAGCCCTGATTTAATTTTTCAGTTAAAAAAATCATAATCAAATGCACAAAGTTTCTTGTATTTGTATAAATAATATTTGGCATAAAAATATTTTAAATGGACCATAAAATAATGAATGTTTTGGAAACCACCAGAATTTATACAAAATACTGCCTATGTATGTGATCAGTTAGTTCCCTACAAAATAAGGGAAAAAACCTTAAATCATTTTGAGACGTTATCGATGAACGGGAACTGCTCAGGAAGAAGGTGTTCTGGAAAAAAATATATAGGTACATTCTTATTTATTTTCAAGCACAGCAGCGAAAATATTGAAGATGAACCAAAGTAGAAACAAAAGACACTGTCTAAAATGGTAACAGAATTATAGAGGAAGATGTTGTACTAAATAAAACGAAAACTTTAAAATTGATCACTATCAAAAGTTTTACTTATTCCCCATCCGTGTTTAAGAAAAAATAAAGTAACATAGAGGTACATTTTCATAATGACTAGTAACACATGAGATCCAACTGTCAATGGCGATACTACATAATATGTATGTCCTATTATGAGTCGTTTCAGAGTACGAAAACGTCTTGTCTATAACCAACTGGCGACCGCGGATAAAATGATTTTATCCACGCGGTGTGACGTACCTAATATTGAGTCCCGTATAAATGCAGTCAACTTTTTGAAAATCTTGGGATTTCAACGATGAAGAAGAAATATTTTCTAGATAAAATTCTCAAACGATTCAGAATAAATCAACACTTTTTACCATTGTTTGTCCGATTAAAAGTAAAATAGGTTTTATCAAGTCGCTTATAAATAATAAGTTACAAGAAAGTCACTACTTATCGAACCAAACTCACAGATATCTGGCGGGTGTTTTTGTATTTTCACTGAAATACTTTTTATTTTCTTCCATTTCATTCTTATCAATTTGTTATGTCGAAGTTCCCTTTTTATCTGTGTTCATTTGGTAAACAGTCTTCCAAACAAATTACCTTATACAGCATCCAAATTAGAGCTTCCAAATCGAGCATTCGAATATTTAGTTTTCGAATTAATTATTCGCCCATTATTGAAGATTTAATGTTTGAATAGTTCATCAAATATTCGAATAATTTTCGTTTCTAAGAAGAGTGTTTTGTTCCACAAAGGAAAGAAAGAGAGTATGGATTGTTAGATATTGGTGCCTGTTAAATGAGTGAATAAACTGAAGTGAGTTTAGAGACAAAATATGAGACAGGTAATGGAACTTCCAAGTTAGGATAAAGGTCAAATTGGTTATGCTTTGGACATTCAAAGAACATGTGGATCTAGTTCGAATACTTTTTTTACGGCGCTGGCCGATTTACTAATGATTCATTTAAAAGGGAAAAATAAAATGCAACAAACGCATCATCAAGCTTTCAATTGGGAATAGTTCACCCATCCAGATACTTAACATATCAAAGGATTAGGCTCTGAGGAGGTCTGTATACTACCTAACAACCCTACTGATACCCGAATATTAACGTTTAAAAAATCTTTAACTATTCTACATGTCATTTAATGATTCGGTGGATATTTTGTGGTAGTTAATACTAACCATATTTGAGTTTGAGTGGAGGGACAGCGCTTCCGAAACATGTCGCGAAGTGACTCAAAAAACAAGTGGTTTATAGCTAATTTATAACTCAAATATGATTCTACATGTATTCATTATTACCGTTTTTTGCATTTTCATTATAAAGTTTTTCATAGTAGTATTTATAATAGTAGAAAAAAAAAAAAAAAAATATTTTAATTCTTTCCAAAATTTGTCGATATCCAGTTTTGAGAGTAGAAGTGTGATCACTCCTTTTTGAATATTGGAATAGTTTACGAATTTGCGACCGGATATTCGAATAGTTTATATCTGTTATATTTGTCAGCTCTAATCCAAACTCTCGCAATAACTTTCAACGGACGTTATCTCCGTGTCTATTTTCCGGTTAATATGTCCAAGCAAATAATTTGGTAGATAATTTGTTTTATATGTTTTTGCGGACGAGCCTATTTTTAACGTTCCAATGAATTAGTTGTAGTGTGAAAAATGCTTTCTTGTATGTGATTTATTTCTATCACTAGCCGCGCGGTAACAAATCTGTGGCCGTGGTCGGCGCCACAAATTATCTCTGTTACACCACTGAGATTTATCGCTTTCTTTCTTAACATTCCTCCCCATTTTCCCTTTTCTACAACCCACCCTCTCCCAACACATCTATACTACACTCTGATCATCATTCTGTTCAACACCCAATCGTATTTTTGCTCATTATTTGTAGCTATATCGACATTTCAAATTAACATCTATTACACTTTTGAATTTTCACAGATATGCCTTTTATTATGTAGGTACTTCATATTATTTATTTATTTTTTAAAGACACCAACAGAACATTGAAATATACACACACAAGTTAACACATGATACAAACACATAAGGTCTCCAATGCTCCAATGACAGGCGTCTGTCACATACTACTAAACATTAATTTAAATAAAAAAAACAATCATCGCTTAAAACGTACTTACATAAAATTTGCAGTAAAATAACACTGGTAACGGTGATAAAACAGAAACCTTTAATAAGGATAATATTAATAATATTATATACTATGTACCTATATACTAAATATCACAAACATTTCTTCAAAAGGATTATAAAGTCAATGTGTGAATATTGTAATTTATTTATTTTATTTATTTTTTACACAATACACGGCATAAGCCATTTACATAGAATTATATTTTCTTTTAATTAACAAAATTATATATTAAAAAGAAAAATAAAAACAGAATTAACAATACATTTCATTTAAAAATTAGACAGTACTGGTCGAATATATAAAAAATAGAGAAACAACAATAAATTGACAAAAAAAAAAAAAAAAATGTTTTTACACAAAGAAATAAGCACATACATCAATAATTTATTAATTATTATAACATATTGTGAAATATTTATAGAGTAATTACAAAAAAACAAAGAATAAGGAAAAGAAAGAAAACTGCAAAGTTAGCTATTCAATTTGAATTCTGGAAAGACCTATAAATATTTTTTTTAATTGATAACAAAGATAAATTTGTAAAAAAAAACACAACAATTGAGCTTTGAATTCATTTACAAGCATTTAGACTTATTTTGTATTGTATACGTACCTACTTGTCGAAAAGGTATATTCTTTCTTTAAAAAATGGAAAAATCCACTCATGATCACTTACACTCATACCTATAAAAAAAGGCTCTTTTGGGGTCCCTGTACTACCTATCAAACCTACTGATAATAGATTCATACCTAATCGGCCATCGTTTTTGTGTATATTTTTTTGAGAAAATGAAGAGAGTAAAACTTTAGATTGTTTGAATATACTTCAAAAAAATAATTTCTTAAAATGAACAAAATGGTGCCAAAGCAATTATCTTCAATGCTTCACTTTAATTTAGATTACACGGGTTCCTTCATATCAGATTCAGGTTGGTCGGTGGTTTTTTTATTAAATTTTATTTGCAGAGTTCAGTAGCTGAGGCAATGGCTCAAGAATGCATCAATCTTCGTTAGGAACATAATCATCGTCAAAGTTTCAGTGGAATAATTCAGGTCTGTACATTGGTTGGACGACGGACGGTGGAAACAGTACTTGCATTACGCTAATTGCTAGACCGGAGTCAGTTTATCAAAGTCTTTATTGAAAAGTGATTAATCAAAGTGAGGTATAGCAACCTTACAGAGTGTCTGGGAACGTTGTATTGTAATTTATATTGCTCTAGGTCGAAAGTGCAGCTAACTTCACTTGCAAGTTTCATGACCCTATTTTGTACAAAGCCATGATACCAATTTCAATTCTCATTAATCGAACCATCTTATTAGATGAAAATAACATAATTAGGTACATGTTTCAATTATACGAAACAGCACCTAGATACATATCTTATAATTTAGACGACTCACAGAATTTCGAACATAACTTAATATATTTATATAATTTAATAATAACCAGGAAAAATGATGATATTTTAATGGATTTAAAAAGATAGCGAGGTAAAGATAAAATTACAGCTAAACCAAATCATCACGAATCGATTTTTGGATAAAAAAATAACACGTAAGCAATTATTAATTTTGATGAACAAAGAATGTTTTTTTTTGACTTGCATGATCATAGTCAACACGAAAATATTAAAATGACACGTTTTTTTGTATTTACGTGGAAACATAATAACGAATTAGATAAACGTAAGTATGTATAGGATAATTACGTAATAATCAGGCAATTATCATAAAACACGAAAAATATAAAGTAGATAATAAGTTTCATATTAACTGAACGATCGATTCAACATAACAGTATAATATACCCGATAAAATTAAAAAAATAACATACATTTGCGACGCGACGTGGCTATTCCAAATTGTACTAATGTAAAAAATCATTTGATGAAAAAAATAGAAAATACACCGCTCTAGGTAACGAGATTAAAAGACTGGCATTTTCGTAATAATATTACCGTTATTCCAAATTATTAAAAAAAAAATTAGCCGTAATTTAGAAATTATAGATTTATCGAAAAAAATAATAATAAAAATGGAAAAATCGGTAATAATGATTACCTACATGTAGAATCGTTAAAGATTCGTTAAATCGTTAAAGAAATCAGGAATCATTAGAGTTGTTAGGTAGTACCTATAGCGAACTCCTCAGAGCCTCATCCTTTGATTTGTTACATAAGTATCTGGATGGGTGAATTGTTCCCAACTGAAGGCTTGATTATAATCATTATAGTGCGTTTGTTGCACAACAACAAAAAATAGTAGAGTTGTTTAGTGAGTGATTTTGTTGAGTCAATCCATTTTGTTATATTTACTAGGTAGGTACTTGTCGTTTTATTATTAAATAATAATACTTGTCGTTTTAGTCAAGTTACAACTACATGTAAATGAGTTAACAATTATTTAAAACATTATAAATACAAACAAATGAAGCAATATGCAATATGCATACATGGATTTGATAAATGAGCTTTATTGGTTGCAGCTTTATTCATCTTACTACTTATGCTGTACTCGACCGCAGTGCAAACGATATTTTGAGCAGTAGGTAACGAGTATTTTTCTCACTAAATTAAAACTGAATTATAACTTTACGAAAAGTAGTAAGCTGCTAGTAATTGATTAGTAAGAGGAGGTGCCCCTGGTGAATAAAAGTGTATGAAGGTAGTTAGTAGGTATATAAAAGCAGTTAAAGCCGTATTTTGCAGTTTCTGTTGGTGATGTTGACTAATTTACACTTTTATTAATCTCCTTTTCTCCCGTTCCCTCTCTCTCTCTCTCTCTCTAGACAACTACTAGACACTCTTCATTTTAATTTCGTGGTTAATTTGACTTGGCATTATTTTTCATCTGTACGTGGTTCAAACAAATTATACTTTAATAATACGATGTAGGTAACTAAAAGATCTGGGTACGTAATGCACGATTAAAAAAATCGGCAAATTCTATATTTGTGAAATCATTTATTTAGTTGTATGAAGATGTATGACAGGGTAAGAACTGAAGACACGAGAAGAATGTATGCTAAAGAAATATGTTATTAATATATTGAAAGTGAACGAACACGTGGTTTGGCCAGGACTGACAGGACTGACAGGATTGGAACAAGAAGTCTGGGTTATCAAATAAATTAATGGCACGACTATTTGAACGACAGTATGAAAAAGGGAAATGCAAAAAGCCGACCGCCGCGCCGTGGCACAGTTGGTTAGCGGTTTGTCTTCTGTGCGGGCGTCCAAAGTTTGACCCCCAGCAGAGGAAAATTTAATTTAAATTCATTTCTCACGCTAATATTGCTTCTCTGGGCTGGAAACATGAGTAAGTTGGAAGAAATTGTCATATGGCAATTAAATCGCCACTTGCGCAGGGTAGTGCATTCACTGAATAAAATGTTATGTTAAAATTAACCGAACTATAGTTACTACAAAACAATTCGTTTTGTGATACTAAATATTTTGTGCGCTTAACCAAACAGTACAGTCATAAATGGATTAACTTTTATTACCTAAGGTTTGGTTAAAAACGCAGGTGGCCAATTCGGTGGTCACAATTTTTTTTCAGTGTTATTATTATTATTAAAAAGCTTAAATAACAGACGAACCCTTATGAAAGGATGCATGAATGTTGATGTCATGAGGGATACGTGTCAAGATAGAATAATGTGGCGTCTTTCTGCCAACCCCGTGAGGGATATTGCGTAAAGTTATGTATGTAATTAATTTTGAGATGGAGAGTTTTTTGCATTCAACCTTTTCAAAGGTAGGTATATTTGAAAATAATGAAACATCTAAGGTGTACATATGTAGGTACGAACTACGAACATATCAGCGGAGAAGAAGATGAAGAGGAAGGTTTACGATCGTCATCGGTTGGCTTGAGTGTATACTTTGTGCACTTGCGCAACGTTCATCAATTATACCAATGCCTTTTATAATACATACTAAAATATCATGACGAAATTGATAGTGTTCTTACACTTCCTACACGATCTTTGTTGAGAAATTAATGTAAAAATATATACGTAAAATATTGTGAAAAATTACATAGACCTACCTACCTACCTAGAAGTACCTCTGCAGCAGAGAGTAATACAAGTGTAATATTAACCGTGAATGGTTTCTCGTTAGAGGAATCGAGTAAATTATGGAGTTGCCTAATTTGAGATTGTGATTGAAAATGGAAAAGTTTCTTAATAAAAAAATAATTACGATAAGTTTACTGAATCCGTAATTTGATACCCTTCTTGCGGGGTGCGGGGTGCGGGGTGCGGGAGGTGTATTTCACAAAATGGTTGTGCGTGCCTGTGAGCAATTAACTCGAGTTTCCTTCGATAGAGAGGGAGGGAAAATTTAGAATAATTTGTCAACTTTTACAAA
This sequence comes from Molanna angustata, assembly GCA_963576475.1. Classification (NCBI taxonomy): domain Eukaryota; kingdom Metazoa; phylum Arthropoda; class Insecta; order Trichoptera; family Molannidae; genus Molanna; species Molanna angustata. Next base: position 22,170,210 of record OY754978.1, on the reverse strand, counting down.
ATTCAATTCTAATTTCAACATCACAAGAAGTTTGCGGATGGCGGGCAATATTTAAAATTTACCTTTAATGTAAAGTTTTTTGCCGAGAGGAAATTACAATTTTCAACTCTTAATTGCCGATTGATAATGACGGATATGGGTTCACTTTTCGACGCATTTTGTTTCCTCTGATGTAGAATTGCAAAGACTTTGATGCTCGAGCTAAGTACCTAGCGACTTATTGAAAGATCATTTCGATGGTTTAGTGCACAGATGTAGTAAGTGCATTTTTTGTCAAATCGAGATATGTACACAAAAATGTTTGTATTTTTCATAGTATTATTAAGAACAATTATGATATGTGTACGATAAATGATAAAGACATTACTGATTGACAATATGTGGTAAATACAAAAAAGCAACAAATAATTCATTAAATGTAACATTTTGAAAATGCTCTCATGTAAAATTATTTTTTTACACTTATCACATCTGTGCACTAAACCATCGATTTATTATATTAAAACCCATACTTGTTGGATTGTAGTCTGAGAGGCGATAAGAGACCACAAGGGCGGCCACGTAACAGATAGATGGACGACATCCGAAGATTCCCCAGTGGATGGAATTGAACAGGAATGGGAGGAGTATTTAACGTCTAACTAACATCTCCCCAGAAGACATGCACAGGCCAGATCAGAGTGGCGGCGAAGAACCAAAAAAGCAGACTCCATCACTATGTGGGAATAACTATTGCCAGGGAGAAGAAGATAAATAACTTCCGAGAGATACAAGAAAAATGAATATTTCCCACTTGGGTTACAATCTATGTTTACATACATATAAAAGATCTCAACGCACAGTTAGATATAATAACAAAATTGTATTCTCAAATATCTGATTGTTAACTTTGTGGTATATTTTCTTCTTCTTCTTTATCAGCCTTTTTCCCTCCACTGCTGGAGATAGGCGTTTTCCATTTCCTTCCTTCTTTGCTTGTTTTATGCCATCTGCATCCATTTTCTCCCCGCCGTCCTGACAATATCATCGGTCCATCTTTTTTGGGGCCTGCCGATGCCTCTTATATTTTTCCATGGTCTTCATTAAAGGTTTTTTGGGGCCCAGAGCTCACCAACTTGTCTTGCGAAATGCCCAAGTTGTATGTCGCAAGTGCATGGTATATTTTAATGAATAAAAATTAACTTTATTTTTAAGTTTGTTCAATCCACGTTATATACTGAATTGGACCGATTTCGGAACCAGCTGTTCCCTCCTCAGGCAGAATTTCAACTAACGCTGAATGTGACTGTGTTCTTAAACGAAGACTATGACAAAGTTAAAAATGAAGTTTAAAAAAAATAAGAATATTGTGTTGTACGATTTAAGTCTAAGTAACATACACACCATCGCGCCATGTCCCTGTTATTGGATGTAGGTATAGAGAACCGAGAGCCATGCACTTCTATATTTGCATGCATTGAACACCACACTCACATTCATATCTTGTTTCCATCATGCACGTTTGTTATTTTACATCAAATGTTCATCTTTCGGATGCTGTTTATTGTGCCAATATTTTCTTGGCGTACCTCTCAAGATGATAGTATTTATTTCATTTACTTTCCTTGTTTATTTTTACTCGGAAATATAAATATCACGAGATGTAGCAACACCGATCTTGAAAAACAATAAAGATGGATGTATAGAAGCGTCAAGAGGTTGGTACAAACTTACTTAATATTGACAAGAAAGTTAACTAAGTTGTTTACGACTTTCTAAGAGTGTATAGTAAGGAATTATAAATGCTTAATATAATAACAGTAAAGGTATAAACTTCTTGTTAAATTCTGTATACAAAGCAGGAAACTTTGTCAATATAGAAGATATAATTTTGTTATGGACCCGTCGGCAAAAACAGATGAAGCGGATGACATACCTACTCTTATAACAGATGAAGCGGATGACATACCTACTCTTATAACAGATGAAGCGGATGACATACCTACTCTTATAACAGATGAAGCGGATGACATACCTACTCTTATAACAGATGAAGCGGATGACATACCTACTCTTATAACAGATGAAGCGGATGACATACCTACTCTTATAACAGATGAAGCGGATGACATACCTACTCTTATAACAGATGAAGCGGATGACATACCTACTCTTATAACAGATGAAGCGGATGACATACCTACTCTTATAAAAGGTAACGTAAATCTTCGTTGATATCGCTATATATGTAGTAAAAGCGCTTTAGAATTAATTAAAAATATTGGATGACTTAGAATTTTATTAAAAATAACCCTTGACTGCATAAATAATTGACGTAAGGCATCGGTGACGTTGGGGCAAGACGTCAAGTTACTTTATAGTTTGGAAAAAAGTTTAATATAAAACTAAGAGATTTTTATTTTCCACACTGTGGAGAGTTACAATTTAATTTTTTTAAGCGTATTTTTTTATATCAATTTCTCAACGGGTATCGTGTAGAGAGTGCACACCATGAAACTCTAATTTTATAGACTTTACATATATGATATCAATATGACGTCAATCGGACTTAAAGTTTGGCCTGCAGAGAGCACACAAAAAGCAACGTAAATGATGAAATCATAGAGAAGAAATTAATAGTTGTCTATGGAAAATTAATCAGCTCTAGGTCTATACACTTTACACATATGATGTAAATATTAAGTCGATTGGACAGTTTGGGTTATAGAGAGGATAAAAAGGATACGGCGTACACCTAATACGGCGAACTAAACGCCATACGAACAAACACATCATAACGAAACTCACAGTGTGCACCTCTACATCAGAGGTTCCCAAACTTTTTTGTGTCGTAGACCCCTTGCCATGTTTTTGTATTTTTGGTAGACCCCCTACTTACCTGATATTATGCTTCTGGGGCAACTAACAGGTACTATGTCAAATATTATTTAACACGCACCCAATAACAAGTTGCCACATTCTGGAAACTTACGATATTAGTCGTCTCACAGATCCAGACTAAAAACACAATTAAAAACTGTGTCTCCATCGGGAATCGAACCCGGGACCTTTGGATCAGCAGTCAAATAATTGTCCAACTGATCCACGAAGACCGACAAAAATCAAAGTCAAATTTAAATTGTATGGTCTTAGATTTTATGGCAGGCATAGGTGTACAACCATTATAAATGAATGTGAGAAGGGGAATGTTATGAATGTTATCTAAGGTTTTGGTATGATGGAACTATAAGGAAATTTGAAAGTAACATGACAAAAAATGTTAAAATAAAATATTATACAACGAATAATAATAACAAATTGTTATGCGATAGAAACTACCAGTGTATGTTGAGATCCACTATCGTGGACCCCCATTTTCATTTCATGGACCCCCAGATTTTTTTTCGCTGACGTAGACCCCTTGCAGGTTGTCATAGACCCCTGGGGTTCGATATAGACCACTTTGGGAATCACTGCTCTACATGATACCCTTTGAGAAATTGATGTAAAAAATACGCTCAAAAATTGTGAAATCATGACTCTCCTCTATTCCATAGTGGACAGTAAAAATACTGACATTCTGTCTCCTAAATAAATATTTTTTCAAAATTTTTAAAAATAAAGAAAAAACAAATATTTAAAATAAAAAAACTTTTCTAATTATTCCACAATTTATTTGACTACATTTGGTTTCGTGCTACCTACTACTTGAAAATGTGCTTAGCTCGAAACCAATTGTAAGGTGTAATCAAAGAAATGAAATACTTAATTGAAAAAAAAATACTTTCATTTTTTTTTCGTTTCGTTTGGAAGTTCATAGTTATAAATAAAATATTTATAAAAATAAATAAAAAACACACAGTTTTAATCCAAAAATGAGTAAGACTTTAATGAGCCTAAGCGCTTTCGCCGAACACAGCCGGCATCCTCAGAGGCAGAAATCAAACTTTGAGTTTGATACAATTATTTTTTAATTTTTTTTTTAATTTCGAAACGGAATTTCATCAAGAATGATCGGTCGAAAAAATTAATTTAATAAAATCTTTATTATCTATTTTTTAAACGGAATTGTGTTTATATAGAGACCATGGGATACGAAAAGGGGCCCCAGAAAAGGTGAGCCGATGATACTGTCCCCGTCACTGGTAGTGGATGGGTACGAATAACCCAAAGTAAAAGATGAATGGAAACATCTAGTAAATGCCTAATTCTAGCGGTGGAAAGATGGCTGAAAGAAGAAGAAGATTGTGGTTTAAGAGGACATATAACCCTAAACCTAGTGACTGAAAACATGATAATATATTAAAACTGCCTTACGTATTATGGAGTTACGCGTTAGTAAGGGTAACTGTCACGTGCGTAAAAAATGGTTTATAATATGTGAGATTCAAAATATCGGAAACCCCAAATTTGTTGATTTTTTTTGTAATTTAAGAACAAACCGGTCATTCATTTCGATTTTATGCACTCTTTAAGCATATATTAGATTAATTTATTTCTCTACGACACATAATTATGGAGTAATTTAAAAAAAAATGTTGTGAAAAAGGATATTTTGAATAATTAGTTTAGGAGAATTAATGCTGAATTTTAAAATTGTGTGACGAACATTAACTAGAGAAATGTTGAAAATACTTATGGTATTTTTTTAGAAACACACTGTTACATATATTTGAGAAATTTGATTTGAAATTGGGGTGTTTACGTTTATATGGCCCCTTGAATCATTAATTTCATTATTTGTTATAATTAATCAGAGAAATGACTAATGGAAATGAAAGAGATTCATGTAAATATTTCATCACAAGTTGTAAAGTATTTACAAAGCTTGTAAAAAATTGGTAAACCAGGACGAAGCGAATGTCCATATAAAATATATAATTAGTCAGGTAGAATCCGATAAAACGATTTACTCTATGGCAAATTGTCGATTATCGTTTAATTATGTTACTGTAATGTTGGTTGGTGCAAGGTGGTATACACGGACATCTTGGAGCAGTCGTGGTCAACTGCTCTAGAGCAGTTGACTGCATCTTGCAGTCGGTAAAACTGCTTGGGGTAGTCGGGTCAACTACAATATGACTGCTCAATAATTGTATAACACGATTAATAATTTTGTAGATTGCAATAGAGCAAGTGACGCAATTTAAATATCATGGATCGAGATGGCATGTCACAATGACCTGTACGGAGAAGTGACACAGCAAGCACACAAGGCCGCAGCAATCTCGGGCTGTCTGAGGGAAAGTATATGGAAGAACACACACATGAGCACCAAGGGCAAAATGAGGATATACAAAACATGCGTCATACCTATTCTAACATACGCCATTGAATCCAGAGCTGATACGGTCCGTACCAAACAATTTATGCGCACCAGTGAAATGAAAATACTGCGATGCATAGCTGGCAAAAGTCTTCGTGATAGAGTCAGGAATACAGAGATCCGAAGAATTTGCGAAGCTGAGGACATCGTAAGATAAGAGATGGCGAGATAGTTGGCAGTCCACATCAAAGGAGGCTGAAAATGCAGCATAAAACAGGGACTGGGCCTAATGAAAGAAGAAGAAGAAAAAGAATCAGTTGTGTTGTAGTTGAACCGACTGCTCCAACTGTATATTAAAGCGGTTTGTGTATTGTAAATGAGAATTTTGTATTGGAACTGCAGACCGCGCCGCGCCTAGCTACGACAGCTTGAAGCAGTTGACCCCGACTGCTAATGCTACAAGCAGTCCGTGTATCTCGGCTCGTAGACTCGAGGGTAATATTATAATCGCTGGTTTGTAAGTAGGTAGGTAGTGGAAAGTAGGTACTATGTACTACCAGACGGTAGCGTCATTTGATATGATACCGCGTACTGAGTCGCGCGCGAGTATGAAGGGTTAAAATATGGTTTTCTTAAACACACTTAGGATTAATGGCAAAAATACGCCTCGGAGGATGCAGGGGCGTCCGAGTCGCGGTTCGGGACCGGCCGTAAACATTCATTTAGTGCGGAGAGAGAGATAGAGAGAGAGAGAGAGAGAGAGTCGGACGGGTAAATTAATAAATGCCGCTTCGCGCTGGCTAAATTAATAAGCGACCCCTCTCGGATGTGGGTGCGGGAATTAAAAATGTGTCGACTTGTAAAGGGGCTGGAGGGGTCGGGCTGAAGGGGTTGAATGTGTAATCAAGGGTTCGCCTTGCTCTTCTCTTTTGTTTTATTGTAATAAAGGGCTCGCCGTTGAGAAGATGTAAAAACAACATAAAAACAGACAAAAGTATCCGCACCCCCCCTGCTATAGCTTAAATATGTAAATGGAAAACTCATCTGTCGCGAGGTGGGATTTTTAAGAATTATTCCGCACTCCTCCTTTGAGAGCAGGCCCCGGTGTATTAAAAATGTGATTATAACCGGATTTTTGGAATCATTAATTTTTTTATTGGAGCTATGTAGTATTTTTCTTTTCTTGTTTCGGCGAGAGTGTTAGTATTTAAAAGTAAAGTTTCCCAAAGAAACGTAAGTATAATTAATAACAACTTTTTGAACCTTTCTGAATTTACAATTTTCGGGCGACAATGTTATGAAAAGTTTTTTTTTGAAGAAAGTAAAATGGTTTTCTATTGTTTAATAAAGTTCATAATAGCTCCCAGAGCTACAATACTCTTCTTATTAACAAATGACATAAATAACTGACAATACTAAATTAAATCCGAATAAAAAACAACGTTTCGTGTATTTTTTGTAGTTGTATATTCAACTAGATATGATTAGTTATCATGTTCAATTATTTGAATTAATTTTATTAAATAAGTTTATTTGGTTTTGTAACTCTAAAAAATATTCGATGAACATTCACATTGGTACAAGTGAAAATGAAATAATATTTCTGGCGCAGTTCAGAGGTGACATCTATGTGAAAGCATTGTTACCTCATGTAAACTGTGGCTTTCTCACGTACCTACCAAATTCTCAAAAGTTTCTCAATAGAGCGCGTTACAAAAAAGTTTCATAAATTTGATTGATAGGGAACTCAACAAAAAGGCATAATTGTTGAACTTTGCGCAAGCGTATAAAGTGATCACGCAAACCAGCCCACGAGAGGTCGTAAGCCCTGTAGGTGCCTTGATTTCCCGGTTCTCCCTCAATATTCCAACTTCGTCTCTATTGAGATATTAATTAAATTGTCATAAAAAAAGAATGTTTCGTGTTATTAATATTTTTGTGATTAACTTTTCAAAGTGTAGAAAGAAACAATTGCTTGGAAACTGACCGTATAGTTGTCGCCCAATAACTTGAACTTTTAGCCGAGAAAAGGGGCGATTTGCACGTAAACTAACGAAGTAAAAAGACACGAATTTGCGCTCTGCGCAACCGGAAGCTCGTTCAAGATGTTTGGCGAATATTATATCAAATAAGCAATTCGAGGTTTATAAAACATAACTAGTGATAACTAGTAATCGCGCAAAGGTTCGCGATTGGATACGTATGCCGTAATTCTTAGTAGGAGACACCTGCCTTCCAATCTTATTTTTTTTGGAATGTGAGATCAGGAATTTGGAACTTTAGATAGATGAAATCATAGAATATAATTAAGCATTGTCGTAGATATTTATGTACTTAATTCATATTTTATAAACATGAAGTCGATTGATTGATTAGAGTCTAAATTTGATGATGTACCATAAGATATACAAAACTATCATGACGAGACATAGGGCCGGTATTACAGTCTCAGTTTAAGAGCTAAACTCAAGATTTACAAAAATATAACGTATTACAGTGTCCGTTTAGGCCTAATCTTCCCTCAAATACGTCACTAAAACGACATATATTTAACTCAACGTTTCTGGCGGATTAAGTACTTAACGGTGAGTCAACTGTCATTTCTCGACTCTTTGCTAGGCAACGCGTGTAGTTTCAGTGTTCTATCACTAGAGACGTTAGTTGTATCGACGGTGACGCCACACAACAAAACCAACTGACAGCCATATTGAAACGAACATGGGCATTTAAAAGCATTATTTTGGTGAAAAAAAAAATGTATTTACCATGTTGGATAATAAAACAATATTATTTCAAGTCGTAGCGTCCCGTTTTGTAGTTGGTATTATTTGAGGTTATTTAAAATTTGACAGATAATAACCACAGAAAAAGTAAAATATGTCTATAATTGAATATTTAGTAACTGACATGTCATATTGCACTGTAATACGAAAATTGATTCAATCTCCCCTTAACATTAATCTTGAGTTTAACAAACTTAATGAGTTGAGGGCCGATTGTAATACCGGCCCATATTGTATACACTCTTGAACCATAGTGAATTTTATGAAAAAAAATCGTCGAAAATAGCGAAGTTATTACTCTCAACAATAACACAGTAAAAATACCCAATAAGTGATTTGTGAAACCACTTGGTTATTTTATAAATAAAATATTTTCCACATTTTTCTTACGGCGTTTGTTGTCAGAATCCAAGATGTAGCTGTTTCAATTGTTTGACAACTCCAGGGTCGGACAACCCAAGTTAAATATTATTCTTATTGGCAGATGGAAATTGACAATTTTACATTATTTATTTCTAAAGAATTCTTTGATAGTGCTTGAAATTTCCGCCCTGCAGCTGACGTAAATATTACATTGAATGACTTTTAAAGATTTTTTGTATGCATTTGAAGTTTGTTATCCGATTGATATGAAATGATGTGTTTGCAAAAATAAATTTTAATGGAATACGGTATAAGGCCTTCGTGGTTCAGTTGGTTATATATTTGATTCCTGAGCATCTGGTCTCGGGTTCGATACCCGGTGGAGAAACAGTTTCTTGTTATGTTCAGTCTGGACATAACTATCATAAGTCTCTAGAGTGTTATAACTTGTTATTAGGTGCGCGTTGAATCAATATATGACATATTATCTGTTAGTTGTAATACACATTATAATTAAATATAATTTAAATAATAGTCTAAGCTCTAAGACATAATTTTTAATGGCTGTTTTTTTTATATCTCCTCTTTATTGAATATAGGTATGAAAAAGGTAAGTCTGGCATCTGGGAGTGGTTACGTTTACCAGTGAGCATCCCCTTTCTATAGGGGAGAGTTGCAAATTGTAACATTATTTCAATATTATTTGTTATCTTTAAATAATATTTTGTTATTTGTACCTATAAAATCCATCCGTAGTGATATAAAATATATTCAAAATTGAAATTATTAATAATACTTGCAACAATACCGTATTCTGTTTGCGATGCTCTTTGAGACAAAAAATTTCTGCATTATTAACTGAAAAATCGGATTTTTTTACTTATGTCGTTGTTCTCGCAAACGAGCGATATATTGGTCGACCTTCGTGGCTCAGTTATTGAGGTATGTGACTCCTCAGCCTAAGGATTTGGGTTTGAATAACACAGTTTTTATTGTGTTTTCAGTCTGGTTTGGTGATACGAACAACATCATAAATCTCCAGAATGTGGCAACTTGTTATTGTGTGCATATATTTGACATAGTGCATCTGTTAGTTGCTTGAGAGGCGATACTAAATAGTAAAATATTTGTTTTCTTAATCATGTATAATAAAAATCTTCCAGATATGCGTGATCACAATTACAAATTTTACTTACGGAATAAAAAATTGTACAACATGAAAAAACGTGTGGGTTTTGACCAACGCTATACTCTTCACTACCAAGTCACTCCACAAAGTAGGTATTCAAATTTTGTATGAAAAATTTATAGTATTTTGAAATGATTTCGTTTAATTATTTTATTTCAAATATTTTATTATAAAAAACATGACAATTCTTCAATGCTTGTTTAGCATTTTGAAAATAAAAATATCAAATTTTAGGTGCCCTGAGAGTCACTTTGAAATATTTGACAGTTAAAAAAAATAAGAAATACTATTCAGATATCTTTCAAAATTTAATGGGGTCTAAGCGAGTATAAGGTACTTGAATGTGCAAAATTTGAAAAGAATCGAATGAGTACTTTAGTTTATAATTGATAAAGTATAATAAACACGTTGTACATAGCACACAGCACACACACAGATATGTTGTGATGAAACTTCAGAGCACATTCTCAGCATGATACTTGTTGATCAGATGCAATAAAAAAATACCTTAACAATTGAAAATTTATAACTCCTCACTATATTATCTCCTTGGGTTAGTGAGGAGTAAAAACAATAATTTTAAGTTGTCATAAGGCAATTAGTCAAAAGTCATTTGAAGCAATATTTCGAACGATTGTTCCTGGATATATATACCATCATGGCACAATCCCACAATGTGGGGTAACCAGCGACAGGAGTGCATTGTCTTACAAAAAGAAGCACGACGCATGAGTGTACCTATCTATCGTTTCTGTATATTGTTGATATTATACACTAGGATCATATATTTTATGAAAATATTATGTTATCGTATAGATCTAAATGGTTTTGTTTAGAATCGAAAAGGAAAATAAATATTTCTTTGGTGACATCTGTTTGGAAATATTTATAAATAAAATATGAATTGTATAATTACTGCAAGGGTGGGGATGGAGGAGTATGACGCAATTCATTTAAAGGAAAACGAAAAAGATATAAATCTTGTTTTCTTGTTGTCTTTTCTGAATACTTGATTACGTAATTTGTAATTTAGATTTTAAAATGAGAAATTACGGGGAGGATTGTTGAAAAATGACTAGTAATTTTTCAATGATTTAAGTGAACCTTGATTATCGTGGCTTCGTGAAATTAATATGCAACCAAATTATGTGTTTTGCTCGTGTCATTTGAACCAAGATAAAATAAAGTCATTATTCACAAACAGTAAATAAATTATTAAAATATATTTCCAAAGTATTTTTCCTAAAGTGAAAATTCATACGTGTGCGTGGGTGTACGTGTGTTCCACTTTTCCTACTTTTTTTCCTACTCCCATCCTCAAAACCACTTATTTTAGTTAATATAATAACGATAATATTTGTAAACTTAATTGGTTCACATGTCATATTATGTATGTTAGTAAAATAAGTAAATTAAACTGTCTGTTTACATAATAAAATAAAAATAAAAAAAATACCACATTTTAAAAGGATCAACCGTCTTCCTCTCAGAAGATTGTATTGTCTACGACCCAGCAGCATATAAAAAGAACATCAGAGCTTTTACCAATTTCATTTTAGCTGTACAAGAGAGGTTTCGATCCTGTCAGTTTCTTTATAAATATGATGTTTGACTAAATATAAAAGTAATTAAAAGTTAGTGCCTATATAATATACATATCTACAACTGTAATAGTAAACATGTAAAGGGTTCACAACACTAGTAATAAAATAAAGTTATTTAACTTGTAATAAAATAAAATATTAGAATTATACTCGTGTAGATTTTCAATATTTCAATTATTTCTCTAGCCGTTTACATTTAATTGAAGGTGTAATTAAGTTGTAAAAACTAGGCAATTCTCTACGTCGGCCATTCAATTACCTTATCTTTGGAAATTATACAATACGGGTGCGCTTTATACAACAAGTGTAAAATTATCCCAGTCAGGTCATTAATTTATGTGCAACTATATAATATTTTATTGTTTTTGTTTGTAGTACGTCTGTGCGGTCCCTAGATGTCATTGTTGAGCCGAGATTGAAACCATTTGGATTGTAGGTAGAGGTTGATATGAGTAGATTAGGGTGGTGGTTGGGATATACATATATTATATGGTTGTGTATAGTATAAACAAGTCCCGTCTAGCCATTGTTTGCCGCACTTGAGATTGGCGTAACTTTTAATTAATGTAAATGAGTGGTCGCCTATGCAGACCCGGTCATGTATGCTTCGAGTGGAGATTTTTAAGTAAACCGTCCGGTTAGTCGAGGGAAATTAGCCTCCCTCGATGTCTGCTGTAACCAACATTTTGTATTTTATCGGAACTGTTTATTGATACGCAATATTATTTTCTAAAGTTGTGTTTTATTAGATACAAAGATTAACTGAAGAGCCTATTCAAGGAACCAAACATTGTCCTAACAATAAAAATAGAAAGGCTCTGCTAGTTAGGAAACGTGCATCGTATAGATCCTGAGTATCCTGACAATACGTCTGCAGGTAAAGAGAAGGGATGTCCTAGACTACGATGGAGGGAAGGGTGCAATAAAACGATGTATTTAGGGTTGCGTTCACAACGAACGCCGAGTGCACTTGGTGAACGCTCCAAGCCGTTCATAATGACCTGGAACAGACGCTCGAAAGACACTCTGTGGCGTACAGATTGAACGTCGTGTGTACGCACCAAACGCTCGGTAAAGTTGTCGGGTGAAAAACGCTCTGATAGTTATAGTATCTTTTGACTTCTATTTTATCTGTGGAATGATGATTTCTATTTATTTCTGTGGTATATAATGGATAGCCTAGTCTTCACACCATTTTTTTAAACATAACCTACAAAAGTTTGGTAAAAATACCAATTTAGTAATTTATTTTCAAATTTTAGTTACTTTTTTAATATATAATGCAACTGGCTCACGCCAGTAGCAATTATAACTACAAACAAACCTAACCAACCTATTTTTACCAAACTTTTGTAGGTTAGGTTTACAAAAATAGTGTGAAGACTAGGTTATATGTTATCCGTATATAATATGTCATTGACATTATTTATGATGCATTCACAAAGAGGTTAATTCATAAAAATATTATTCGACAATTTCCAATAAAAGGTCAGAGATCATTATTTACTCCACTGCCCAATTGTTGTCTTTCGATGAAAATATAACCTAAAAAGAGAGATGTATGATAAACGATATTTGACATTTAGAAGACCCGATGCAGCGTTCAGATTGAAACGCGCGCCGCTCGAAAGCGTTCAGTAAGATTGGAGTGAAAAACGCCATAATCTGCAACTTCAGGAACATTCGACGTCCGACGTCGAGCGTTGAATCTGAACACAGCCTAGGATAATGCTCGGGTTACCCAGATCTCCATGATACTTCTTATAGAGCCATAATTAGCCAGTTGAATATATATGGTCTTATAAGCCGAAACGGTAGTCGGTAGACAAAATAAATACTTTGTGGAATAATATATTATGTGTTAATTATAATGTAATAAATATGAAAAATCCTAGTTAGAGAAAACTTAATGGACACCGCAATGCTGTATAATCAAATGTAGGTTCTCCACAGTGCAATTTTTCATCTTTAATGCAGCGCAACTCAGTAGAAAATACCATGATATTAGTTCGAGTTTCTCTCAAACAACCATATAATAATTTACACATTTTGAAGAGTTTTGATGTGCATACTTTGTTTTTTTCTTTAGCAGCGATGAAATTTCGCAATCTTTTTTCGATCTGCTGACCGCCGTCGGATTATTTATGCACGGAATGGACTGCCGCTGGGTATATTTTCCTTTAGATACCAACATTATATTTGCAATAATCTGGAAATTTTGTTCCAATCTATTTTGTCCACTCACATAGAAATGATATGATTTATACATGATTTATACCTAATATTTTAAGGGCTATTTTATAACTGAGGATCAATATTATAAACGATTATATATCAAGGTAAAATAAATTTCATATTTGTATGAAAAATCTATCTAACAAAAATAAAATAGCTTCTGTATGGGAAAATTGAGCGATCAACTTCATATTGATACTGTATATGTCTCTATAGACAATCTTTTAGACGATTTTTTTACTCTCCCCTTCTATCTTCCTCAAGGGGTAGGCAGTGAGAACCTAACACCGCATTATTCTATCTTGACACATATACATCACCTCATAAACATTGATACACTGTCTCATACGTGCTCATCTTGATAGTAATGCAATTTTACTTTAAATTTCTCAACAGGTATCATGTAGAAAGTGCAAACTATGAGTTTTGTGACAATGTTTTTGTGTGTTTGGTGTATTGTTAAAACTTTTGTCCTCTGGGAATCTTATATTTGTTTAAGAATCTAATATAAATGTTCTTCATAAAAATGCATTTAGAAATTGTCAACATTTGAAAAAAAAATGAACGCTTACTATAGTGTGGAGAGTTTAGTATTGGCCACAACCCATTCGTTTTATCGTAAGAATTGTTTTAGGTATAAGAGTATATATTTATATTTTTCGGCCTTCGACTTCCTTTAAACATTCATTGATTTGTATTTCAAAATATTTTAAGAGAACGAGAGGAGAGGAATTTGTTAAAAAATATATAAAGATGAAAATATTCTCGTTTATATTAGGTAGGTACGAGCGTTTACCTTCGACTTAGGTATGTACTCACCTTTGTTTATCTTTAAAAAGGGTAAACAACAGGGTTCTTATGAGGAAAACTTGTATAGCTCGGGAATGCATTATTGGGATATAAAAGTAATGTCTTTTGATATGGCAAGCATTTGCCATCAAGGGGATATTTCGCGAATGCTATTCAAAGCTAAGTGGTATCCCAATTTGCCATATTTCCATGGTGACTCCCTCCAGCCTTCGATACTTGGCGGGTGAAGTGATGAGGAATGAGATATCTGCAGGGATGAGGCACCAGGGGAGAAATACAACTCTGCCGAGTCGTTTCGTAACTAAAGCATAACTTTCTGACTTACTTCTCTGTCTCGTGTTTTTAGTTTTTACTCTTCATTACTTCCACTAATAATGGAGAGTCATGATGTATTCTTCATATTTAATCACTTTATACCCTACGTTACTACGCTAGTGGAGAGTTGTAATGTCGTAATGTTCGAACATACCTATTCTTTTATTTTTAGTTCTCAGCGTGTATCAGCAGGCCAAGTCAGCACGCTAAGTCTGTAAGTAGATCTCGACCGATAAATGTCGAGATTAACTGTCAAAATATCGACTAGTCGATATTTTGACAGTTTTGGTAGTCACTAAGCAGATAACGCGTCGAATCGTTCTCGCCCACATATTTGACGGCGAGATTGGGTCGACATCGAGTCGAGTGACAAGATCTAACGCCGCCATATTGAATAAAATGTCATTTTTTACGCGAACAATGCCAAATTTCATATTTATTTTGAGAATAATTATATAAACGGGTTAAACGACGCCGTTTAAGAGATTCTTCAAACCCTTTAAATATTCCGCGTAATTCATTTATTGCTAATTACCACGTAACAAAAGTTTTATATGGTTGTATATTTATTGGAAATATGCGTCCGTACTTAGATTATAACATTATAATTCTATGCGTCCGTAAATGTTTTCCGTAGGTATAGATTTGAAATAATTTTTGATTTTGAGAAAGTATTCTTGTAAGCTATTTTATCACATATGTAGTTTAACACTTAACAAAAGAAAATTCGGCGTAGTTTTTAGTAAAAAAATAACACGCTGCTGTCATCACACTTGATAAATTGATCGAAATATTATTTAAAATAATTTTTAAAATTACTCTCAAAACATTCAATAAACACAAAAGAAGTTAATTTAATCGTATTATAACTTGCTTTCGTGCTTAAAAATATGACCATATGATATTTATTTAACAAATTTAAGTAAACAAATTTGACATTTATTCAAATCATGGGGAAAATATTGTGTATTGCCATACATGATAATTCAAAAATGTACCGCAAGCCAGCCTAACGGCGACAAATACTAATAAGTGCATTTACGAACTCGACAGCGCTTAGTGACTACGAATTGTCGTCACGAGCGTAAACATGGCGAGAAGAGCGGCGATACGTTGTCGGATCTCGATTTTTTTACTGACTTGGCCTGCAGTAAAAAAGTCGAGATCCGACAACGTATCACCGCTCTTCTCGCCATGTTTACGCCCGTGACGACAATTCGTAGTCACTAAGCGCTGTCGAGTTCGTAAATGCACTTATTAGTATTTGTCGCCGTTAGGCTGGCTTGCGGTACATTTTTGAATTATCATTTATGGCAATACATAATATTTTCCCCATGATTTGAATAAATGTCAAATTTGTTTACATAAATTTGTTAAATAAATATAATATGGTCATATTTTAAAGCACGAAAGCAAGTTATAATACGATTAAATTAACTTCTTTTGTGTTTATTGAATGTTTTGAGAGTAATTTAAAAAAATATTTTTAATTATATTTCGATCAATTTATTAAGTGTGATGACAGCAGCTTGTTATTTTTTTTACTAATAACTACGCCGAATTTTCTTTTGTTAAGTGTTAAAATACATATGTGATAAAATAGCTTACAAGAGTACTTTCTCAAAATGAAAAATTATTTCAAATCTATACTTACGGAAAACATTTACGGACGCATAGAATTATAATGTTAGAATCTAAGTACGGACGCATATTTCCAATAAATATATAACTATATAAAACTTTGGTTACGCGGTAATTAGCAATAAATGAATTACGCGGAATATTTATAGGGTTTGAAGAATCTCTTAAACGGCGTCGTTTAACCCGTTTATATAATTATTCTCAAAATAAATATGAAATTCGGCATTGTTCGCGTAAAAAATGACATTTAATTCAACATGGCGGCGTTAGATCTTGTCTCTCGCCTCGATGTCGACCCAATCTCGCCGTCAAATAAGTGGGCGAGAACGATTCGACGCGTTATCTGCTTAGTGACTACCAAAACTGTCAAAATATCGACTAGTCGATATTTTGACAGTTAATCTCGACATTTATCGGTCGAGATCTACTTACAGACTTAGCCTGCAGAAGTAAAAATACTAGATCCATCATCGATAAACGATTGTTTTTTACTAAGTGGTATAATTTTTCAATCAATTAAATTAAATAAACTACATACATACGGACAAATACATTATCAATTGGCTCCAACGATATTAAATTTAGTTGCAAAAGATATAAAGAACTGCCTAGGCCTACCTGGCCTAGTGAGGTGGTCCAAACCAACCCAATTTATTTGTTATGTTGCTTATCCAACTGTCGATTCGTTCAAGAGAATGAAATTCTCTTGAAGGAAGAGGCAGTTTAAATCCAAGACGCGTGTATGAAGGAACATTTTGTATGGCGTAGTGGAATTTTTGCATGCTAAAAACACCAACTTAGAGGCTTCGCATCATATATGTTGTCATACATGGATTTACTCAGAATTCGGAGTAGAACATTTTATGTGAGTTTTGAGTGTCTATGTGTGTGTATGTGTCTGTCCCCCCCCCTTATAACTTTTGATCCGCTCAATTTACAGAGCCCAAAATTTCATCCAACTGTCGATTCGTTCAAGAGAATGTCGATTCGTTCAACTTAGAGGTTTCGCAGCATATATGTTGCCATACATGGATTTACTCAGAATTCGGAGTAGAACATTTTATGTGAGTTTTGAGTGTCTGTGTGTGTCTGTCCTCCCCCCTTATAACTTTTGATCCGCTCAATTTGCAGAGCCCAAAATTTCATCCAACTGTCGATTCGTTCAAGAAAATGAAATTCTTATGAAGAAAGAGGCAGTTTAAATGCAAGACGCGTGTATGTAATAAAAAATAAATAAAACAAAACTTAGTGTACACCACTAAAATTATAATTCCTCTACATGTCACAGGAACTAAGTTACCTTCCTCAGGAGGATATCTCAGTATACTGAGGTATGACTTTGTATACAAAAAGTTGTATTATATTTAATTTAATTAATTATAAAATACTAGACAGACTTTTAATTTTCCTCATTGAGAGACATAAACCAGGTTAAATACGCTATTTAGAAAATTGACCATCATTTAATCTTCAAATGTTTTGATTGATACGCACGATCTGTATAGAATAAATAAATAAAATGATTTATAGTGTTTGTAATTATCTAAACCGAGTGTGTGCGAAAGTGTGTATGTTTTTTAAGAGTGAATATGTCATTTTGTTATTACGATATGAATATGCGTCCTATAATTTTATAATTATTATTACGATATCGTTTTATGATTATATTTGCCTTTGATAACTTTCTTAACAGTTTGTTTCATGTAATGACTAAAATAAAAACATCAGAATATGCAACTGAGAGTATAGTGTTAGTTACAACTCACTCATTTTCATTATATTTTGAAAGGATGATTTAAGTTTACATCTTTGTCACACTTTATCACAGAAGGTTTGGGCTAAGTGCTTATTTAAATTATATGTCAGCCATAATATATCTACTTATACAATATCATAAGTAAGATGAATATTCATATCAAGCCATGATAGGTTTGATTGAGTTATCAAGAGGTTTTGAGGCTCCTTTAAAGAGAATATTGATGAAGGTGAAGATTGTGCGAACACCCGTGCTCTCCATTTTATTTTACGGAGTGGAGACGTGGACTCTACGGGCTAGAAATAGAGACAGAGTAGACGCGTTCAAAATGTGGTGCTGGAGAAGAATGCTGAAAATTTCGTGGACAGCAAGAAGAACAAACATCTCGATTCTTCAAGGACTGCGCATAACGGCGAGATTGTCGTCTCTGTGTCTTGAACGTATACTCAAGTTTTTTGGACATGTAGCTCGTAGAGAGGAGGACAGCCTTAAAAAGCTGATAATGGTCGGAATAGCGCCTCCAGATCCAGATAGCGCGAGTAGATCGCTGATGCGTTGGTCAGACTAAATGAGGCAAAGTATTCATGCTACGACACTCCCTAGAACCGTACATCTGGTAGCTGACAATGGTCCGCAGCAGGGTACATGATGGCCACGTCCCTCAGCACTAAGGATGACGACTGGTAAGGTAAGATAACATTGATTCGAATTTGTGATGAAGACTTACGAAATATGATTGCCATGTCCCTATCGAGGCAGAGAAAAACGATCGTCACATTTTCCATTCATGCATGGATCATCTCAAACATTGCTTTTGTCTTTTGTTTTTTACTATTTCGTCTTTCATTGTATCGTTCACATGACTGAATCATCCTTTTCTTGGACAAAATCTCGATCGCTCTCTATATTTCCTGCGTCAGAAATTCACAGTCATTGTTCTGATGTGGCCAAAAAATTACTTATTTTCATTCTATTGATGACATGTTTCTTGTTTCGGTCAAAATAAATTGACACGAGACATTATTTCAATTAAAATACAGTTATACGTATGCTATATAAAGCTGATAAAAAGCAATTATCTACAATATCTACTGGGAATACTTTATAAATATATTAAAAAAATGATACTTTATAAATATATTAATTAAATTAAATGTTTAATTGTGATATTTATTATTATTTAACACTGAACATTTAAGTTAAATGTGCTGTAATGAAAAATGTATTGTACATTTGCAATACGAAATATCTTATTGTATGTACAATTATTAATAAAGTCAAACTATCATTTAAGTCAATAAATTGGATTAATTTCCAGTAATGCATCATTAATTTTTATTAGAAAAATGAAATTAATATCTTCAGTTATTTGAATTTTTATAGAAGAGATATTTTATCTGTTAAAACTTTTAACTCCCTTATTTCATCAATGCAAATTAATATAAAAAAGTTCAAATGATCGCAGTTTTGAAGAAGTTTTATTATTTCTTTAATTGAAATTTCGAAGAGTTTTGTCCATTGACTGTGAATTCGCAAAAGTCAATTCAAAGTAATATTGATTATTATTTTTAAGTTAGTACTAATTGATGCAAGAATTTTTAACGAGGTTTTGAGACTCTGAAGTTGACAGTAATCGTTGAAGTACAGTAAATTATCACAGAAGAATTATTATGAATAATACAAAATAGTTGGTTAATATAAAAATATCCAAAAAGCTGTGAATAATATTGACTTAAAGGGATTTTATTAAATCGTTCTTTACTTCTAGAAATAAATGAATTTGTAAAGGATAATTTTTCTTAATATACCTGCCGCTCTGGTTAGAAGAGAGTGGCGACTGATCTTGGAGGCAGCTAATGGTGGTGATTCTGAAACGATCAACAACGATTGACTTTAGACATTATCACAATAAAAAATGGCGTCAATCGTCAATATGGAATGGTGGTTATTCTGAACGCACATCATTGGATTGGTCTATTGAAATATTATTGAAATCATAACAAGCGGTCATAGCGTGTTGATTAAATTACAGTTTGATGTTTTGTTCAATCAAAATATTTGAATTTTCGATTAAAATGACACAAAAATATCCAGCTTTGGCTTTAGTTGATGATTTAGAGGAAACTGACGGAATATTTTCAATGATTTAAAAATAAAATACCTCATTTTTTAGTTGTTACTTACTTACTTTACGTGTCCGGCTGGTTCAAACCCTGCCACTCCAATATGCGGCGACTGCTATCGCCTTGCCATAATTATGTCACCAGGGGTGCATCCTTCCCCCATAAGTGGACATATCAGAAGGTGACTCTCATCCTGGATTACGCCGCAGTCACAATTTTTAGTTGTTGGTATACATATATTCATTACATATTGTGTCGCCAAGATTTTGGTTTTTTTTATACGTATTGGTATCGATATTTGATGATTCATACTCAATATTTGTCAAATTCATAAAAGATTTATGTGTCTAAACAAAATATATTTATAACCTTAACTTATTATGTGGGTATGTATCTACGTATTTATAACCTAGGTAACTAACCGTACATTTTCCTTTTAAACATGCGTACTTATGTTGTTCAAAAAACCTTGTCATATCCAAATATAATGTTTTATTTATTTGTATTATTTTCGAGATGATGTTTACATAAAAATATAATCAGTTTTAGTGAATAAAACGGGTGTTGAGTTATAACAGAATGATCTGAAAATAGTTACAATTGCTTTTGGCCATAGACAATTCAATATCATTAGGTTTGGTTAGGTTAAATGAAGTTTGATTAGGTTATAAAGATAAAATATTTTATATTTTAATAACTAAGTTTAGGCATATCATTCGGTTGGGTACCTAAGGATAGTAACTTGATTAGCATGTTTTAAACCTGAGAAGGTAAACGATTATTTTTGGAAATTATAAAGCTGAGGAGCTATATTATAACGCTTTAGTATAGCGATATTCTAAGTATGGGTTATTCCTTCTTAGAGATTTTCACAACTGATTCTATTTTATTCCCTTTTGTGAATGTCTCATTAAGTGTCGGTTTTTTGTATATGATAAAATTTTTAATACTAAATTGGCGTATTAGGTTAAGTGTCAAATACTCGTATTATATGTGAAAAAATGATGTTATTAACGAACAAACTAAAGTATTATATGTGAAAAAATGATGTTATTAACGAATGTGAATGATCGAAAACAAACTAAAGAAAGTGCTAGGTGATCTATCTACCTATATGTAGGAGAATGTAGTTTTATATATTGGCCTTCTCTTTCTTTCTTTTCGAGAGTGTGAGATTCAACTTCTATATACTACGGGACCAGTGAAGGTAATGAAAACTCTAAACGTTTTTCCGATAGTTTTCCTATTGAAAATCTAAGAGAACTTTCCCCTACTTTGCTTGGAGTAAAAACAGATTTGATGGCGGGAAATGCCATGAGGAAAAACAAGAAGAAATCCCCACGATACGATGGAAGTATTACGAAGAAGAGTTTTAACTCCAAACAGCTTTTGAGACCCAGACTGTTAAATGCTGATCAGGTGAAAATTGTTATTGAGACGGGGATTCACAACTTGGTTGATGACCCTACAGATTCTTTAAGTTTTTTAATATGGAAACATTTCCAATGCATGTACTTCTTGAAGGGTCTTGTGAAGCATTCTGAAACTATAACGTGTTTATGTCAACTTTAATTGTTAGAAATTCACAGTCCAAATATAAAAATTAAAGTCATATTTATACTATTTTATACTTCCAATGAGGCTAACGAAGTTGGAACAGAACCATCATTCGTTCCTGGACCCTAAAATGATACACAGAGCTGGAAAGAAATATTTAATTTAGACCTTGTAACACACTGTCATTTTATAGACAAAGCTCAAAATGAATTCCTTTTCATTGTGACAATATGAATGTTTTAATGTATGTTTTTTTTTCTTCATACGTTGCTATAACTTTGTGGCACATTTTGAATATTTTCGCAAATTGAAATTTGGTACAAATATATTTTTTGTTTTAACCACTGTGAATACTTGGTGTCTAACCGGTTTTCGGAGCTGACCGCTCCCTCCTCCTTATAAGTACAAGCCACACATTTAACAAAGTTACTTATAAGTACAAACCACACATTTAACAAAGATACAAATGTAAAAATTCTTCATATATGTACATAAAGAGGGATGGATTAAAACTAGATAATCTTGAAGCCCTAGAAATTAGGAAGGCTCTGAACAGGAATAATAAAATTATAAACAATCAAACAATTTTGAATAATTCACCGCTTCTCAATATGTTTCCACTAGCTCGTCATAACGGTAATCCTTACTCCTCCCCCTCCACTTCGTCTTCCGCGTTACCACCCACAACATAATATCGCACACGTTCGTTCATTTTTAATAATAATTTAGTACAAGTCTGTCCTGAGGAGGGAGCGGTCAGCTCCGAAAACCGGTTAGACACCAAGTATTCACAGTGGTTAAAACAAAAAATATATTTGTACCAAATTTCAATTTGCGAAAATGTTTTAATGTGTGTTTAAAAATTGTCTTTAATCTTAGAATTAAACGATAAGTAAATTAATAAACGATAATTTTTTAAACTCCTCCCCGAAGCAAAAGGCTTCATTATTTTCGGGGAGAATAATCATTTGAATTTTATTTTTTAATGCAGTGTATTTATTTTTATTTCTTTTTTCTAATAAATCATTTTTTGGATGGGTGGATGGCAGAGCGGTTAGCGCGCTGGGTTAGTAATCCAGTGGTCGCGAGTTCGAATCCTGCCTCGACCGATCTCGTTCACCTATAGGACAAGCATTTATGCTTAGTTTAGGGAACGTAGGAAGATGTATATGTACTTGTTTAACAAGGACATATTCATTTTTTTACAAAAAAAAAATGTATTGACAAATCAAATAGATTCGTTTGTAATACGTTTGAAAACAAATTTGATTTGAATTGATATAATTTATGTGATTGCCAGTAATTTTTAATGTTTTATCATCAAAAATACTATAGTTATGTGTTGAAAAGTAACATGAATTAATGTATCTTCTTCTTCGTGCCATATCAGCAGGGTTACTCATGAAGTTGATCAACAAAATATTAAAAGATCAGTTTCAGAATTTAGAAATCTTTGAGCTTCAAATTAATTAAATACTTGTATAAATTTATACAAAAATTAATGAAAATTTCATATTAAACGTTGATATTAACAATTTTTTTATGATCAAATGTAGAGAAATATTAAAATTACATTATGATCGAGCACTGATTTATACTTTTTTAAGATTAAGGCAAGATAAGCACGTATTAAGAATGTGTCATGAGTAGCCTCCCGGCCCTGGTCCCCCCGATCACTCGTCCGTAACAATTCACCGACGTCTCTGATGCCGGTCCACTCACGAATGTTGCGGTGCCATGACATCTGACGTCTCCCTATTCTGAGGCGTCCCTCTATTGCAGCCCTTCATAATCACTTGGTAAAACATCTTAGTATCATCTTTTTCAGTAAAAATCTAAATGGTGTAATTAGGAACTACATGGGAAATAACCTGAACAACTTTCGCCACTTCAGAACTCGTCTTGCACAAAGACAAGGAATAAAAAACTGTTCAAATTGATGAAAAAAAAACATAATGACTGTATTAAACAAGAAAGTAGGCAAGTAAGTTTATGAGGTAGAAATAAAATAGTTTTAAGGTAAGCACTGAGTTGGTAGATAAAGGGTAGGTAAAACTAACTGATAAACAACTCAAGTTGTAGAAGAAAGTTTCAACGTTAGTATTGGTGTGTGCATTGCCATCGTTAGTGTGTAGGTACCAATGTACTATGTCAAACTTTCTTAACAAATACTTCACTTACAGCTAAAGGAAGTTTTACAAATTATCCTTCCAGTTTACTTTGGTGGAGGAAGATAAAACAATAATTTGTATCTCCCAGTGGGGATAAAAATCCAATGTATTTGAATATAATATACCTATATGCATAAAAAAAATTAGATCTTAGAAGAAAACTAAATTTTTTTTTTTTTTTTTTTTTTTTTTTTTTTTTTTTTTTTTTTTTTTTTTTTTTTTTTTTTTTTTTTTTTTTTATTAATAAAAAGTAATACATTGTTCTTTTCCCGCCAAACTGCAAAGTTTTTTGGCAGAGCAGATTCTCTCTTTCACATAATTTTATAAATTTCACATATAATTATTTCAATAAACTAATCTCAAATATTAAAGATACAGAGACCAAACAAAAATTTGAAAGAAAAAAAAAAAACTTGAAATTCGATAGAAAAAAAAAATTGAATTAAACCTTACACATAATATACATTAGATATACCTATAATTTATCAACAATAATAATTTAAAGTCTAACGAACGCTTGAATTCAGATACAGATGTTTAAGAGTATTTTTTATAGTAACTATTTTCGTTTCGTCAGACTTTAAAATATTTCTTATCCTAATCGGCAACGCGTTAATAATATGCGGCACAAGATGTTTCCTGGTACGATCTCATCTCCATACACGTTGTTTGTCTTAGGTACCTTCAGGGCACGCTCCATAGCCAGCCTTGTCCCATATATGTGACTTATTTCTATTTTAAAAGATTCATTTTTGTATTCTTCCAAAATGATGCACTGTTTTACTTTATTTTGTATTGGGAGTATTTTACATATTTCAAATAATTTTTCATATTGACTATTACATGATTTTTTTGTATTGTTGTCCACCAACATTTTCAAGAAATTGATTTGAATTTGTTAAATTTTATTGGTGTGTGTTGGGTAAGTTAAGCCGTAACAAGTTAACGCGTAGCTGACAATCGAGTCGACCATAGCATAGTACATAGAATACAGTATGGCCCGAGAAACACTACCCTTTAACATATAAAAATTACACAATATTGAATTTAATTTTGTACAAATGAGTTCTACGTGTTTACTCCAATTAAATGTATTATCAATCTGTAATCCTAGGTATGTATATTGGTCAACTTTTTCAATTTCTGAACATGCACTATCAATATAATTTTTGTGCATGCATTCATAGGTATGTCCAACAATTTTGAATGCTACATTTTTTTGTTTTGAATGAGCTGACCGTATGTCTACATATTTCGTTTTCTTCACATTTACAATAATTCCGTTGTCATGGGCCCATTTAAATATGTTATTTAGGTCATGTTGGATGTTTTTTTCGATGATAGTCGTATCATAATCTGCATACAAAATTCCTAAGTCATCCGCAAACATGTATTTACTACAGTATTTAATGACATTCCCGAGTGTATTGACATGCATAATGTAGCATAATGGTCCAGTGATTGATCCAGTTGCCACTCCGTATTTGGCTGTCCTTTTCTCGCTTATTCTGTGCTTAATTTTGACTACAAATTGCCTCTCACTGAGATAACTCTCGAAACACTTCTTCATTGGTCCTCTGATACCACATTCTTCCATAGCTACCATAAGCGTTTCGTGGTCAAGAGTATCGAATGCTTTTTTGAAGTCTATAAATAGTGCAACCACATGTTTCCTCTTATCCAAATTTTCATTTATTTCATCTGTAAATTTACTTAATAATGAATTTGTGCTTTTGTTTTTTTGAAATCCATATTGTATTGGGTTTATTATTTTAAGTTTGTCCATAAAGTTATTTATTTGGTCCACTATGATTCTTTCTATTATTTTATCAATGCTAGACAATAAGGCTATTGGTCTATAATTTGTAGTCTTTTTGTGATCACCCTGTTTGTAAATTAGTCTAATTATAGATAACTTTAACATTTCTGGAAACATTCCTTTTTCGATAGATAAATTAATTAATCTAGAAATCACCGGTCCTATATAATGGTTTACTGACTTTATGTCAGACATTCTTATTTTATCTACTCCCGGTGCTTTTTTCGAAGACATTTTATCGATACATTTAATTGTTATTCATATTGCAATTCATGAAATGTTCTCGACGCAAACATTGGAAAATATTGCCTGATGGTTATCAGCATTTGTGCACTTATAAATAAAATAAATAAATATGACGTGCATAAATAGAATAAATAAATATGACGTTTTTAAAAATTCAAAGAAATATCTTTTGAAATGTCATCTTTGGTTCTATTGCTAAATTTAATAATCAACAGAATATTTTAGATTTTTCTGTCCACATTGTATGTATTGTAAGTTCCGGAAAACGAAAGAATGCAAATTTGTCGATTGAGATAATAATATCATTGGTTTTGAAATAAATCATAGGCCATAGATTATTTAATTTCCTTATTTACATCTCATCCCGATAAGAAGTGTGTCTCACAAATTACATTTCGTTGACATAGTGATGCCCTCGGGACAATAATGTAGACTCGGATCTCCCCTTTTTTACGAAATCACTTAACGGAATTAGTTTATCTTTTGGCATTTCCGATCTGAAAATTGCTCCTGCATTGTGACGGCATAAATGGTGTCGCAGAGTCGAAACCTCTTGACAGACGGGGAGTACTCCCGGCGATGTACAATAGTTACCTACTCAGTGCTCGGCTTCAGATCCACTTGTAATGAACTGGGAATCTGGTAGCATGATCATTACAGGAAATCTGCGAGTTTTAATCCAACCCGAAGCAGCAACCTATGCCAACTTTGTCGATAGATAATATCGACTAAAATACTTGACGTTGATTTCAACAGTACTGACAAAAAATGTACCAGAAACATAGATAAAAGAAAGATCAATGTAACACTAACACAATGTAGCGAACTCATGTAGCAAGTATGTAAGTAAAAACTCATAGTAAAAAGAGATCTATTTATAAATAGAGCAAATATGATTAAAACGAGTGAGTTGTGGCAATCGCTTATCTCCTCACTAACAAGTCACTCCACAAAGTATTCAAAATTTGTATGGAAAATATTCAGCATTTGGTTGTTTGTTAAATTATTTTTGATTTAATTTCATAATTTCATGAAAAATTGATAATTCTTCCATGCCATATTATGAAAGGGATGTGCCTTTTTATCAATTTGAAAACAAAAAAAAACAAATTTCGAGTTTTCTGAACTTGGGGTCACTTTGAAATATTTGACAGTTGAAATTTTTGAGAAGCACTATTCAGATATCCTTCAAAATCTAATGGTGCCAAAGGGATTTTTAGATATACAAATTTTGTCTATAATCGATTAAATATAATAAACACGCCGTACATAGCATATAGTACACAGCACACACATAGATATATTGTGATGAAACTTTTAGAATACAATCTCAGCATGATACTAGTTGATAATCTGCAATAAAAAAATAACTCAAAAAATGTGAATTCAGAACTCCACACTATGTCCCCTTGGATTAGTGAGGAGTTAAAATATTCGTCCAATATAAGAAAAAAGACACGCACAAAAATATAAAAAAAATACAAAAGAATTTTCTTATCACATTTTGTTACAATACTTATTGGAAAACAGAAATATACATTTGCAATTAAGAATTTGTGTAAATAATATGTAATTGTTGTTCAGATAATATCAAATAAACATAAAAAAATTATATTCTTATTTTTTCTTTGGAGCGGTGAATAAAGGATTTTCAAATCAACACAATCTATCGTAAATCGAACATTATTATTTTTTTCCGTAATCACATGACAGCTGCTGCCAATTACAGTGTGATGTGCGGTTCGATGACGGCTTTTACAATTTAAGGTACGATTTAAAGCGCCTTATATTCCAATGGAAAATATCTACCTCGTCCGAGAGTTAGTTCAATTTTTCCATAATGCGCACCAGAGTGCTGCGGGCCACTACATCCGTTCTGGAATGGGGAACGTTCAGAAGATTATGTCCTCTGCCCCTTATGTAGTTGGGTGGTACAAAAAGCCCTAGAGCAGTTCAAAAAATTCTAAAAGCAGTTCTGGACAATCAATAAGATTGTTGAAAATCTTGAAGCCGGTCAAAAGTAGTGCGTTATCACGCCTGCTTTCAAGACTCATATAAGAATAGGACGTCAGAAGTTCTGGGTGGTGCATGTATGTCGGATATACTCCGTGCATCCGCATATATAGGTGCCTCATGAACTTCTTCTGAATTTGCTCGAACATATCGGAATATTTTCTTTGTTAGGGCGCCCAAACTGCGCTTCCGTACTCCAATTTGGTACGCACCATACAGTTGAAAATATTTTTCAATGCTTCATGGTTTGAAAAGTATCTTCCAAGGCGCATTGTAAAGCCCAGCAGTTGACCGCATTTGGTAGTTAATGATGTTATATGATGAACAAAGGTTAATATTGCATCAAATACAACACCAAGGTCTTTAAGTTCATAAATACGGGCTAATATTGAACCATTCATATTGTAATTATACACTTTTGGAATTCTGGTACGTGCACAACTCATAACAGAACACTTTTTAATGTTAAAGTGAAGGTTATTTTCTATAGACCATTTCCAAAGGTTTACAATGTCTGATTGCAACAGAAGGCAGTCTGCTGTAGTTTTGATACTAAAATACAGCTTCAATTCATCGGCATACAACAGACATACATAGACAATACTTGATAACATCCTTTATATCATCAATGAATATCAAAAACAACAGTGGTCCCAAATTAGATCCCTGTGGAATTCCAGAGCAAGCTCGGATTTCTTCGGAACAATATTGACCCACCGTTATATATTGTTTTCTATTTTTAAGGTAAGAGGCAAAGAAATTTAAAAGTTTGTACTCATATCCAAAATCGTGCATTTTCTGTTAATTTTAATAAAAATAGTTTTCTTTCCTCTCGGTAGTCAATGATGTTATAAGACAAATTTTTGACATGTCAACAGATTTTCATGATTAAAATATATAGAACATTTAAAAAATTGGATTGATTGGGAACTCAATAGGAAGGCACAATTGGCAAGCGTATAAAGTGATCACGTAAACCAGCCGATGACAAGTCGTGAGCCCTGTGAGTTCATGGTTCTCCTATAATATTCAATATTCGTCTCTATTGAGGTGTTAAAAATTTGTCATCCAACTGTCGATTCGTTCATGAGAATTCAATTCTCTTAATGAATCGACATTATCCAACTGTCGATTTGTTCAGGAGAACTTTGTTCTCTTAACATATCGACAATGTTTCAAGCCAGGATACGCGAGAATTGTATGCAGAGGTCTACTTTTTTCACGGCTTTTCCAACTTTGAAGTCAAAAAACACCAACTTAGAGGCTTCGCAGCATATATGTTCCATACACGGATTTACTCAGAATTCGGAGTAGAACATTTCGTGTGTCTGCGTGTGTGTCTGTGTGTGTGTGTGTGTGTGTGTGTGTGTGTGTGTGTGTGTGTGTGTGTGTGTGTGTGTGTCTGTGTGTCTGTGTGTGTGTGTGTGTCCGTCCCCCCTTATAACTTTTGATCCGCTCAATTTACAGAGCCTTAAATTTCATAATATATAAACAGTTACAGGCCTACAAAACTTTTATACTCAGAAATGTGAATTTTTGTTTCAGTCAGGGGTTATCAATTTTTGAAATTTTGGTTTATTTTTCCATATATCTCAGAAACCATAAAAGCTAGAACGCGGAAATTTGGTATTAACATAGACAAAAAAAAAATCTCAAATTATTTTTTTTTAAAAAAATCCAGAGTTTCGCAAACATTTTTTATTAAGAAAAATATTTTTTTTATGATAAATTTATGAGTTTAACTGCCTATATTTCCAAACTTTTTAAAAATAGCAAGAAAAGCCGAAACACCCCAACTAGATAATTTAATTTTCTATAAAAAATACAAACATTGTATTAGCACACCTCAAATTTTTTTAATAATTTTTATAAAAATTGAATTTAGTGACGACATTGCTTCATACAATTTGTATGGCAGTCGCCTATACACAATATGTAAGAAGACTCAATTGTTTCATACTAATCTCCAAACATACATACATACCATCATTCTGTTTTCATATTATGGGTAGGATCAAAGGACTGACCTCCATACTATCCTATCTTGACATACATACATATTATGTAGGTACATGTGTTGTATAGAAAATCAAATATCTTAAAATATTAAATAATTTGTATTTATGGGATTATAGTTTGGTACTTATTCTTCAACTATACATACTATCGCTATCGACAGTTGGATATCATGTGTTACATGCAACTAGTTATAATCTATCGTATTTAATGTCTCTTTTTGTTCAGATTGTGTTCTTACGGTAGAAAACAAAGTTAGTCCTAACTGAAAATAAACTACCACAATCATATAAATAGATGTTGCAAAAGTAGAATTAATTTTTGATTAAACTATTGAATTGGTCATATCCTCGTGTTGAGGCTGTTGTTTTATACAAACCGAATATAAATATTGAGTCACACATCCGTTGTACGGACAGGAAATATTGTTAAGAGTCTCACAGTTATTTCACACTGCAGTTGAGTTTAACCGACTGGCTGGATAAATAAAATTCATTTCCGACATTTTTATCCGCAACAACAAAATATCCGGCGCGGATCAAATTAATCAACCCTGTCAAATTTACGTATTGCCAATTGAGGGTTAATGAAAGTTTTTGCCAACAAATACTGGGAAAATATAAATACGGGAAATTGAATATGCAATTTTAAATGTAAATATTTGATTCTAATTAGTTGGAGCCTGGTACACTCCACTTCAGTTTGCATTTCCGCGCAGTACCTACTTGTTAATCCTATTTTTATCGGTTCCAATTTTTATTTTTAAACGCAGTCTCGGATGATGAAAAAAATGAGTGGATTTTCAAGACCTTTATTTTTAATTAATGGTTTCCTTAAACTCATTATGAAATACGTAGGTATGAATATTGCAAAAAAACTTTCTACAATTTAACACGAAATCAAAAGAAATCTGGAATATTCGTAAATTAAAACAATTAATTTTAAATTAAAAAATCGATAACATAAAACTAGCTCACCTTAGCACAGGATGTGCCTAGTGACGGAGCTAGTAACAAAATATACAAACAAAAAGAGACAGAAGAGATTAAATTATGTAAGCACAAGTGCAATAATACAATGTTATTTATTAGAAATGAAATAGCTTATAATTACTTATAATATATTTATGTAAAAATTTTAGATTCATCACTGAATATTAATTATTGCGAAAAAACCTTCATATGGTTCTAAATATGGTTCAGTGATAGAGCGGTAGTGAACTATCATTGCTATACAAGCAGTTCAGTAACGTTTGAATACTGCCTCGATCGATTTCATTAAACTATTAGCACAAGCATTTTCTTATTTCAGAGAATGTGCGAGGATGTCTATCGCTTTATTCTTTATTCAAAAATTGATTCAAAGATCATCGCAAATTCAATAATTCAGGATGAAATAAATTGTGAGTTTTCGATGAAACATCTTAATTTCTTATTCAACGAATAAAGTAAAATATGCTTTAAATATAAAATATAATTTTTCCATTTTGTAATTAGGTATTCGACTATAAATTAAATTAAAACTCATGGCGCGGATAAACTAATTTATCTTGTGTTTATTGACGTAAAAATCTTTTGATTCTTTCAAGTAAAGCTACACTGGTCAACAAATATTTCAGTCTTTTTAAATATTTATGTTGGGTCGGTGGCAGTTTAATTTTGAGAATGTGTGAGAATTACATATTATGTACTTTTCACAAGGATATATTCATACTTTAAAAATCGTATGTACTACCTGCAGAAACAGTAACTCTTCTAAAATAAGTACCTAGAAACTACGAGTCATTCAAAGAGCTATGGAAAGAACCATTCTGGGTTTGTCACTAAGGGTGAAAATATGAAATGAAACGGTGAGACCAAGATCGTTCTTTCGTTTCCATGTCCAGACATCTATATGCACCCTCTTCAATAACTTGCAGCTGTCATAGCCCTGTCGTTTGCAGCCAAGAGGTCCTCCTCATTACAAGGCTTCCCCATGAGTGAGTACACCAGCAGGCGCGCCGTGTTCTGCTCTTCTTCTTAGTCGTACGTCACATTCTGCTCGCTTTTTAGTAATTTCCATCTCTGTTCACCTTGCATCTACTCACGCCCGTTCTGAGTCTGCTCAGGGCATTCCAAAGCTCGTAGAGGATTTGGTGTCTGATTGATTAAAATCAAAAGTAACTGATATAATCCACCGTGTGGCGACTCTGAAATGGAAAAGGGCAGGAAATGTAGTCAGATGCTCGGACGATAAGTGGACAAAGAGAGTGCTGAAGAGAGGCGACCGTAACTGAGGTGGAGGGATGGTAAACAACAATTTGCTGGCACGTCCTGGATGCAAATTGCACAGGACAGGACGACGGGGAGAAAATAAGAAGAACGCTCACATGGGATTCTTGCACTGGACTGAAACATTTAAAAATCATGCAATATGAACAAAAAAATCTATGTAGTAAGGATTTAAAATTGTTATAGATCCATTGGACATTTGATGAGAAAATAGCAGGGCGAAGACGAGTTGGACAAAGGAAGATGTCTTAGGTGCTCTAGAAATGGATCAGAATAGGAAAAGTGGAGTATCTGTTCCGGACAGCATAGGACAGGGGGGTCTTTTCCACAGTGAAAGTCATCGTCGGGGATATTTATTTATTTATTTAGTTGCTTCTCGGGTAACTAAAAGTATTAATAATATTAAAATATCAAATATTAATTTAACACGCACCCAATAACAAGTTGCCACATTCTGGAGACTTACGATATTAATCGTCTCACAGATCCAGACTGAAAACGCAATTAAAAACTGTGTCTCCATCGGGGATCGAACCCGGGACCTTTGGATCAGCAGTCGGATACCCAACCAACTGAGCCACGAGGGCCGACAAATATCTGAAAGAGATAAAAATGTTTTTTTATTAATCTATTTGCGAAATAATAAAAAATATATATTTATACTAAAGTTTTTCAATTACAGTTACAGTAATGAATAAAATACATATTTAGTAATATAGTATAATATAGGAATTTAAAAGTATTTATAAATTTTTTTTTAATCTGATGCGATGGCCAAAAACAAGAGTCTATTAAAGTTATTGTGAAAGGTACGTGTAATAGTTAGGAAGATGTATATGTACTTGTTTAACAAGGACACATTAATTTTTTTATTAAAAAAAATTTTTTAAAAAATATAATGGCAAGTACAAATCTAAAGTAATAAAGCAATCAAAATGTTAGTGTATGTGTGTGTGTATGTGTGTGTGTGTGTGTTTGTCTCACGCCTTCTGAAAAACCAAGAGCATCTAAAAATCTAATTTATGTGCGAACGTGTACCTGTATACCTGATGCAGTGTCACGCTAAAAATAATGCGATAAAAATGCTGAATTTTAAAAATATTTCAATAATTATTTTTTTCATACAAAATTTTCCAAGTCGTATCTGTCAAAAAAGTGTACATTTTGCACGCAAATATCTGTTAGTTTAAAAGTTAGAAGTACGTATTTACACGAAAAAAAAATATTTTCAAGTATAACTTAGCGTTTGAGTGAAAAACATGGTGAATATTTTGTATAATTATAATGTTTAACTTATTTTTAATGTAAGCGTTTTGTACATGAACGCCGCCATTTTAATATCTTTTCATACAATATTTCATTTTCCTACCGAATGAATATGTTCTTGAAAATAATAAACCTTTGAATTAAATGTAATTATGAAATAATAAAATGAAACACAAGACATTACAGCAAGTTTTAAGACATATATTGTAAAAATGTGTTTATTATTAGTAAAGATATAGGCATAATAAAATTGCATAATTTGTAAATAATATTTGATTTTTCTGACAATTTTCATTTTTATGGCATCGAACAAACCAATGTATGTAGGTACCTACATATTCAAAAAATGTCTCAAACCATTTGATATTTTTTACGTATTGGAATGGTTACTATGGTAACGGAAAGATTCTGATATTCAAATAAAATTTGTTATGAATCGAATTTATTTAGAACATTGTTGTAGGTAGGTACCTACCTATTATTATTTACTTACAAATCAACAATATACTGATTTCCTATCGGAAAATTATTTTATTTATTTATTTATGAATGTATGAATGTATGCAAGCGATGTGCTCCTAAACCGTATGTCCGATTACAATGAAACTTTGGCGAATTGTCGAGCGTGTGCCCGAGGTGGTTTCTGGATTTAAACTTTTTTCTTATTCTTCTTCTTCTTCGTGTATTTGGTCATTTTACCAATGAAAGCGGAATATCCTGGGAAAAGAAGGTCCGACTGTCCCTCCATCTCTTCGCAGGTCTTCCAGGACGGTTTCTGGATTTAAACTTTTTTCTTCTTCTTCTTCATCGTGTATTTGGTCATTTTACCTATAAAGGTGGAGTATCCTGGGAAAAGAAGACGGTGCTTACATCTCTTCGCGGTTCTTCCAGGATGGTTTCTGGATTTAAACTTTTCTTACCCGAATGAAGGGACGGGATGTAATTGAAGGGAAGGGAGGCACTAAAGGGCCTGAAGGGACGGGAGGTATTAAAGGGCCTGAAGGGACGGGAGGTACTGAAGGGCCTGATTGGAAGGGACGTGATGAGGGATTGAAGGGACGGGATGTACTGAAGGGCCTGATGGGACGGGAGGTACTGAAGGGTCTGAAGCGACGGCTCCTGGAGTCTAATTATTTTTCTTCTTAATTTTATGTAGACCTTTAAGGACAGTTTTAATACAAACTATTTCCTATAGATTAATCTTCTTCTTCTTTTATGAAGACCTTTTGCTCAGTTTTTATACAATCTATTTCCAATAGTCTAATTCTTCTATTTTATGTATTTTTTCTTATTTTATGTAGACCATTGGGATTTTTTAAACAAACTATTTCTTATAGTCTTATACTTATTCTTCTCTTTTTTATTTAGACTTTTGGGTTCGTTTTAAGTCTAATAGTCTATTGAGCAGAAATATTATTAACGATATGCACACTTGATGAAAATACATATGTAAAAACGAATGGGATGTGGGATGTGAAGATGTAACCTGCACTAGAATCTTTTCAATACTTTTGTTTAATCAAATTTAAACCATTTATATCATCCTAAATTTAAATAATTTTTAACACCTACATAATATATTTGATTTCGTTGACAATATTTAAAGAAAGGGAGCTGTGGCCATTACTGAATTCTTCACAACGTTTATATTCAAATTATTTACCATAGTTTAAGTCTTCTTCTTCTTCGTTAATGTAGACTTTTGTGTCAATTTTAAGTTCATCAGTCTAATTGTGCAAAAATATAATGCACACTTGATGAAAAAATATAAAACGAATGGGATGTGACCAACACTGGATCTTTTCAGTACATTTGTTTAATCAAATTTTAACCACATCCAAAATTACTAAATATTCAATAGGTAAGTACATATTACAATTTGTTTTCGATGATAATATTTAAAAATGGGGGTTGTGGCCAAACCAATCTCTTTACAATGTTGATAAACAGTCATATTTAAAACCATTTCGAATAGTGAAGAAATTGTATATTATACTTCATTCACACTTTATAGCAATATATAAAAAATAATGGGTTGTGGCCATCACTTGAACATTTTACAATCAAATTCAATCATATTTCAAACCACTTTTCATAGTCCGATTTTGCAAAATAATTGGGTGACAATATTATAAAACAATTTTACATTCTTGGCCAACGGCGGGACATAAAAGCTAGTATATAATAATACATATTATTGTTTGGAATACCTACGTCTTATATTTTCCTACACATGCCATCTTTAGCCTCATTTTATTGTCTTTGTCAGTCGTTTATATTGTGTGCAACCGAACCGCCTGATTGGTTTAATTAAGATACATATTTAATATTTATATTTAGAATTAGTATATTATTAAAAAAAAAAAAGATAAAAAATACGTCGATCAGTGTTATTATTTTGGATGTATTTATGGGGGAAGAGAATTTGTAATTGTATTTCCTTATTCGTTATTTACAGCGCGATGGAATAAATGAAAATGAAATTAGAATGACGACATTGAGTCAGTCAGTATCTTCAATAAGTAAGTAATGTAAATGTCACAATATTTTCCCTCGACAGAGAAGCAGCCATTGTCTAATTTTTATCCTAAAATCTGGTAACGGAATATTTCACGCATTCAAAGGAACTAGAAAGAAAGAGATTACAAACAGTGGCGGATCGGATACGAAAAATATAAAACATAAAATTAAATTAAATATTAAATCAATAGTACAGTGGCAAAATAATATATGTACTTATTGTAACAATTTAAATAAAAATTTTGAAGATTAATAAAATAACTCTTTTAAATGGTTTAAAAGTGTAATTTCGACTAATAAACTCTCTATAGAAATATTTAGGATAATAGGGTTTAGGATAAAGTAAATAGTGTTCGACCGATGGTCAGATTTTGTCCGATGCCGAATGTTTGATTTTATTAAGAAACTTTATAATAACTCATTTTAACACGCAGTACAATATATTTACACCGATTTAAAGAATTTTAAAATTGAAATAGGATTTCGTTTAAGAAAAAATGAATAATAAATTATATGTTAATAAATATTTTTATTATAACTTATGCTTTTTCGGTCCATTTCCGTCCACGCCGGAACGAAGGCCTGCTCCATCTGAATCCACGTCGTCCTGTCCTGTGTAGTTTGCATCCAGGTCGTGCCAGCATATCGTTGTATATCATGCCTCCACCTCAGCTGCGGTCGCTGGACACCTCTCTTTGTCCTACGAGGTCTTCAATTCAGCACACTCTTTGTCCACTTATTTTCCGAGCTTCTGGCTACGTGTACCTCCGGTGGATTATATTAGTTACTTTTGATCTTAGTCTCACCGTTTCATTTCTTATTTTATCTCTTGGTGACAGACCCAGCATGTTTTTTTCCATGATTATTAATTTAATGATCATCATTAATTGATTGGTCTGTTTTTTTTATTTCATAATTGAATAAATCGTTGTTTGGGACATTGTTTTGAATAAAATATGATATATTCAAACTAACATCTTGGTATTTATGATTGAAACATCTAAAAAAGCAAAAAATAGCGTCATATTTTATTTTGTTTTGAACCATATGAATTGGGAAAAAAGGGGATTGCTAATACATTGTAAAAATGGTATTATTTGAAAAAAAATATTTGTGGAATTTTCTTTGATACTAATTTATAAAAAATTGAAACTTTCAAACATCACACTCATTATTTCAAAATCTATACAGTTAAATTTTTAAACGTCGAATTCCTTCGACCGTTGGTCATCGTGAATTATTATGTCATATAATATATTTTTAAAGATACATGTTAGTATGTACATCATGAGGTTGTTGATAAATTAGAATGATGTAAATAAAACTTGTAGCTTTATTATGAATCGAATAGTTTTTGTACAGGAGAAAATTAAGAACATTTTATAATTTATATATTTATTTTCTTATACAAAATACTCGTAAAAAGGTCGTTGTTCAAATATCCAAATAACAGACTTAGAACTGTTTTGTTTTCTACACATTGTCAAGAAAAATAATATTTAGAATCCTGTGATAAATATATTTTATTATACTCGAAGTCAGCGTGTCGATTTGGAATGGAAGCTAAAAAAGAGTTGTGTTGACGGTTTCTAGGAACTGTGGAAATAGAAAATTGTACGAATACCTATTTCCTCCATCCGTTCTCCTAATTTATTGAATCAGTTTCCATCGATTGGGGTTCTTGGCGTAGGCCAAAGTGCGTTCAAAATAGAAGCCTCGGTCTAGTGGTATATTTTCTTATTAGTATTTTGTAGTTTTGTTTTTCCAGTTTGTGTCTGGGATGGAACGCCTCGTCCAGTTGTAAGTCGGATGAAGGGGATGTAATTGTCTCTAATTGGGCGGTGTCAGCTGTTGGTGACAAGTAAGATTTTCTTTATTTCCTCTTTCTGTTCTTTTTTTCTCTCCGTCGTGAAGGTGGTAGTTCGCCATTTCACCGCGGCATGATAGGGCGGCGACGCTGAATTTGTGTGACGATTTGACAGCGGAATTGCTGATTGGATAAGCGAGCGCTGTGTGGGAAAATTGGTATTTTGCCAAATATGACAGTTCTCCTTCAATATGTGGATTTATAAATACGAAATTTATCGTATGTGTATGTATGTGTTCCTTCTTCTTCCAAGTTCGTCAATTTATGATTCGATCAGAGAAATATATTGGATTCTCATTTAGGCAGATTTACGTTATTTCAGAAATAGATGAGGATGAATTGAAATATCCACACAATAATAAGTTCTTAAATACCTAATAGACATACCCGCTCACAAAATTTATTCCATATACCAGTATAACACACTAATTACAGATACTTTTAATCCATGTTTAGAATTCAGCGAGATTATAATATATATATATATATTTTTCATGACACTTTACAACATTATCAAAAACAGATAAATATGTTCTTTAACTCTAATACACAATCCAACCATCCCCTCCTCATTCACTAAAGATCCCTCCTCCCCCTCCTCATCCTGAAACATACTCGTTAACTGTATAATATGTGGATATCTGTTTTTTATGTATCTTTTTAAAAAAAATTCTTTTATCTTGTATTTTCTTATGAATTGTTCAACTGTGTAATCAATTACTGTATAATCATTAATTTAAATTGAAGAAAGCGCTTTTGGCTTAACTTTATACAATACATGTAATGTAAAATAAATAAATTATAGCTGTAGCTTTCTGAGAGAAAATAAATAAATAAAAATTGATGATATGTTTTTTTGACGATTTATTTCTGCTAATCCCGTGATAGCTTTGAGGCACCGGCTTAGCATAGTGCTTCCACTTTTTTCTATTATTGTTTTCGAGTGCCTCTTAAGAGCCGGGTAATCGAAAATACAAAAGGCAACTATAACATCTCATGTAGTTCAGCAATGAGGTAGTGTGTTTTGAATGTAGTACCTACCTTTTTAGGTGAGACGAGACTGGTGGGTACACACACACATGGGTTGTGCTCATTTTTATAAGGTTACGAGCACCCGCACACTTGTCGTTGGTTACCCCACATTATTTCTTCCAACCAACCAGATTAAAAAATATGACAAAATTATGTAGATATATAGGTACATCAACAAAAGAATGAAGCGATATATTACACTAAGATACGAATTAATAAAATAAAATGAAAAGAATTGGGAAAGGAGTAGGAGAGGAAATCTAGATTAGGTGTATAGAGATTTAGTTTTTTCTTGAAAATACAAAGTGAGTTAGACTATACAATATCCAGACTCAGGCTATAAATGTTAATAATGTATGTACAATGTTTCTGATTGTACATTAATTGTACATACACATCTGAAATATAACCCAGTAAAATTAAAAATTGAGGATATCCATGGTATATTGAAATATACGCTAATCTGAACTAGAACCCAGTAAAATTGATATCTTGGTTTATTAAAATGTTCATAAATCTGAAATAGAACCCAGTAAGATTAAAATCGAGTTTATCCATTGGTTTATTGAAATGTACATAAATCTGAAATAGAACCCACTAAAATTGAAATCTCTCTGACGAGTATAAGAGAGTCATTGATTGTTGAAAGACCTTGAAAAAGAGCTTATCGTAATCAAAAGATGTCACCTGGTACGATTGACAGCAAATTAGTAAGGTTTGGTTGGTATGAAAAAGCTACGTCTTACGGCAAATCTCTGAAAGATTTAACGAATATGCTGAATATTAAGACAAGCAACCGGCAGCAAAATAGCCAATTCGTTTTGTTATTGTTTGTAGATTCAGAAATATCTTCACATAGACTTATTATTTAATATTTTATTACATCGAACGAGCAAAAAATAATCTGTCGAAAAGGCGCCAACTGTATATTATATTATATTCGTCTCAAGTAACTCAGTCTATCTGCATGTATAACAAAAAAAATATTTATTCTCGTCTAACATAAACCAGTGTATACTTAGCTATTTTCCTGATTCTTTATTTTTCCTTTACTCTCGATGGCGGCGGGCGGTGTAACATTTCACTTAATCGTACAATTGCTCCAGATAAAGTTGTGTCTACAATTTAAGTTGTATCGAGAAAAGGGAAACAATTTCAGAGGAGAGAATATTTTTCTCAAAAAAAAAAAAAAAATAGAAAAGAATTCCTTATCTTGTTCTCGGGCATAAAATTTGAGATAGGTGTGGTTGTGTTGTCTCTGTCGACTGTTTAACTTTAATTTATTTTATCTCGACTCGCTTATGACTGGCGTATCAAGTGAGAAAAGTGGGAAATGATTGCGTTGTTCAATGTCTCAACTGGAACTAGGTGTATATGAAACGCGAAAATTATGTTAAACGAAATGTAATTTGTTCGCCAAACCTATATTTAATATTTGGCAAACTCCACTAATTTTACCCCCATTAAATAAATCACGATAACTTTGTCAGAAATATTTTGCATTTTTTTTAGTATTTTATTAATGTTAATTATATGCTAGGGAGTTTACAAGGTTACGTGAAATGGAGTTTGTTACAAGTGAAAAGAATGGATTGTGACTAACTAAAAATTTTCCATTTCTTTTTATTTTGCCGAATCAGATTGAAAATTACGATTCAGAATGTTCATTCAATATAATAAAACGAGTGAGTAATAGACAATACTTAGCTCTGAATACATTTTTATTTGTATCAACTTAATTTATAATTTTTTTTATAAACACAATTTTTCATAAAAAGAAACGAAATTAATTATTGTTATGTCATGGAAACTAATCAACTCTAAGACAATGCGTTTAACACATATTATATAAATATTATGTATATAATGGGCAATTCGTAAAACAAATTGTCACGTAGGTGCGCAGATCGCAAATTTTTGTTTTTTTGCTTGGTTGGTATATATGAAAACCGCCTCCCTCCACCGCGAAAAGGTTCAAGAAGTTTGGTGGAATCTATACGCCATTCGCTATATGTCTTACACACAAAACTTTCAAGATGAAACTCAAAGTATGAACTCTACACGAGTAATTTATGCATATATTTCTCTTAGAA
Organism: Molanna angustata; assembly: GCA_963576475.1. Classification (NCBI taxonomy): domain Eukaryota; kingdom Metazoa; phylum Arthropoda; class Insecta; order Trichoptera; family Molannidae; genus Molanna; species Molanna angustata. The sequence goes on along the minus strand of OY754978.1, from coordinate 22,129,276 downwards.
ATCTTGAAATCACAAATCTTTAATTTTTCATCTCAAGCTCACTTTTTAAACATAACTATTACAAGGATGAATTGTAACCTCTCATGGTTACATCACATAAATGAAGTAAGCCAACGGATTTTTCGATCTTTCCATGGACTAAACCGCCTTAAAATCTACCTTCCTCAAAATATCAAAATTATTCTTGCACAACAACTGATGTTACCTCTAGTCGTAGTACGCAGACGTAGCTTACCTACTGAGGATCAACTTGGTAAACTTGAGAGACTGCAAAATGTCTGCATACGATATGTGTTTGGACTCAAAAAGTTTGATCACGTGTCTGAAAGCAGAAAACAGTTGAAGTGGCTCAAAATCCGAGAACGAAGAAATTCCCATGTTCTTTCCTTACTTTATCAGACACTTAAGAACCCTCTCACACCTAAGTACCTCAAGGAGAAATTTGCCCATCTTTCATCTCATGTTCTAAATTTACGGTCTCAAAACCACAGTACATTATCAATACCAATACATCACACATCCTCCTACACATACTCGTTCACAATACACGCAGCCCGGCTGTGGAACCAATTACCCAATGTTATAAGAGAAGCTCCTATCTTAATGGTTTCCAAGAAGCCTCTGAAGTCATACTTCCTATCCTCATACCTATAATTCGTTTATCCTTCATCCCTTCCCAACCCATCCTTTTCCTATTTTAGGACATTATCATTATTATTTGATTTTTGTACTAGTTTTTTTTATTTCTAATTGTCATGCATACCTATTAGTTTTTATTTGTTATATATATTTTTGTATTTGCTTATACTAATGTATTTACTAGTGTGATTGACTGGTAGAAATTGCCTAAGGGCAATAAGTCCGCCACATCATGTGAATTCCAATTGAATCTTTTTTTGATCCGGACTGAGTCCATTTCAGATTCGGAAGAAATCTTTTATATAATACTAGTAAAACCCGGCAGACGCTGTCCTGCCTGTTTAATTATTTGCCTCCAAATATATAAAAATGGTTGTTTGGTATGTTTCCTTTTTATCACTTAACATTCTTATCTAGATTCGCTAATTATAATTCCGTATTTTTTTCCCTTCCATCCCTATAGTCCCTTCCGTCCCTATTCATTCATTCATTTACATTTTATTTAATTATTCAAACAAATATAGGTACTTGAACCTTTAACATTATTTCAGTTTTATATAATATACCATTTTATGTATGGGGTATATAGGATTTTTGCTGAACAAACCCACTAATAAGTATCAATTCAATAACAACTTTTTTTTTTTTTTTGTGAGATATCGAATAAATAAATAAATAAATTATAATGCATAAACCTTCTCCTGAATGAGCTGAACAAATTCCCAAAGTTTCATCGCAATCGGATGGTTGGTTTGGGAGTTCATCGGACACATACAAATATACGTAAATACATTTTTATATATATAGATCAGGAAACCATATGCAAGATTCCAGGCCTCGCTGAGCGTTCATGGTAGGTACTTTTTTGTAAGACGATATGATATAATGTAGGATTTTTTTCGCGAATACCTAGATGGAAAATTAATTATTTATCTGAGGTACAAGGGAGAGAAAATAATGTGAATGTTTATAAAAGCGAAATAAGTTGAAAGATAATTTTTATTCGCGCGTGTCATAATATTCATATCTTGGTGGAGAAGAATACCTTATCTATTTATTTATTTCCTGAAAGTGGTTCCCTAAACACCAAATGTACGAATTATTGAAATGCGTGCGTCCTCCAAAATTGTATATTTTGATTTACATTCTAGTAACAGTGGTGTAACTTTAATTTAAAAAAAAACGAAAAAATAGCGATAGATGTTTGTGGTTTTCAAAGCTATTTTGCAGACAGCAAAAAATGTCCTAGTTTGATTTGTATTAGCGACAATCCAGCAGACAGGCAGCAACATGTTATTACAACAATACACGTACACGTACAACATATCACTCGCTAGTCAGTCGTCTCCATAATATTGGGAATGAATATATGCTGTCCGAACATTAATATAAACGGACGATATACACATGTTTTTATGAGAGAAACAACTTATGATATTTTCAGTGCAGATTTGTATATATTTGAATTGTATTATGTTTATTTTTTTATATCTTTTTTGTTTATTTTTAATGTTCATTACACTGCTTCCACTGCCATTGTTATAATTTAGGTATAATACTTTTTATATTTAATGTTTATCTGTTTTTACTCCTCACTAACTCAAGGAGATGTAGTGGGGAGTTATGATTTCGCAATTTTAAGGCTGTTTTTTTGCAGATTATCAACCAAGTATCTTACTGAGTTGTATTCTGAAATTACCATAAATTATCATATGGTCTACGTGAGTTTTAGTTATACAAATTTGCACAATTTGAAAATAATCAAATGAGTACTTTAGTCTATAATCGATTAAATAAAATAAACACCCCGTACATAGCACACACATACACAGAATCTTTGTGATGATAATTTCAGAATACAATCTCAGCATGATACTAGTTGATAATCTGCAATAAAAAAAATAGTCTTTAAAATTGCTAATAAATCATAGCTCCCCACTATATTCCCTTGGGTTAGTGAGGAGTTAAAAATGTTTTAATGAATTTATTGTAGTTTGTAATTTATGTTTTCTATTACAACAAATAAATTTTAACGAATACAATTCAGTATAATTTTCTTAATTCCTAATTATCCTTTTCTTAATGCATTTCTAACTTCACGTTTATACCTAATAATGTTTCTTTGTTAACGTTGTGAGGTCAGGTATCATAATTAGTATGATAAAATGATATTGTATTCTTCCCTGAGTACGACCACTATTTTTCTAAACCTTGTGCTCATTTCTTAAGGTTGTTGAAAGCAGAGTAATCCATTAATATATGATGAGCGTACTGTGTCAAGATTCTCTTGCATTTGATGGATATTCTCGTATTACCGCAGAGGGAACTCTTTGTGTGCTGAGCTGATAGAGGTTACATTTCTAGGAATATCTAACAAGGATCGCATTATCACTTCTGTATACTTGAAACATTTTTACAATATTTTTTTTCAGAAAAATTGTTTTTCAGAAATTCCTTCAATACTGATAAGTTCCAAACCAAACAATGCTTTTTCATTGAAGTAAATTAGAGAAAAATATTCGTTAATATAATATTTTTTATTTTAAGTAATTGTGGATAGTTTACTTTGTAGAATTCCATTTTAATTTAAAAAAAAAATAAAAAAGTATGTTTTAGATTCTATGTACTTATATTGTTTATTGGTCGATAGCTATTACGCTTGTTAGGGCATCTTCAAGACTATGACGGCGTGGGGTTCCTGTTGGGTTATATAAGGCAGAGGGTTGAGCTTACAGTTTTTTTGATTGGTCAGTATCTGCAAACAGAGTATTAAACAATGGTCGTGGGTGGAGACTATAGTTAAACTTAAAAGTTTAACTTAAACTTAAAAGTTTGACTATAGTAAAACCTTAAGGGCCTTACTTACTATTTAAAATACGAGTTTAATCCAATACTAAGTCAGTATTGGCCATACAAAAAACTGGGTAAGTATCAGCTTAAACACAAATTGCAAATAGTAAGTAAGGCTCAAAAAGTTTAACTATAGTTAAACTTAAAAATTTAACTATTGTCTCCACTGGCCGTAAACTGGCCGTAATGGCCTACCACCAGTATAAGAAATATGAAATAATTCGTTTTTTAAGTTCAACATTAAATACTTATTATAAGAATACACTTATTCAGATTGTTTTGAACAGTAATATGCTTTTATTTTATTATGGGATGATTGGAGAATGGACTGTGCTCAGGACTAATACCTAATCTTAACTATAACATTCACGGTTTTTAAAAAAACAAGTTATCCAAAGTAGCATTTTGAAAAACATGAATAAAAAAGAGGCACCGGCTTAGAATAGTGCTTCCATTCTTTTAAATCATTGTTTTCGAGTGTCCCGTAAGAGCCGGGTAATCGAAAATACAACAGGCAACAATAACATCTTACATAGTTCAGCAATGAGGTTCACCACCCATTCTGAATGTGGTGCCTTTTTTGGTGAAACGAGACTGATGTGTGGGTAAACATAGATGTGTTGTTCTCCCTTTTATAAGGCAATGCACACCCGCACACCTTTCGCTGGTTACCCAACATTGTGGGATATGCCGTGATGGTATGAAAGAATGAATGAATGAATAAAAAACAGTGTTGGCGTCATGGTAGTGTACATACTCAGAAAATAAAACCGTTGGATATTTAATGAGTTTTCCAAAGTAAAAACTGCTGTAGTGGAAGCAAAATGGAATATGATAAGAAGAATTGACAATGTAAAATGTAAATAAATTGCCGTACCTGTGGTGTATGGAAGTGATGCCAATGGCATTGTGCGAAAGTGTTACAAGATGTGTATAGTAAGACAAAAAGGTTTTGCTCTTAGAAAAAAATATGGTAACATAAATAATGGAGAAACATCTAGATGGCGCCTATGCGCTCGCTCAAGGAGAAATTAATAATAACTAAAGCTATGAAATGAAAGTGGGTGGAAAGAAATACCTACATGTCTCTTTAAGTAAAATATTGAAAGAGAAAGAATATACCTACTAGACATAATGGATGAACATAAAACCGCAAGAAAATATTTTTTTCCACCGAAAATGTTTACATATGATATAATATATTTAAAAATGTTTACGATTGATATAATATATTTGTTATATATTATATCAATCGAAATTTGAAAGTTCTCTATAACATATCGTTTGTTACAAGGTGACGACATATCGTTTCTAAATAATCTTGGATGTACACCGATTTTTTAAACCTAACTTACAAAAGTTTGGTAAAAACAGGTTGGTTAGATTTGTATGTATTTATAATTGCGACTGGCGTGAGCCAGCTCTACTTTTCTGCATTCTTAGGTAAGGTTTAAGTCTGTTTATAATAATAATAACGACTCGCGTGAGCGATTTGCTTTATAAATTGAATTATAAATATATGAATAAATTAAATTTGTATATTCTTTTAATTTTTCGCATTTAATTTAAAAATTCACAGCTCATTTTACTTAATACTACGAGATCTCAACCAATCAGAGAGCCAACCGGAAACAGAATACGGAATGGTAAATGCGGATTGTAGACTCTAGTTACAAACTAGGCTAAACAATAAAATAATCTTGAGTAGGTACATCATCGCCATCTATCGAAAACAATGAAACATAATTCCAACGCCATAATGCAAACGCTTTAAGTGATTACGTAAACCAGCCGATGACAGGTTTGGAGGTGCCTGATTTCCCGGTTATATAAAAATGTATATTCCCGTTTCGTCTCTGTTGAGATATAAAAATTTGTTATAAAATATCATTCACACCCGACAGGAAAAAAATCCAATATTTTCTTACTGGAACCATAAAAATATTCGAATTTGTTTCTATTTAACGTATGTAGCTCATATTTAAGTATTCCTTTGATATAAAAAGGTATGATTTCAATAATATATGATCACTATTAAGTAAGTACCTATATATTTCGACAAAATATATTCACTTACTGTAATGAAGGCATTAATTTGAAGCATAACAGTTAAGTTTGTTAAGGAGACTACATGCCGCAGAGAAAAACATTTTCAAAATAAATATATCAATTTAAACGAGAAGACCTATTTTTTTATTTAAGTATGTGTAAAAATGAGATGAAATTTCGTATGAGTAAATAAAATTCGAAAGACAGACCAGAATCTATTTCTTATTCTATTACAAATATTTTTTTTCAAAACTTCTGTCGTAGGTCTTTGACTTGTTTTGGAATTTAATAACGGACTTTTACTTTCGTGCATTCGTAATGAACGAGGATTTAATATTCCCACGGCATGATCCTGAATCATTGAACGGCGGTATAAAATCCTTTATATAATCTATACGGAAACATAAACGCTTTGGCATAAGTTGTAAGCCGTTTGGCTTCGGTGTTGGCGTCCTGAGTTTGGTTCCCAGCAGAGAAGAGTTTATTTCTTACGCAAACTTTTCTTCTCTGGTCTAGAAACTAGTTAATTGGAAGTAATTGTCATTTGGCAATAGCACAGGGCGCAAGAAAGTGTTAAATAAATAATATATTATGCACCGATAAAATAACATTTTAATTAAGAGATCCGGCCGGCGGTGTCACAAGGAGCTGAGGATCTGAAACAGTTATATTCGAGGAAGTTTAAAAGTGGCGCCAATAGTGGACAAATTGAAAGAAACAAAGCTGCAAGTACATATATTTTGCGTAAGGATGAGGATCACGATGTAAGAAAAAGCCTTGACATACCAACTATTCAGCGGAGAAGGCGTCTTCCGCCGGCAACTTGGTGGTCTAGCATTCAAAAGGAACTTCAGGGGGACAGTATCTATACCTTGATAACCCTGGACAGTGTCCTGCCGATTACGTACCAGAAGGGCCGACCTTGACTAAGAATGGAATAGGCAAAGAAAAATAAGAAGAAAACTAAGAGTAATATAATTTGTACAGCAATCTTATGAAGTATACAAAGAATTGTACAAATAAAAATATTGAGAAACATCTATATAATTGTGATAGAATATGATAGTTTACAGTATTAAACGTAACAAGGTTGATAGTTAAAATATATAGAGTTTCCACATAGATGTCTCTGAAGTTGAATCCTTCATTCAAGTATTTATTTACCCGTATCAAAAATATTGTTAATTATTGTTTCAAGCAAAGAAAATCTAATTGGAGAATTTGATTACAATAATTTATTTACTTTTTAAAGTGAAAAGAATAAAAAAAAATCATTCTGATTTTGCACCCTGATTCATAAACATTAAATTTGACTTATAACTAATTGTAATTTGTACTCATATTTCTCTGTAATAAAAAGTGACTGGAAAGCTATACCAAGTATATTCATTGGACACCAAATTATCACCACCACAATAAGAAAAATATTCTCTGCAAGGAAAGAATATAACGGCCTCTTAACTTGTATTCCGCAAATAATATTAAAAGAAACGCATACAAAAGCGGAGATTCCCTTAACATCTATATGAAAATAAATTTGATGCAATAAAAGAACAACAGGGTAACATAAACCAGACTTAAGCAATCTTTCGTTCCTCCAATTAATTTTGCTTGATATTCTTATTTCCTCGGAATACTTTCCATTAAGGAATTTTCTTATCTTCATTCGTATAGTCGTGAGTGCTGCTTTTATACAAAGTACAGAGATGTCTTCTCGGTTATTATGTCTGTCGGCAGGAAATGATTACACTAAAGAAATATCTGAATTACATCAAAGACTTTATACTTTGAACATTTGCAAAATAAAAAGATGATTCAACGCAACGAGAAGTACACGTCTTTTTCTCAAATTAATGGTTTTGTATTGTAAGAATCTATTTTCAACAATCGAATTGAACGCTTGGGTTAACATGAGTGATATTGAAACATTACATTTAAATATACTCGTACGAAATTTTGGGCGAAACATATTTTATTCATAAAAACTCCATATATAAGTAAAGATCTTCTTTTTCTTGCGTAAAGCTAAAGCTGAGCCTCTCCAGCAGGTCCTCCTGGGATGCTGACTTCCAGCTATCTCTTCATTGTTTAGGTGGTATACTTGTATCTCGTGTTCGATTGTTTGGTTTGTCGTCCCTGACGTTGTTCTTGTAATTTTACTGATTTTTCAATGCCTTCCTCTTATTTTGTAAAATTGTCAATTGGACATGGTGGTTGTAGGATCGTTTACATCCTTCTAGTACTGATTTTTTTCCTGAATTACTTATTTTGTAATTATTTTATTTCTCGTTATTTAAAAACGCACAACAAAATAAGGTGCTCGTTCCCATGCAACGTCTAGGTAACGAGTATTCCTCAAGTATGTTTAGACATTTTAAATGTTGCTGTTGGCTTTTGTAAGAGGGAGACGCACAGAACCATTTTTAAGAATATGTATTGCCTTGTTTTTTGTTTTCATTATAACATTCATTTTTTTGTTTTTTTTTCTTATATGTATTTATATTATTACTATAACTTGTTTGTTTTTTGCTGTTTGTTCTTTCCTTTTTTATTTATTGTTTTTGAATATTGCTTTTGTTCTGAGAATATTTTTATATATAATTTTTCAATTTTATTCTGAGAATTTCATTTCGTAAATTTTTACACTAACTAATATTTTTATATTGTTTGTATTATTTCATTTTTTGATAATATGATTTTAATGCACATGTTTGTTTTTTCTTGTTAAACTATTTTTTGTAAATGCTCAAATGAGCGTTGATCTTGTAAATGAATAAATAAATAAATAATATGTTTTATTTTTGACTCTCTGTACTTTGTCATATCACCATGCTGCTATGTAATTTAAATTTATCATTTTATATCGATTTTTTGTGACCATAACATTGTGTAGGTACTATGTACGTTTTCTGTAAAGAACCTATGGGGGGATACAATGCAAAAAACAATTACAAAAATGGTTTTTCTGGTGGACAACCTTAAAATTGAGAAAAAAAGGAGATCATTATTACATATTTTTGACATCTAGATGAAAAAGTATACTACAGACGAAGGTTGTATCTAAATTGAAATTATCAAGCATTTTTATTTCATATCGTGAATTCGTCAGTTTTGTCTCAATTTATGGCGTAAGGCAAATATTTTTTTTCCCTACATACAGTTCAAACTGTGCATTGAATGATTTAAAAATATTGACAAACCCTTTAGGGATTCGAAAATGACCTGATAAGTTTTTCATACTTTTTTGTATTTGACTATTAATATGTTTGTTTAAGTCTTTATTTGTTTGCCATACGATAAAATATAAAGACGTCTCAATTGCCTCAGTCCCGTCTTCTTGTAGCTGGTTTTGGAAACCTTTTCTTTTTTGAGGAAGTGTGTCGCTTCCGCAAGCCCTTCTGTGAAGCCGAGCTCTAGCTACCTCTCCATCTTTTAAGTGGTTTATCTCTTAAACGATTGCTGATTAGATGTATCGAATAAACTAATTTGTATAATTTTCGAATAAAATATTGAGAACTAATTAGTTGGGAGTAATGTCGGGTAACCTGTTGTTTTCCATTGCACCATCTGACGACCTCCTCATGGATATGTCTCAATGAAGTATTTCCAGAAATGAAGAATGTTTCGGTAAAAACTATTTATATGGTTAGGTGCGAGTGCGGACGGATATACTAATGACGAAAGGTGTTGTGACATACCATAGTTTCTCTACCTCTCACATTCCTCCACTTTTCTATTTCTATTCCTACAGTTCCTCCCCCATCTCCGTCATTATCCTTGTTGCTTTTGTCATGTATATATTTTTTTAGTATTTAATATATAATATTAATCTTTTTTCAGAATCAACTGTAAATACGGTAAATACGTACTTTGTGGACAGTTTTTTTGGCCTTGATTAATTACTCATTGTTTTATGTTCATATTAGTTAATGTTCCAATTAGTTATTGTCCCAAATAAACTTAATAAATAAATAATTTCTGTTGAGATGAATCGAATAAAAATGTATTGTCGTTTGACCTTGTTCCTGTTTGGACATGTTGGTTGGTTGTTATATAACAAGGTGTCCCGCTTTTGTGAAATGCACACGACATAAAAACACGTCCTACGGGGATTAATTTATATAATAGAAGGAGAAACACTAAAATTCTTCCAAGTGTGGGGCGTAAAAATGAGGGTAAATTGGTGAGAAGGGATAACAAAAACACAGTGGAAGTATTTCCACATGTAAAATATATCGCCCTCACTTTGATGTCATATAAAATGGCACTAAAAAGAGCTGATTTGGTTCGAGGCGATAGAGATAGAGCTACCATAAAAGGGTACACTTATTTTTATGCATTTTAAACAAAAATAACTCCTATACACTGGTTTCGTATATATTGTATTGTTCTTTTATTATTATGCTCACTTGGAAACAAATACCTTATAGTAGGTACCTACGTTTTTATTGTAACATGAACATTTTTACATACAACAGTACTTTTAGAAACAATTCATTGTAACACATAAATTTTATAAATGATCCTCTGTATCCGAGGTAGTTGTACATTGTATATATTTGGTATTGCCAGTACCCACAAGATAAATAATTGCATTTATTTAATTTTTAAATTTATCTTCATATTTCCATATTTGCGAAAAGGAGAACATAGCGTCATTATCTTTTACAACTACATAAACAATATCGGTATAAGCGGTTGTTTCAACAAAAGTATCGGTGTTGGTAGGTATAATAAAAAAAACTTTGATTTCTTAATATTGTTCAAAATTGTGTCGTCAATGAAAGTTAAAACAATTTTATGAAATCAACGTATTTGAACTATAATTTTAATCTTTGTTCTAGTGAACACAGTCAGTGTTCACGAAACTAGCCGTAAGTTTGTGTAATTTAAAAAAAATCTTACATGCTTACCATCACCTTCGGCCTTCATGGCTCAGTTGGTTAGGTATTTAATTGTGTTTTAAGTCTGGGTCTGTGAGACGATTAATATTGTATGTCTCCAGAATGTGGCAACTGGAGACTTACAAAATTAATCATTGGGTGCGTGTTAAATTAATATTTGACATAGTACCTTTTAGTTGCCCGAGAAGGATTATAAAAATAGAAATAAAATCACAGCATATACCACAATATGGGGTAAGTAACCAGCGACAGGTGTGCGTGTGAATAGCCTTATAATAGAAAGCACGACACATGTGTGTATGGCCACACACTAGTCTTATCTCGTCTAAAAATGCAACAATCAGAATCAGAATCATTGCTCAACTATGTGAGATGTTATTGTTGCCTGACGATGATAATAGAAAAAATGGAAGTACTATTCTGTGCCGTCCCCTCACAGCAAAATCTTATCTATTCAAAATCTATTAAAAATATATTGTTTGCAATTTATTAACTTAAATACTTGATTTCGGAAGGCTAAAATGGCAATGGGCAGGTCATGTGGCAAGACAGAGGGATTATACATAGATGGACCACAGAATTCTGAATTATTTTCATTTCTATCATAATAGAAGAAGTGTAGGGAGACCACAGAGGAGATGAACTGACGATATTGTCCAACTGGTGGGACATGGGTGGAAGCAGAGCGCCCAGGATAGAGAGAAATGGAAAACCCAGGAAGAGGCCTGGGAGTGAAAGGGGCTAGAAAGAATAAATAGAAAGAAATATTTGTTTAACATAAATATTTTTAATTGACAGTTTCAGAAATGAGGACGCTCGGTTTGTGAGGACTACAAAAAACAAAAGAAATGCATAGGACGAAGATCAAACGAAGGTGCCCTCTATATTAGCAATTTACATTCGTACAAAACATTTTTTGCGCTGGCTTACTAGAGAAAATCAGTTTTGAACGAAAACGGATAAAAAGTAGATATATATCTATTTAAAAAAAAACATTGAAAATAACACTCTATTAGATTGTGTATACATGATTCATTGTAAGTAGTCTAGTAGAAAGACCAAGGGAAATATATTATATTTCTCATTTGACAGAAATATGAAAAAATACAAAATAAAAAAGAGCACTGTGTAGTATAGTACCTAGTAGTTGTATTATGATGGAGCCTAGCTTCTGAGATTCTCCGCCAGATGGTACCCAACCATCTGATTACGAGCTTTTTTATTTACAGCGTGTAAATTCCCACCGTTTTCTTTTTTAGGCCATTATTCGTTTCCACGGAAAAGATGGGTTCTTAAGATAAAAGCTATATAGCAATGGCGCAGAGTCCGATTATTACTGGGCGTGAAGATTGGAAAAAGTTTTTAGTGTCGAATGCACGGATCCACCCTCAATAAAACAGTCGATAAATTTAATCCGCGTCGTACTTTTGACCGCTTTCGCTTTTTTTTGAGCGGCCATAATATTTCGCTGAAGTAGAGGCCATAGCCACACAGATATCGTTCTCCCCACACGTACATAAACCACAGTTACAAACATAGATCTCTCAAACACATATAAACAATATGATCAAATCTGCCCTTCAAATTCATAATTATTTTTTCATAGTATTTTTTCTGTAGCCTTCAATCTATAGAGATGGCTCTAATTTTTTAAATTCCATAATTCATGGAAAAAATATGAACTGGAATATGTTTCTTCAGTGTTTTTATGAAACTTGTTGCATGTAACACATGAGATCCAACTGTCGATGGTTATAGTATGTATAATTGAAGAATACGTACAAAACTATAAACACTTAAACACAAATTAATAAATATTTTAATATATATTTGTTTTCTTTATAAAACATGTAGGTTTGTATGTCAGGATAGCATAGTATGGAGGTCAGTCTTTTTTTCCTACTCAGAATAATGATGATAGTATGTATGTATTGATGTATGTTTGAGATTAAGTATTAAACTATTGAGACCCCGTAGATATCGTATAGTGTATACTGCCTTACAATTGTATGAAACAATGCCGTCACTTAATTTGAATTAAGTATATAAAAAAGTTTGAGATGTACTACTACAATTGTTAATATTTTTTATAGCAAATTAAATTATTTAGTTGGAGTGTTTCGGCTTTTTTCGATATTTTTGAAAACTTTGGAAATATAGGCAGGTAAACACATAAATTTATTATAAAAAAAATATTTTCCTAATAAAAAATATTGGAGAAACTCTGTATCTTTTTTAAAAAAGTAAATTTGAGATTTTGAATGGTTCTAATAGATTTTGATATTTATACCAATTTTCATTATTTGAGTGATATATACGGAAAAAATATATTGTAAAATGCTTGAACGCAATAGACGAACATGTACTTAGATGATGCATGAATTGTAAAGAGCGTTTGTTCATGAATGGTGTCGAAAATACTACGATCGGGAATAACATACAAATCGGGAATAACCAGGAACTCAAGAAACCTACAGGGCTTAAGACCTGTTGTCGGCTGGTTTACGTGATCACTCTATGCGCCTGCGCAACGTTCATCAATTATTCCTTCTTATTGAATTCCCTATCAATATAATTCTTGATCAATCCATGTTCCATATATTTTAAACACGAAAATCTGTTATTTAGTTCCTGGTACTCCTATAATATTCCAACTTTGTCTCTATTAAGATGTTAAAAATTGATCATAAGATACCTACCATTGACTCTTGACAAGGAAAAATCCTATTTTTGCGTATATGCAACAGTAAAAATATTTGATATACTAAAATGAATTAACTTTAGATGGGTCGTTGGCAGAGCGGTTAGCCCATTGGGTTAGTAAACCAGTGGTCTCGAGTTCGAATCCTGCCTCGACCGATTTCGTTCACCTATAGCACAAGCATTAATGCTTATTTCAGGGAACGTAGGAAAATAATAATATTTAATAAAAAATATTTTTTATTAAAGAAAAAAATATGTATGCTTGTTTATTGATATATTTCATCAAGGACTGTTAGGCTTGTAGGGTTATTATTTATTTTCTTATGGGTAAAAAATGCTTTGTTATTATTTATTATAATATAAGAAAAATATATAAAAATATTATACATCCTCTGTTTAAAATATATCTCCACGCAATGTGATATAAGACTCCGCTAATGAAGAATTATTTTTGTTGTTATTTACAGCGGCGAGAATATAATTTGTATACTTTAATTTGTGCCGAATAAGCGGGGACTTAAAGGCAGGTACCCGCGCTGAAAAAACCTCGGATGTAATTAATTCTGTACCATTTCTGTTTGAACTGACAAAAAAAAAATTGAGAAAATATCCAAGGGCCGAACCTCATTAATTATATTTGGGCCAAAAACATGAACGAAATCTCCTGGAAGTCATTACAACATACTCTGTTATTAGGGTCAGAATCCGTGTGGGTCATTTTGACTTGCTTAGTTCGATTGTAATATTTTAAAAGTATTAAGGTTTGGTGGTGAAATGGACAATGGAAATGCTGTTAGGTACCGCCTATGTACGCTAGTGAAATTAAAATGACTTCAAAATATATTTAACGCTTTCGCCCATTCAATAATGCAATATGAAACATCCATTTATTTAGTAAATCCAGTGTAATGTCAACAAAACACAAAAAAATATTAGATAAAGTGTGGATATTTCCACTTGGCCAATGCCTAGAAATTGCATTATAAAGAAAATACTATCTCACTTTCCAACTTTGCAAATATTTCATGATTTTCAAGAGCCGTCTTTGAAAAATATTTAAATTAAAATGTACTATTCCAAATACATATAGACATAGGAATGTCACACCATGCGTATGTACGTGTAGATACTAATAGACAAAATATAGTGGGTCAATTGTGCACCCCGTTGACTCATACAAGTTTTGCACAAGACTACTACACGTATAATGTGGTAGTGTGATTCAACCAACTCGGAACAGATTTGAGACTGGTAACTGGATTTAATAAAATCAGAAGAAAAATAAGTAATAAATAGACTTATATAATATTGACTGATTTGTAAATTATATTCACTTCATTTTGTATAGCAATAATTCTGTAGATATAAATTTTTGTTTCTTTGTTTTTAAATATTTCCTTTACACACGAGTGCTTTCATTCTGATAAAGGGAAATATGTTTTTTGTGTATCTTTTTCTGTATGTTGTTATTTTGAATATATATATATATATATATATATATATATATATATATATATATATATATATATATATATATATATATATATATATATATATATATATATATATATATATATATATATATATATATATATATATATATATATATATATATATATATATATATATATATATATATATATATATATATATATATATATATATATATATATATATATATATATATATATATATATATATATATATATATATATATATATATATATATATATATATATATATATATATATATATATATATATATATATATATATATATATATATATATATATATATATATATATATATATATATATATATATATATAAACGACAGCAGGTGGGCGTGTCACAAGGAGCCAATCACGTCGCGCTAACAATATTTGACATAAGCGGCCATCTTGTACGCTACGAGTCACTTGACGGTGAGCTTTCAGTGTGAGTAGACGTGTGTCGCGCGCGTGCTTTTCGTTAAGTCTTCAGTAGTCTTCGGCTGCGTCGATAAGGCGTAGTTTGACGCTTCGACGCAGCCGAAGACTACTGAAGAAGCCACCACTACCCTTCTGAGGATGACTGGCAACGTCCAGTTGAAACGTCAGGGACACGGTTCCAGGAGGAACCGTAAAACTACGACGCGGAGTACCCGAGAAATCGACGCATCATTTACTCCTCTCCGCGAAAGCCTGAAGAATAACATATATATATATATATATATATATATATATATATATATATATATATATATATATATATATATATATATATATATATATATATATATATATATATATATATATATATATATATATATATATATATATATATATATATATATATATATATATATATATATATATATATATATATATATATATATATATATATATATATATATATATATATATATATATATATATATATATATATATATATATATATATATATATATATATATATATATATATATATATATATATATATATATATATATATATATATATATATATATATATATATATATATATATATATATATATATATATATATATATATATATATATATATATATATATATATATATATATATATATATATATATATATATATATATATATATATATATATATATATATATATATATGAATTATCATTATTTTTCCGGATAATCCGCTGTGGCTTTTGGTTGTCTTGCCGACGTTTCGCCCGAATGACATCGGGCATTATCGAGGCTATTAACTCGAGCGCGTGCTCGAAGATAATGACGCTAGCGTGCTGTCGTGTTGTCTATTTATGTTATTCAAACGACGACTTAGCGCTGCTTCGTGTTATACGCCGAGCGGGGTGGGGGGGGCGGCGGTGCGTTGGTACCGGCCGGCTCGCTGTGTATCGAAGTACAGCTAGGTGTATTCACTCTGCTACGACACTGTTCACTTGCGGTCGCGGGGTAGTTACTCGGGAGGGGGGTGGGGTGTGGTAGGTTCCCTGCCGGTCGATCGGCTTGCTGTGGACGGTCTATGTGCGGCTCGCTATGTTGTGTATGGAGGGCTATGATACGCGGCGATCGACGTGTAGGTATTTTTGTAACGGTGGCGGGCGGCTCTATGTTAGAAGTATTGTTGATTTCTTTACGGTCTTTATTTTTAATATTACTTATCCGGTTTATCAGAGGCTTCCAAGCTGCAGGTAGTCGAAGCGAATCGTCACGTGTATTCATGGAATTTTCACGGCGTTCTATTTCTATTGCTTCGCGGAAGACTCGGCAAATTTCTTTTTCTTGGCGGACGAGTGTTTTTGCACCATCAAAATCAATTTTATGCCCCTCGGTCAACACGTGGTTGGACAAAGTTGACGTGGGCTTCTTTTGTTTGACGTCCAACTGATGCTCCGCTACTCTTGCCGAAATCTTCCTGTTCGTGCGACCAATGTACGTTTTTTCGCACGAACCGCAAGGTATTTCATATATGCCATGCGATTCTAGAGGTATAACGTCTTTTACTCCTCTGAGTAGAGTTGATATTTTTCCTTGTGGTCTAAATATAGTTTTTATTTGATTTCTTTTTAAAATGCGGCCAATACAATACCTGAACAAAGCCAGCCTAGCACTTTTACGCGAAGAAATTAGATGTATTCGAGCAACACTCAATCAAGTCGAAATAAATCTCTACGATACTCATCAGTTACTAACCGGGAAACTTCATTCACACCTATGGTACGAAGTAGACGCTTTAACATCACAACGGGCACTACGCAACAAAGAATTTATTACTGAAAAGCAACAAAACAAGTTCAATATACTAATTTCTGAGAAATCAAAGCAAACACGCGCACCGTCAACATCTTCTTTAAACATGGACAAGATAGTGATAAATGTATCAGATCACATACTAGACGAATCAACAACATCAGTCCTGGCAAAAGGGTTTAACTACGCAATCACACCATCCCGAATACCAACTGAAGACATTATTACCGGAGTAGAATCTGCCATATTTAAACTACCCGAAAGAGAAGCCGAAACGATCCGACAACTATCTTGTGAAGTTCTCCGAAAAGCAAAGCTCCCGACTCCAAACGTTACGAAGGGAGAGAGGAAAGCTCTCGAAAAACTAAGAAAGAACAAAGAGATAGTCGTATTAAAAGCAGATAAAGGAAATGCAACGGTTATAATGAATACGACAGATTACGAAAATAAAATGGAGGCATTATTACAAGACAACACCACTTACAAACGCCATACGAGGGATCCCACAACTTACCTAGAAAAAACTACAAAAGCATTAATACTAGAATCAAATATAGGTACCGAAACGAAAAGAACACTTATTCCGCGAGAAAAATCATCGAGGGTACCTAAAATGTACGGCCTTCCGAAAATCCACAAAACAGATATACCACTACGTCCCATCATTAGTGCCGTCGGTTCACCCACACAAGCCCTAGCAAAACACTTAGCTAAAAACCTGCAATATCACGTCGAAACAGCGTCGTCGTACGTCAAAAATGCATAAAAATAGAAAAGGGTGACATGCTTGTCAGCTTAGACATTGTGTCCCTCTTCACCAATATCCCAGTATCCGAAGCCATTGACGTAATAATAAAGAGACTTGAACCACCAGACGACACAATAAGCCAAATCAAACACTGCCTGAATAATACATACTTCCAATATAACGGGAATATGTATAAACAAATAAGAGGAACACCAATGGGTTCCTCTCTTTCACCAGTAGCAGCCAATATATTTATGATGGACTTTGAAGAAAATGCACTCGAGAACGCCACGCTAAAGCCGGTCATTTGGTTGCGATACGTGGACGACATATTTATAATATGGCGACATAGCGAAACAGAGCTCGACGAATTTCTTCACTACCTAAACAATTTACACGATAGTATCAAATTCACAATCGAAAAAGAAATAAACAATAAACTACCTTTTTTGGACGTATTAGTGGAAAAAACAAACAGCGGGATTCTAAGTTATTCAGTCTACAGAAAACCTACACACACTGACAGATACCTTAATGCAACATCTCACCATCACCCAGGACATTTAAATTCAGTAGTAAAAACCCTAGTCACCCGATCAATTAAGCTAGCTGATAAAATACACGCTGAAAAAGAAATAAATAATCTACGCCAGGCTCTCGTCGCTAACGGGTACAAAAAATCTACTATCAATAGGGCAGTATATGGAAAAGAAAAAAGAAAAGCTAAACCCGAAGAAGAAATAAAAGGAGTAGCTTTCTTACCATACATCGCAGGGATCTCTAATAAAATTGGCCGCATTTTAAAAAGAAATCAAATAAAAACTATATTTAGACCACAAGGAAAAATATCAACTCTACTCAGAGGAGTAAAAGACGTTATACCTCTAGAATCGCATGGCATATATGAAATACCTTGCGGTTCGTGCGAAAAAACGTACATTGGTCGCACGAACAGGAAGATTTCGGCAAGAGTAGCGGAGCATCAGTTGTACGTCAAACAAAAGAAGCCCACGTCAACTTTGTCCAACCACGTGTTGACCGAGGGGCATAAAATTGATTTTGATGGTGCAAAAACACTCGACCGCCAAGAAAAAGAAATTTGCCGAGTCTTCCGCGAAGCAATAGAAATAGAACGCCGTGAAAATTCCATGAATACACGTGACGATTCGCTTCGACTACCTGCAGCTTGGAAGCCTCTGATAAACCGGATAAGTAATATTAAAAATAAAGGCCGTAAAGAAATCAACAATACTTCTAACATAGAGCCGCCCGCCACCGTTACAAAAATACCTACACGTCGATCGCCGCGTATCATAGCCCTCCATACACAACATAGCGAGCCGCACATAGACCGTCCACAGCAAGCCGATCGACCGGCAGGGAACCTACCACACCCCACCCCCCTCCCGAGTAACTACCCCGCGACCGCAAGTGAACAGTGTCGTAGCAGAGTGAATACACCTAGCTGTACTTCGATACACAGCGAGCCGGCCGGTACCAACGCACCGCCGCCCCCCCACCCCGCTCGGCGTATAACACGAAGCAGCGCTAAGTCGTCGTTTGAATAACATAAATAGACAACACGACAGCACGCTAGCGTCATTATCTTCGAGCACGCGCTCGAGTTAATAGCCTCGATAATGCCCGATGTCATTCGGGCGAAACGTCGGCAAGACAACCAAAAGCCACAGCGGATTATCCGGAAAAATAATGATAATTCATATTCTACGATCCGCGAAAACATCAAAACCAACATATATATATATATATATATATATATATATATATATATATATATATATATATATATATATATATATATATATATATATATATATATATATATATATATATATATATATATATATATATATATATATATATATATATATATATATATATATATATATATATATATATATATATATATATATATATATATATATATATATATATATATATATATATATATATATATATATATATATATATATATATATATATATATATATATATATATATATATATATATATATATATATATATATATATATATATATATATATATATATATATATATATATATATATATATATATATATATATATATATATATATATATATATATATATATATATATATATGTTATTCTTCAGGCTTTCGCGGAGAGGAGTAAATGATGCGTCGATTTCTCGGGTACTCCGCGTCGTAGTTTTACGGTTCCTCCTGGAACCGTGTCCCTGACGTTTCAACTGGACGTTGCCAGTCATCCTCAGAAGGGTAGTGGTGGCTTCTTCAGTAGTCTTCGGCTGCGTCGAAGCGTCAAACTACGCCTTATCGACGCAGCCGAAGACTACTGAAGAAGCCACCACTACCCTTCTGAGGATGACTGGCAACGTCCAGTTGAAACGTCAGGGACACGGTTCCAGGAGGAACCATAAAACTACGACGCGGAGTACCCGAGAAATCGACGCATCATATATATATATATATATATATATATATATGTTATATTTGATGTTTTCACGGGTGAAATATGTTATAATATTTTTATCTCGGTTTTCCCGTGTCAGTAGGTCTTGACTAAGACCATTTGTCTTCCGACGTTTCGCCTGAATATCACCAGGCATTTTCAAGGACTTAACGAAAAGCACGCGCGCGACACACGTCTACTCACACTGAAAGCTCACCGTCAACTTGACGGTGAGCTTTCAGTGTGAGTAGACGTGTGTCGCGCGCGTGCTTTTCGTTAAGTCCTTGAAAATGCCTGGTGATATTCAGGCGAAACGTCGGAAGACAAATGGTCTTAGTCAAGACCTACTGACACGGGAAAACCGAGATAAAAATATTATAATATATATATATATATATATATATATATATATATATATATATATATATATATATATATATATATATATATATATATATATATATATATATATATATATATATATATATATATATATATATATATATATATATATATATATATATATATATATATATATATATATATATATATATATATATATATATATATATATATATATATATATATATATATATATATATATATATATATATATATATATATATATATATATATATATATATATATATATATATATATATATATATATATATCGTTATGTAAATAAAATATAATACGATATACATAATAATTTCTTTAAACACTCTATATTTGGTTATAATGGTTATAATATTTTGTTCTTTATATGACACTTCTTCTTCTTCTTATAAAACAGAATCCTCCTCAAATAATAAATACGGGTACAAAATTTCATTATCAAAAATACGTGTAGGTATAATAAGCAAAGTCTTGTAAAATTTAGCATTGGTGTTTTGAATTGATCACACTAGTATATGTATGTAAGTGTATGGCGTGATGTCTTTTAATTTAGAAAATGCAACATTAAAATGTTCAGGTGGACGTGGATTAATGAGGCTTTGATAACTCTATTATTTATGAAACAATGGAAAAGGAATCGTAAATTAAAATGGCGATAAAAAGAAATTTTTCTGCAGTCGGTAATAAACTATAAACTTGTTTATTTATCCCTAGCAGTAATGGAAATATCATGTTGAAATGCAGACAATAATATATTATACAAAATCTAAAAGATTTTTGTCGTATCCAACGATTACTTATGACAGGTAGACGTTGAAATAGAAAATAAATAAAAATGGATATTATAAAAATATCGAAAGGAGAGAACCATACGTTAAAGAAAAATGAAGAAACGAACCAAGGTGCAGAGTCTTAAGGTATTTTTATAGTTTGATATCTGTCGATAAAACAAAATAAGGTAAAAATAATGACTTCATAAATTTAGTTTGACAACTTTATTTTAACTACAGATTTTATTTTAATTTTTAATCGGTTATACAAATTTAACGTCAACTTCTACTCACAAATAATAAAACCA
Source organism: Molanna angustata (assembly GCA_963576475.1). NCBI lineage: Eukaryota > Metazoa > Arthropoda > Insecta > Trichoptera > Molannidae > Molanna > Molanna angustata. Next base: position 22,107,692 of record OY754978.1, on the reverse strand, counting down.
TTGAATGTTAAAATGGATGTTCGAAGATCTGCTTGAAAAAACGTTCAATAATTTGAATGTACATACAATTTAATCTGGTTTAACCAAAAAAGACCGCCATTCATTTGAGTGATTACAAAAATATAGTGAATATATGATGAACATATTTTATTTTATTAATTATTTTATCTGTCTACTTCAAATAAAATATTTCTGAACAATAATGGACAGCAAAAAAGCTATTGCTCAGCTGCACACTACTGTTTTTTTACCGAGCAATTAACAGGCACTATGTCAAATATTAATTTAACACGCACCATAAAACATGTTGCCACATTCTGGGCTACGTTCACAATGAACGCCGAGTGCACATAGTGACGCATTAAGTCGTTCATAATGACCGGAAACAGACGCTTGAAAGACACTCTGTGGCGTTCAGATTGAATGTCGAGTGTACACACCAAACGCTCGGTAAAATTGTTTGGTGAAAAACGCTCTGACAGTTATAGTATCTGTTGACTTCTATTTTATCTGTGAAATTATGACTTCTACTTGCTTTTGTGGTATCTATTATGTCAGTTGACATTATTTATGATGACAATATGCATTTGCAGAGAGGTTAATTTATAAAAAAAATCATTCAACAATTTCCAATAAATGGTCAGAAATCATTATTTACTCCACTGCCCAGTTGTTGTCTTTCGATGAAAATATAACCTAAAAAGAGACATGTATGATAAATGACATTTGGCGTTGAAAACGCCCGATGCTGCGTTCAGATTGAAACGCCGTTTGAAAGCGTTCAGTGAGTTCAGTGAGACGCCATAATCTGCAACTTCAGGTACAATCGACGCCCGACGTCGAGCGTAGAATCTGAACACAACTCAAGACATAATGTTCCATCCATATATTGGATTATCATTTAAATTTTATGTTTGATATGGAACTTTTGATCCTGTTTCAGTCCACAAATGATATATAACAACGTTGAAATGTTTACAGCAATGCACTTGATACAAAAGGACTTGAAAGCAATCAGTATAACAAGTTGCATGGTGCGGACGATGGACCGGATGGAATGTCGGAAAGTTCTTGAAGAGGTCAAGGCTCATGATGGGCTGTAGTACCATTGGTGATGATGATGAGAAATGTTTTGTTGGATATTTCAAACATTATTTTTTTAAGGTATCTAGTTGTTAAATCAAAATTTAAACTTTTTAATTCGTGGTGTACGGGACGTCACAAGCTGGTTTGTAAGGTTTACATTAATGTAATTATAATTTACTATTCAATGTAAAACGCCTGATATTCTGCAATCGGAATATCGTCAAAATTTTCTCTCGTTATTTAACTGTTCATATTCATAAGGGAGCGTTGAAATTCGTAGATCGTTTATATCTTTTGTTCTCAATTTATTTATTGGATGTGTAAATGTTTATTTAATACAAAATGAGACTTCGTTATAACGAGAATACTAAGGGAAGTCTGTAATGTAGAATATTAAATATATTTGTAGATCCATGTATCCAACAGTATGAGATGACTAACCTGTACAATATCAAACGGGTTTGATTAATGCGGTTCAATTAAATACGGAGAAGTCATAAATGTTCATCTGAGTAATATTGTATTCATTTGCAAATGAATGTCGGAGTATAATAAAATATACCGATTACGTTTTATTGAGTGGAGGTCTCATAAATCAGAAAGGCGGTTAATAAAGTTGAGTGCCTAGTCAATATGAACACACCAGAGTCGGGGTTTACTTTTCAATGCCTGTCTTATATTAAATTATCTTCAACCATTGGTGAAAACTTTCCGATAGAACAAATTTCTTGGCCGGCAAAGTTTTTCCATAAAGAGATTTACCACTGCTTTGTACATTATGCTCCGAAGAGATTGAAAATTGCAAATATATACTGAACATATCATACAGTTTCACTGTTGATACAATCATATAAAACAACTTTGAATCATTTCACCGATGTACAACAACAAGTAGTATACAAATGTATGTCAATAAGGCAATTATCATGAATAAAGTATTATGGACTTTTCCAAATGAACAGAAGTTAAAATACAAATATAAAGAAGAACGATTGCAAATTCATGTAGTTATTGCACAGATAATAACAAAAATATGTCAACAATATTTTCTGCTGGTGTAATTTGAAAATATTTAGATTGTAATTTTAAAATTTAAAATTTTTAATATTTTATTAAAATAATTTGATAATTCTACAATGACATTTTATGCGAATGATGTACCTTTTAAGCAATTTCAAATATAAAGAAGAACGATTGCAAATTCATGTAGTTATTGCACAGATAATAACAAAAATATGTCAACAATATTTTCTGCTGGTGTAATTTGAAAATATTTAGATTGTAATTTTAAAATTTAAAATTTTTAATATTTTATTAAAATAATTTGATAATTCTACAATGACATTTTATGCAAATGATGTACCTTTTAAGCAATTTCAAAAAAAAAATATCAAAATTAGGTTTCCTGAGCTCAAATTTCAGATTTCCTGAGCGGCTTAGGTACTATCGTGGTAAGTTATCTATCAAACCTAATAAATTTGAACAAATTCATAATTTAAGTTTTTTCTCCATATTTTTTTTGATCATAAACGAAATTGATAGCATTTGTGGTTAAAATTGTTAGATATCTGACTCTTGAACCATAGTTCCGAGTTCAAATACCTATTTTTTGATATTAATTTCTGACTGGATTTGGACGAACATCATCATTAATCTAATGGCACCATGATTTTGGCTGCATGAAAAATGTAGAAAAAAGTATGGAACATGTCTATATTAGCTGTCGATATTGACATAGGTAACCAAGAAAATAATTTTATTTAATATTATTTATATCTGATAAATTTACACACCTATCAGTTTAAAGCTGTGAGGCACCGGCTTAGAATAGTGCTTCCACTCTTTTCTATTATTGTTTTCGAGTGTCCCGTAAGAGCCGTGTAATCGAAAATACAACAGGCAACAATAACATATCACATAGTTCAGCAATAAGGTTCACCACCCATTCTGAATGTAGTGCCTTTTGAGGTGAGACGAGACTGGTGTGTGGGTATTCACAGATATGTTGTGCTCCCTTTTATAAGGCAATGCACACCCGCACACCTTTCGCTGGTTACCCCACATTGTGGGATATGCCGTGATCAGTTTAAAGTATATTTACATGTGTTAAGTTATAATTTTTATAAGGTTCTTTTTAATAAGCTAAACTCAATAAGTAATATATTCAACAATTGCTAGAAAAAATAATGTTATTATAATGTATGAAATTAAAAAAAAAATAGCATTGCAAATAGAAAATAAATAAGTACATAACTTAGCCACTTGCATCCATATTCAAACTGAGCAGGAATCTTCATTACCGACCGATCAGTCAATTCATTCGCTACATTCTGTTTGTACCATAGATTTTTATTATAAAATACTTGATGTCGTAGTTATCGAAGTCAGGCATTTTTTTGGGGGATTTTTGACGTTTGAGATTTTGAGATTTGGTTTTCTATAGAGAATAACGACTAATGTGAAATTTTTTCGGATTTATTTGCCGAAAAAAACTTTGATTATCAAGATTTATATAATATTTATTGTAAGTTGTAAGAAAATGTAAATGTGTTGAAATGTAAGGAAAACTGAAATATATTGCCAACCAAAAAGTCAAACGCGTGATATTCCATGACTTACTTTTTGCACGGAGTACTACATCTATGCAGTATAATATAATAAAAATCTATGGTTTGTACACTTGTACAGAGCTCAACGATATTCATGTATGTATATAAGTTTTCTTACAATAGGCATGATGACTAATTTTGAAAAACTATCTCACGATGTTTTTACGCATTCACTGTTTTCAAATATATATACATTTCTACATAAAATAAAGGTTTAGTAGCAAAAATCGCCATTTTAAAATCAAATTTGACATTTACGCCAAAAAAAGCTTGTAGTATCATGGCGGCTGCCGACCCTGACGGTGACGTCACGGTATCGTAAACTGCATATCACTACTATATGTAATATATGTGTTCAAAGACGATTTGTGTATTTATAATCAATTCAAAAGTGCATAAGTGTTGTGCGGTCCCTAAATGTACAAACACGACGAAAAAAACACCTACTGAGGTATTTGTTTTCGTCCCACGCGAAAAAAAAGAGAAATAAGTGATTAAATTTCGCACGTCGAGACACAAGTGAATTTTATTAAGTACGCGTTTACAACGAAGTACAGTATTATTTGTTCCCCCACTTTTAGCTCTCAGTAATATAATATTTACCATTATTTAGGCAATAAGCATATTAAGAACTTCATTAATGTCCAAACGTCAAAGGCCATCATACGTTTCCCGCGTATGTTTTTAGCTTATGAACACATAATGTAGAGAGAAGAAGGAGCATATTTTATCGATTTTCGAGATGTAAGTTGTATTTAAATTACAGATAAATAAAGTACTTATTTAGTTTTTACGTTTTAAGTTTTTACGTTTCGAAATTCTGATGAGCAAAAGTCTTTGTTCGACGCAAAGAAATATCCGACCATCAAAAGTTCCATTCTAGGTAAGACAGGCAGAAGAAATGACTACTATAGCTGCTGTTGCTAAAAATAACGATAGCAGATAAATATAGCTTGTTATGAACACAATACAAATAACGAGCGCTATGTAATAATTCGTATGCTGCTAAAATTGAAACGATATTTTAAAACGCATGCTTCGCGTAATCGCCGTCGTTTCGCGAATCGCTTCATTGCATGAAAAAAATATAGCTTGCTAGTTTAGTTTGGCAGTGACCAGCATCATAACGTGTCGAACGTTCGTCAGCTCACCATCGCGTGACAAAATTGTAGAATACTAAAACTAAATTAGTTTACCATACGTTGCGAGCGTTCATTATTTATTTACTTATTCAATAAGAACTAAGTTACATACAAAATACAATAAACTTAGGCCCGATATTACAGTCGGCCCTCAACTCATTGGGCCTAACTTACTATTTGCAATTTGTGTTTAAGCTGATACTTTCCCAGTTTTTTTGTATGGCCGAAACTGACTTAGCGTTGGATTAAACTCATATTTTAAATAGTAAGTAAGGCCCATCGAGTTTGTTTAACTCAAGATTAATGTTAAGGGGAGATTGAATCCATTTCCGTATTACAGTGCAATATGACATGTCAGTTACTAAATCTTCAATTATAGACATATTTCACTTTTTCTGTGGTTATTATCTGTCAAATTTAAATAACCTCAAATAATACGAAATACAAAACGGGACGCTACGACTTTAAATACCATTGTTTTATTATCCAACATGGTAAATTTAATTTTTTTCACCAAAATAATGCTTTTAAATGCCCATGTTCAATACGGCTGTCAGTTTGTTTTGTTGTGTGGCGCCACCGTCGATACAACTAACGCCTTTTGTGATACAACACTGAAACTACACACGTTGCCTAAAGCCTCTAGTGATAGAAACTGAAACTACACGAGTTGCCTAGCAAATGACAGTTGACTCACAGTTAAGTACTTAATCTGCCAGAAACGTTGAGTTAAATATTTGTCGTTTTAGTGACATATTTGAGGGAAGATTAGGCCTAAACAGACACTGTAATACGCTATATTTTTGTAAAACTTGAGTTTAGCTCTTAAACTGACACTGTAATACCGGCCCATAGTGTCCCTCGATAGGTAGGCGAGTATCTAGGTAAATTGAAACTATTTGCTTTGATGAATCCTTGTTCCATTGCTATTTTATTGTTTTGTTTTAGTTTTAAGTACCTAATTAAAATATTAATATATCGATAACACCAAAATAAACATTGTCCAGACCGACAATTAATGCGTATATTGTATTGAAGACTATCAGAAGAATTGACGCGACCATACTATGACGTCGTGCGCTCTGATTGTTTTTTCTCATAAAATGGCGGACTAACACATTTTGTATTTTTATATTTATAATATTATTATTATTCACTCCTATAAATTAAAAAAAAACATTTTTTAAATCTTTATAACCTATTTTATTTTTTAAAATCATAATTTCAATGATTTTTTTCTTACAGTCATCACACCTATTACATATTTTAATATATTAATCATAATATGTATATGAATCATAACAGTTATCCCATATGTATATTAGATTCATCATAATACATTGTGTATTTCCATTTTAACCTCATGTAACACTGTACAATTCCCACAAACAATATAATTACATTATTTTATTTTATAATCAAGCAATGAAAGCCACCAAGTTATTTATTTCTGAAACGTTAAATATTCTCCACCACGTTACAATACTCGGTGCGTGTTATAACAGATGCGTCAACGATTCAATAGAGCGGATAGCGATATTATTTGGTTTATTGTCCCAAATAAACCAAATAAATCAATAAATAAAAATAGCATGTTAAAAATAAGCAGCATATTCCATATAGCTTGTTATGAAAAAAATAGCCATTTCGAACAACAAAACAGTTGACAGTAACAAACACAATTGACAGTGACAATATGGTGACGTCATGCGCTCTGATTGGTGTTTCACATAAAATGGCGGACAAACATATTTTGTATTTTTATTTTAATAATATTAATATTATTCGCTCTTTTAAAATGAAAATAAATATATTTTTTCAAATCTTTATAACATATTTTATCTAATAAAATCATAATTTCAATGATTTTTTCTTACTGTCATCACGCCTATTATTTTGTTGAGGCGAAGCTTTACAATCATGACTTTATAAATTGATTGAATGTTTAAAAATATAAATTAAAAAACCGTTTTCTCTTGTTGGTGTGGGCGTTACCTGTACATTGTACACTCAGCTGACTTTGGAAGCCAACATTGGCATTGCTTCTATTACAGTATGAGCCATCAATTGAACATAAATTTTAATGCGATAGAATCGTCAATGTGTCAAACAAATGGAACTTTGTCTTGATTTACAGATTTAAAGGACATTTTCCAGCTCCTATATTATTCTTTACGGAATGCCTTTATGGAGCAATCTAATTTTTACGTACTATTATTGCTCATAAAAATTGTGCTGTTCCATACAAATTGATCAGATAATCAAATTGTGCTTTTCCACACATGAATTGATCTTTGTAAATATATTGTGAGAAATAAAATAACCTTTACTATGTAACGAATTTTGATTCGGGATTCGTTTTATTTTTTTTTTGCAAAATACTCGAAGAAGGTAGGGCACCTATATATTAGAAAAACAAAAGGTTATAATTAGTGGCATTCTCAGTACTAACCCATTTATCGATATTATTTAGCCAAGATGACATCGTTTCATACAATTTGTATGGCAGAGTCCATAATATCTACGGGGATTCTCAATAGTTTGATACTTAATCTCTCTCCATATACACCATCAAGTTTTTTTTTCATATTCTGGGTTATTTATCACATTTTTACATGAAAAAATAAAAACGAAGTTTTCATTATTTATTTTGTCTATGAACAATTAATTTTGTGGCGAAACTCAATGGAATAATGAAACAGAAACAGGATGACATAGAATAAACAAAAAAAACATTGCTACGTACGGGACACCAAACTCTTCCGAAGAAGCGCACTACGTAGCGTTAGGGAGGGAATGTAATCTGCTCATGAAAAAAACAATTCGGATCTTAAAAATACCCTGGTTAAAAGAAGGTGGATAAACAGAATTCGGAAGATTGTTGCCACAGCCGCGCTGCTGTGTTTATAACAGAGTTCGAGTAGCAACTGGTTCGTGTATGTTGAAGGTTTACTGTAAACGGGTGTTGAGATTGAGTAAAATAAGTGACTCTATTGAGAATGGATGGAAGAGGGACCAGAGATGCAAGTTCTTCTGTACCTACATCTCCCGTGGTAGTATCTATAGAATAAACTAAGGATATCGACCTTGTGTCTCACATGGAACTTGGTTTTTATTACATTAATTTATTCTATCACTATGATGAATATTTTATTTATTTATTTTGTAAGTTATAACATAAACATGGTTAAGTACAAATATTACAATTATTACAGCTTTTTTTAATAATCACTGTCCCAATAAAGATAAAAAATTGTGTATGGGACAGAAGTTAAGTACCTATATATTATATTCTTATATAAGTATTTATAGTCACATACATATATTATACGTATCTACGAGAATCATATTAAATATTGTTAATTTAATTTAACTAACAGATAATACTGATGTTCAAAGTTATAGGAATATAGAGCATTACTTAAAATTTATCTGAACAAAAAAAAATGTACTTTGAAGTTTTGATAATTTGGCATATTATTATTTTTTATTTTTTGTCTTATTGTTTAGGTTTAAGTTTTTTTTGTTTGCCAAGTGTATACCTAATTGCTTTTTTTTATTCTATCTATAATTATTTATCTATTGTATTCTATCTAATATTATAACAATATGTGTTTTTATCTATGTATGTAAAAGGCATTTTATGCCGTTTATAAAGAAAGAAATAAATAAATAAATATTGGTATAAAATATAAGAAATTTGATGAGATCTGTACGTGATAGAATTTTTACATTAAAATAAAACTTGTAAATAAACATATATATATATACGAAATATGTGGGTGTGTTGTCTGATTTATTTTACAACTATACAATTGTGCTGAATAAGGCAGATGTGAGAAGTAACAAAGTAAAATGACTCGAAAGACTATAAGGACACGAATGTAAATATGTATAAAAGTGAAGAAACTAATAAACACGAATAGACATCAAATTTTATTACGAAATGTAAAATACTCTTGTCTTTTATTAGTATCATTTATGTTTATTTGACAATATTTTCTGGGAGGCACTACGTGTTTATATTAAAAGCAGCGAATTGTGTTATATCTACTTTTAAAGAATAAAATAATATTTTATTATCACAAAGACGTTGAAGTTGAGGATATCGGAAGGTGGGGTCGAAACAGAAGAAAGTTCTGGAACGAACATGTGTCAAGGATGACATACTCGGGAAACGTCAAAGTGGACAGAGATAATGTATCTCAGGGAGGCAGACCTCCAGGATGTCCTCTCGAGAGATGGAAGGACTGCTGGCAGTCCATGTTACAGGAGGAAAGCTGATTTAGATTTGTGCCCTCGAACGACGAATATTTAAAAAAAATAAAAAAAAATGAATATGTCCTTGTTAAACAAGTACATATACATCTTCCTGCGTTCCCTAAACTAAGCATAAATGCTTGTCCTATAGGTGAACGAGATCGGTCGAGGCAGGATTCGAACTCGCGACCACTGGATTACTAACCCAGCGCGCCAACCGCTGGATATGGACCAAACAACGCAGTCTTCAAATGTTGAATAGCTTAACCACAATAGGTGACTGAGATCTTTTTTATAAGTACTAGGGGTTTTTCGTTGTATTTTGACATGAAACACAAAATTTGAAATATACTTTAACAACTTACAAGAATGCACTAATAGGTTTCACATTGGCTTTCAAGTGTGGATACTAAAAATATTTGTCAATGTAAATTTATATTGAAAAAAATGACACTTTGATTTTAATAATGAAAATAATCAATAAAATTTATGTAACTCTATGACAGTGTGTTTTTATATATATTTTTGAGGTTCTGTAATTTTATTATGTAACTGAAGAAATATCTCTATACATGGATTTGTGAAATAAATGGAAATAAAATCACTGCATGTCTCTTAAAATTAATGAAAAAAATATTATAAAAAACTATCTGACTGCCCAACTTTGCATTTATTTCATGATTTTCAAGTACATTCTGTATAAAATATTTATAATAAATGAGCTATTTCAAATACGTAAGGACATAAATAGAAATGAAATCACTGTATGTCTCTTAAAATTAATTGTAAATTATTATAAAAAACTATCTGACTACCCAACTTTGCAACTAGTTCATGATTTTCAAGTACCATCTGTATAAAATATTTATAAAAAATGTGGTATTTCAAATAGAAATGAAATTACTGCATGTCTCTTAAAATTAATTAAAAAATAATTATAAAAAACTATCAGACTACCCAACTTAGCAACTATTTCATGATTTTTAAGTGCCATCTGCATAAAATATTTATAAAAATATGCTATTTCAAATAGAAATAAAATCACTGCATGTCTCTTAAAATTAATTAAAAAAATATTATAAAAAACCATCAGACTACCCAACTTTGCAACTATTTCATGATTTTCAAGTGCCATCTGCATAAAATATTTATAAAAAATATGCTATTTCAAATAGAAATAATATCACTGCATGTCTCTTAAAATTAATTAAAAAAAAATTATAAAAAACTATCAGACTACCCAACTTTGCAACTATTTCATGATTTTCAAGTGCCATCTGTATAAAATATTTATAAAAAATGTGCTATTTCAAATAGAAATAAAATCACTGCATGTCTCTTAAAAAACAAACACATTTGGAGTAAGATAAATGTCTAATTATTATTATTCCTCATGGAAATAAGGGATGGTTACCTTGAAGTGAGAATTGGATTTTTTGTGTAATGTGTAGATATCTACTACGCTTAAGATATACATAACGTTCGCAGCTTGAAGAAATCTGTTCTTTATTACAAAACACCTCCAACCGAAAAGCAATCTGGCGCCGATGAAAAAAAGAACCGGATCAATCATGCATAGAATCTCCGAAAAGGGCGGGAAATTCCGCATTCAATATCGCGACTAATCTCTGGGGAAGGTGAGATGGTTGGTTGGGGCTTATTTCTCGCTCACACGATCATTTTGGACTGGACTTTGCATCAAAATAATACCCCGGCATCTACTTAATGGCCTCGAGAATAAAAATATTAATCGAAACATGTAGATATTTACAATAAATATAAGATCCAAAGAAAGAACAATTATTTGTTAATATATGTTGTTTTTCAATATTACCAAATTGGTATTTACCTATCGCTAAATTTTGAATCTTCAGCGTACTTTTTGTGTAACAAAGCATCGAATAATAGTTTGCAACCTCAAGGCTAGGTTGTTTTAGCATAATTATCGGTAATAGTATAGTTAAAATACTTTCTTCTTCCCTTTTTAGGACTGTTGGCCTGTTTATGTCCTGCGTCAGCTTCCCTCCTGTGACTTGGATCACCAGCTATCGTTCCATTTCTTGGGAGAACGTCCTGGAGGTCTGCTTTTTTGGGGAACATTATCTCTGGCCGTTTTGACGGTTATTGAGTCTTTCATTCTTGACAAACGTTTTAAATACTTTGATTTCATAAAATTGTTCAAAATTGAGTCGTTTGACGACATTAAGTTTTGAACAATTTTATAAAATTGAATTATTTTGTAATAATTTTACTTTAATCTTTGTTCAAGAAACACAGCCTAAGGGTCGTATTACAAGAGTTATTTGAGAAAAATGTAAGAAAAAGGTAGGGTCTCGTACTGCGAGAATACTGCTTACTGGACCTCAACATTTTCTTACATTATTCTTAAATAATTCTCGTTATACGGCACTAAGATAGATTAGTTGAATCGTTCTTCCTCATATAAGAATGGTAGAAATTGTCTGTTTAAATTTTTTCATCTTTGTGATTATGAGATTATTCAGGATAAACGCTCATTCAATCGTTAAAATCTGCACACATCCCAGAAGCAACGCCGAGAGGAGTTGTGGATGAATTACCAACTTCTGCATGGATGGAAACAAGCGAGAAAGTAATTAAGGCATATAACTTGCCATTTCCAGTAGAGGAAGACCTAGGTTGAGATGTCTGGATGACGTGCTGTGTGATATAAGAGAAATGGACCTGATAAATTGGAGAAGACTGGCGGTCGACAGGGAGGGATGGAGACATTTTCTGGAGGAGGCCAGGGTCCGTAGCGGACTGTAGTGCCAATGATGATGATGATGATGAACTTGTCATTTCCAACATGGAAAAGGATGAGTGTGAGTAGTTACAAGAGAAACCTACACAGATGGGGTTTCACGATGGAGGACGATATTTATTTATTTATTTATTTAGTAGCACAATATTAAAAACAAAATATATTAAAGATAACTGCTTCACTAGACAGAGTCTGTTCCTAAGCAATTATCAGTTAAGTTTGTAAAGTTCGTACATTTTACAAAACAAAAAAAGATGACAGCCAAAAAATACATTAAGCAGAAGAAACCGAAAGAAATCAAATTATTATTGTTGAAACATTCTTTTCATTTTGGAGTCTACCTACTTCGAGTAGCCACTTTGTTCCTGACATTTTGAATGTTTTTAACACTTTAAGTGCCGATGGCAGTTTGTTAAATATACGTGGAGCAATATAATAAAAAAAAATCTTTGTCCAAATTTAGTAGGTATTCATTTTTGGAACTCGATAGCTACCCGAAGTTTTACTCCTAGTGTCCCTTGCGTTAACCTTTGTGAAATTTGAATTGTTTTTAAAAAATAAATATAAGATTGATCTTGTATAAAGTTGCCGTAAATCCACTACTTTGAAAGATTTAAAAAGGTTTTCAGAGCTATACCTGAATGGCTTCTTATTGATAACTCTGATTATGCACTTTTGAGCTTTTATTAAAGAGTCTAGTAACTGCTGCGCCACCCCATGAAGATATTGCATAACTAATGTCAACTGTATATCAACTGTGGTTGTGGTTGGGCAATGCAGGATGACGATTTGGCATGAAATTATTTCTCACGTTGATTTTTGTTCCATTGAACTAAAAATATTGTTTTTTTTTAACTTTTCTACGGACAATTCTTGGTAGAACTCCATTTCAAATAATAAATAAATTTGGAATGGTAAAATAAAATCAAAGTTTTCAGTTCTACTAATTTAATGACACTGACTAGTTTCGGTCATCCAGTGACCATTTTCAAAGTGTGAAAAAACAAGAGGTGGTTGGTGTTTATATAATATCTGGTTTAGGGGTTTGCAACATTTTTTTTTATTTATTTATTTATTTATTTAAAAAAAATATATATAAAAATAAATAAATAAAAAAAAAAAATGTTGCAAACCCCTAAACCAGATATTATATAAACACCAACCACCTCTTGTTATTTCACACTTTGAAAATGGTCACTGGATGACCGAAACTAGTCAGTGTCATTAAATTAGTAGAACTGAAAACTTTGGTTTTATTTTACCATTCCAAATTTATTTATTATTTAAAAATATTGGTTTTTGAAAAAAATGCAAGAGTGCAATATCTTGAAACTTGTTCAGGGTGCAAGAATCTGCTCATAGATATTATTTTTATTTTATATATTTCAGAGATCTTCAATGTAAGTATAAAGGAATCAATAAAAAATAGGATTCCGTCGTAAAAGATTCTTAACTATTAGGTACTAGAATTTTACAATAGAAAATTACGATGGGTCACTAAAACTGTACTTTTAACAACGCCATAAGATATGTGATTTGAATAAACAACACTAAATCCTTTGTGATCTGTCTTTGCTTGTGATCTCGAGTTCCACGTGAAATTGCGTAAAATATTTATGCAGTCAATAAAATAAAATAAATTATAAAAATACTAAAAAGCAACTATGACTTTTGGCAGTTAGTTATCGTCAACATATAACTTTACGATGACAATAAAACGCTGAGCATATTATACATAACATTCAACTGAATGAGTGTTGCCTTGTGTTTCATTTTAAATTTTATTACTATTTTGAAATAAACGTAATCCAACTGTCGAATCGTTCCAAAGAATTTAATTCTCTAAATGAATCGACAGTATTAAGCCAAGACGCGTGTATGAAGGAACATTTTGTGTGGTGTAGTGGACATTTGCATGCCAAAAACACCAACTAAGAGGCTTCGTAGCATATATGTTCTATATATATGGATGAATTTAGAATTTGAAGTAGAACATTCTTTGTGCTTTTGTGTGTGTTACTATTGAATTTTTACTTTACTTTTCCATTTATCTCAAAAACCATAAAAGCTTGAATGCTGAAAATTTGTATAAACATACAGAAATACTTTATCTCAAATATGTTTTAAATTAACATGTTCAACTGCTTATATTTTCAAAGTTTTTAAAAATATCGAAAAAAGCCGAAACACTCCAACTAGATAATATTTAATTTTCTATATAAATATGAACATTGTAGAAGTAAACGTCAAACTTTTCTTCACATTTTTTTAAAAAATTGAATTTAGTGACGACATCGTTTCATACAATTTGTTAGGCTACACAATATCTATGGGGACTCAATAATTTGATACATAATCTATCTCCAAACATACATACCATCACGCTGTTTTCATATTCTGGGTAGGAGAAAAAGACTCACCTCCATACTATCCTATCCTGTGATACATACATACATATTTTATATAGAAAACAAAATATTTTAAAATATTTATAAATTTGTGTTTAAGTGTTTATAATTTGGTACGCACTTCAATTATATATACTTTTGCCATCGACTGTTGGATCTCGTGTGTTAGATGCAACTAGTTGATATGGCAATTTTCTTTGTTGAAAGCTATCTGTTAATCTTTTCTTATGAAATATCAAATTGAAAAAATAGGAACGTTGGCAGCAGGCACCATCTCAAGATTTTTCAAAGGCATAAGAAAATTGACTACTGTGTGAGAGCACTAAAGAATGAGAACATTGGGCTGAAACTGGAAGGTGTGACTGTATGTGATCTAATGTATGCGGATGACAAAGTATTAATGGCTGAAAGCGTGGAAGACTTGGAATGTTTGGTTAAAATAGTATTCGATGGATGCATGCAAAATGGATTGAGAATGAATGCAACTAAATCTAAAGTAATGGTATTTGAGAAGAGCGAAAGACGAACAAAATGCGAGATACGAGTGGAGAATGTACAATTAGAACAGGTGGATGAATATTTATACTTAGGAAGCATGTTTCAGCGTGATGGAAGATTGGAAAAAGATATTGAAAGGAGAGTAACGGCAGGTAATAGAGTGAATGGTGCATTAAGACCGGTAATGGCTGACCCAATTATTTCGAGGCAAGCAAAGCTCGCGGTACACAATGGTATCGTCGCACCGACTCTAATGTATGCTAGTGAGACATGGACATGGCAGAAGACGCATGAAAGTAGAATTAACGCGGTTGAAATGAGGTCACTAAGACGAATGTGTGGTAAAACGATGTATGATAGAATAAGAAATGAGGATATTAGACGAGAATGTATGATTGAAAGAAATATCGTAAGTAAGATGAAAATAAATGCCCTAAGGTGGTTCGGCCACATAGAAAGAATGAGTGATGACCGTCTGACAAAAAAAGTATACAAAGCTGATAAAAGAGGAATGAAAAGTAGAGGTCGGCCAAGAAAGAGTTGGCACGATCACATAAATGGGATTTTGAAAGATGGAGATGTTAGAAGTAAGAATAATAGAAGAGCGTGTATGAGACGATGTATGGACGTGAATGAAGCGAGGAATGTATGTCAAGAGAGAGGAGTCTGGCGTTCGGTTCTCTCTGCCTACCCCAAATAGGGAAATGGCGTGATGGTATGGTATGGTATGGTATAAGAAAATTATGAATCATTCGTGACAATAAAATATGATTAAGGATTTTGACGATACTTCACAGGTCAATATAAAAGCATTGTCTTAAATCAAGTAAGAGAGCTGTAAACATAGAAATACATATGAAAGCTGATAGGCTTAATTGTGTTGTCAAACAACAATAATAATCTTCTCCTAATGTTTCTTGCAGAGTCCTATTAAATGGAAGGATGAAAATTTTGTACCATCGTGGCTATATGGATCGGTAGTAGTAAATTCTGATACTCCACCGGGAAGTGTGTACCAAGTGGATCCACTTATAATTATCTGTCAGTTTATGTGGAAGGCCTTGTCAAAGGCATTACAACCTTATCACAACTATATTGTACGTATTGTCTTTTCCACCATACACACAACACAGAGATGTGTACGAACTTTCAATAATTAAGGGACCGATATTAGTACGCTCT
Source organism: Molanna angustata (assembly GCA_963576475.1). Lineage (NCBI taxonomy): Eukaryota > Metazoa > Arthropoda > Insecta > Trichoptera > Molannidae > Molanna > Molanna angustata. The sequence continues at coordinate 22,091,725 of OY754978.1, read as the reverse complement.
CGCATTCAGCTGTGGTAATTAAAATACAATCAAGGATTATAATTATAATTAAACGACTGTTGCATAATGAACATAATATTACAGTAGGTACATATCTTTGGTAAATTTATCTTTGATAAATCAACAAACATTTGTCCTCAGCGGAAAATTCGACCCGAAACAAAGATTAAAACAAAAGGAAACGAAAGATTTTTTAAGTATCAAAAATGAACCATAAATATATTTTAGAACATAGCTTTAAAATAACATAGAGTGGATAGTATTTTTTTATAATAATTATTTTCCAAAATGTCAACGCCTTTATTTTAGAATATATTTATGTTACAAAATTTTATCAATTTGATTATAATTTCAAATTTAACGATACAATTATTAATTGAACGTAGAGTATTTTCATATTTACATAAATATCAATGGAATTATACGTAGTAGATAAAGGGACCTCCATTGAGCTTAATATTATGATAATATTAAGTAGGTATCTGCATGGGTAACAATTGACAAATTATAACTTTATTTCAATCCTCCATAACAAGTTAGTGTGAAGTTTTGTTTTTTGTAAAATACATTTATTGTTTCCACTACAATTTATTGACACTGACAAGTTTCGGTCCCAGTGACCATCTTCAGAAACTCTGAAGAAGAAAGTTTGCTGATTGCGATTGTTCAAATATTTGTTTCAAAATCATTTTCAACGCACGCATCGACCTGATTTTTTTTAAGAGTCGGTAAAGCAGTATTGAAAGAAAACTCGGAAAAGAGATTTAATTTATTTTTCTGTAATAAATACGCTACAGCACGATCTTTCCATTTTAACCGTGCCACAAAACCTCTTTTTTTTATCCTTCCAACTTTTATTGTTGAATAAATAAAAAAAGGAAACTTCAACCGGTCATCGAACTCAGATCACGATAAGCCATTCTCATGACGGACTCTGGATTATGGGGACATGGAAAAAAGTGGCCGAGAATAATAAAGATAAAATGTCGTCCTTGCCCGTGGTGATGGCTTTGCGTCGTCTTCCGGAAGAGAATAATTTTCATGTGTTGGTTTATTGTTACACGCACATCGGCCAAAATTACCGTCCGTCGATGTATTGCTGAAGTACTAGTACACGCCATTTTCGTTTTGTCACTATTTCAACGAGACTATTTCGTTTGTTCAAACGATGACGGATAATCGAATGCCTCGGGAGTATAACTCTTATCTCCCCCTTCCCCTTTCTTAGTCGCATAAAACATTCTCTCACCCTCCATTCCAAAATGCTTCCCAAAGCTCCACACTCGAAGCCCCCACAACTAACTGATGCCTAACAAGTAACCCGTTGAAGATTGCTTTCCGGAGAACAGGGTCGGAATATACGTCTACAGTAGGACAGTTACAGCCTTCGCAGACTTAACTATCGTTTTTATGTCACCATTTTCTTAAACATAAATAGTTTGGAATTTTATGTATTTTGTTACAAATAATAATTCCATAGAAAAACGTAATGGAAGTATATTTGTAATGTTCCACTACCAATATGTTATCACGTTCAAAAATCATTCGATTACAAGAAAGAAAATATATCGATTAGATACTCTCAACAACATATTTATTTATTTATTTATTTATACATCTTCTTGTACATAATATAAACAAATATAATTGTACACTGACGGGCTTATTGCCATTAGGCAATTTCTTCCAACCAACCAGATTACAAAGTATGACAACATTGTGTATGTACAACATCAAATAAAAAAGAGTAAAAGAAATCAAAGAAAATACGTATAACACTTAAATACTATTCAAACAAACCAAAAAAAAATTATAATTCATAGCAAGAAAAAGGATATGGTAAGGACAGGAGAGGAAATCGGGATCAGGTGTTCAAGGATAAATATTCCTTCTTTAGTTTTTTTCTTGAAAATACTAAGTGAGTTAGAAGACGCAATATCCGGACTAAGGCTATTCCATAATCTTGCTGATTGTACTTCGAACGAAGAGCTAAGAAATTCTGTATTATGGATAGGTATGGATAGTGTTGTACGTTCAGCAGATCGGAGTGGAAGTCCATGATTGGATAAATAAGTGAATTTGCTTTTGGGTTCGAGAGAATATTGTACAATAGTGACAAAATGTGTATATTGCGCCGCTGGCGTATCCTGGCGTAACATACAATGTAATAATATTATAAATATTCATTCTTTAAAATAAAACACTCCAGTCTTACTTTTAAACGTAAAATAGATTATATAGTACCTGGTGATAGAGAGTAATTAATGAAAAAAATTACTTATAAATCGTGACTGTCATTATTACATCTTTATTTAGTAGACGTCAAGTTAGGACGAGTCGTACCAAATATTTCAAAATAGCAGATCTTTCACATAATATGATCCGACGCATATTTGAGATTGACAGAAAAATTCAATCCGTATAAAGTTTTTCCTTATTATTTATTCTTCATCGCAATCGTGATTAAATTGACTCAACATGGCATAACGTGGTGTTTTTTTTTTTTTTTCATTTTTCGATGTCATTTATCCAAAGATTACTATGTATTTATATATTTTTTTTACATAATATGTGAAGTCAATGCGGCCATATGAAAAAAAGGGTGTTTGTAAACTACTCGGTGAACTTTTTTATACCGATCTTAACTTTCTGAGTCGTGATTATCTATTCATACGTTTAGTAAAGTTTCAACGAAATCTAATAAGTAAGACCGAAAGATTTTAAGATGATAAGAGAGGAAACACATTTACAAAAATCAAATGAACTTAAAAAGTGGATACTTGACAATATTATAAAATTACTGAATCTACGCCCTTTGGGAACATGGTATACTTTTTTAGACCTTGAATTTCCTGAAAACTTGGCGAAAGCGTTCAGTTATTATAAATCGAAACTGAAGAAACAATATTTTTTAAAAATCATTTGAATTACACAAAAATTACACAATCCCACATATGAAAACATCTTTTGGTCAAAGAAATTTTTCATTTATTGCTCCTCGACATTTACAACAGTTTACCTTCCTCTCTTAAAGAAATTACATCACAAAGAATATTCAAAATGAATATTAAAAAATACATCATAAATTATGGGAGGACAGGACTAACACAAATACTTAGTATTCAACAATAACTGCTTAAATAATTCAAAATTAAAATTATTAACAACATTTGGATAAAAGGATTAAACTTTTTTGGAATTTGGATTAAAGGATTGGACTAAAGGATTAAAAACAGCTTTGTTTCAAAGAGCAACACAACATTAGACTATCAGCGCCCTTGGTATGATCTTGAATCATTAAACGGCGCTATACAAATGACTTATTATTATTATTATTATTGTTACTATGCCGTATTGTGTTTGCGATGCTCTTTGAGTAACACATAAAAATATTTGATTTGATTTGATTTGGGAACCATGTGATTCATATTAATTACACCAACATAGTTAACTAGTCTCTTTCTTTGGCCCTGAAATAAAAATCGCGTCAGAGATTGGATTTATGACAGATATTACGGCGGACATTGGGACCTGGTTGATCTGTTTTGTATGAGCCCATATGTTTGTTGAGGTAATGATTGTGAGTGCAGAAAGTTGAGATTATGTACATATTTAGTGTGGAACGGGAACAATCACCTGGTTCATAATTGCATATAATTGTCAATAAAATTTGTAAACTGGAACATTTGTAAATTAATATTTTGTAAACCCTAGAACAGGATTTCTAGTTGGGCAGCAGTAATCTACTTATTGTTGTCATTACAAATATGGTGTGATAAAAAGTAAATAAATAAATAAACTATTATTGTTGATATTGTAGGTAATACTTATCTCGAACGTATTCAAAACAAATATTATTTCAGTAGAAGATTATGAATTGAAAAGGTACGTTAATTTTGTATAGAAGAAGGTGAAACACCTTCATCACAACATCAGAGAATGTCAAAAGCCATTCAGACGAGGGGTTCGATGCTTTTGAGTTCACAAGAGGAAGATGAATCAGTGAACCTTTGTTCGAATTTTGCGACTACAATATTCAAAGTTATAGACTCAGATTACAACTGACTTAACTCAACCTATTTAAAGGTAATTACATCTTCACAAACCACACACACACACACACACTCACTATTTTCTATATCCTTATTGTTAAATTCAAGAACGTATCCGGTATCTTTAATAGGTAGGTTTATAAGATTTATAATCGACCTACAAACGCAGATAAATGAATTTTTTTTGAATACCTATATTTTTAAATTGCATATACGCAAACATTGGTTTTTTTTCCCTGTCGGGAGTCAAATGATATTTTTACTGACCGTCTCTATTGAGATGATTTTGTCAAGAGAAATATCATTTGACTCCCGACAGGGAAAAAAATCCAATGTTTGCGTATATGCAATTTTAAAATATGTTCAATTTACATACACATTGGTACAAGTAGGTAAACAAACCAAAAATGAAATAATATTTCTGGCGCAGTTCAGGGGTGACATCTGAGCGAGACACCGCCACCTCATTTATAAGGACTGTTGCTTTCATTGTTTACAAATAAACTAATTTCTCAATAGATGGCGTTACAAAAAATGGTTTATTTTTTACCTCATAGATGGCAATAGTATAATTTCGTATTATTAAGGTGAAATGTTTACACATTATACAAATATATAGAACTTTCTCAAAAAATTATATTGATAAGGGAACTCAATAAAGGCATAATTGGTGAACCAGCCGATGACAGGTCGTAAGCCCTGTAGGTGCCTGAGTTCCTGGTTCTTCTATGATATCCCAACTTCGTTTCTATTGAGATGTTATTTTCAATAAAAATATTTTTTTTTATTTATTTATTTATTTAATATTGTTTCTCGGGCAACTAACAGGTACTATGTCAAATATTAATTTAACACGCACCCAATAACAAGTTGCCACATTCTGGAGACTTACGATATTAATCGTCTCACAGATCCAGACTGAAAACACAATTAAAAACTGTGTCTCCAACGGGAATCGAACCCGGGACCTTTGGCTCAGCAGTCAGATATCTAACCAACTGAGCCACGAAGGCCGACAGTTAATTATGCGCATCTCTTCGATCCCGAAATTACTGATTCTGTAAGTTTTGAGAACATTTATAGTTTAACTTGTTTCACGATGAAATTTTTTTAAAAACTTTTGAATTTATTTTCTTATTGCTTCTCGGGCACTCACAGGTACTATGTCAAATATTAATTTAACAAGCACAAGTTGCCACATTCTGGAGACTTACGGTATTAATCGTCTCACAGATCCAGACTGAAAATACATTAAATTAAAAACTGTGTCTTCATCGGGTATCGAACCCGGGACCTTTGAATTAGCAGATACCTAACCAACTGAGCCACGAAGGCCGACATATTCATAAATTACAATAAAAACAGCTGCAACAAAGAAATATCACAACATATTTAACTCTAGAAATTTAAATAAGTATTGAAAAAATATAATTCAAAAAAAGAAAATTTTAATAAATGTATTTGTACTTTTGTTTGAAACATTTTTTCAGTCATGAACAGAGGGTTGGGATTCAAGGCAAGGTTGGGTACATAAAAGGCATAATTGGTGAACGTTGCTCAAGCGCATAAAGTGATCACGTAAACCAGACGATGGCAGGTCGTGGACTCTGAAGGTGCCTTGATTTCTCGGTTTCCTATAAAATTCCAACTTCAACTTTCTTGAGGTATTAAAAAATAGTCATAAAAATAGCGCTGACTCCAGACAGGGAAAAATTCAATATATGTGATCTTAAAAAATATTAGATTTACTTACCTACTATGTAACTTTCGTTGCCTTGGTATAAAAAAATATTTATATAAGAATTCTGTTAATATATTATGTAGTGTTTCTTGTTTCATATTTGCATTCTTATAATAATAATATAATAAGAATCATTTTCTTTATTTATTGGATATATTTTTATTTTTATGCAACAAGTGATCGAGGAAAATTAGTTTTTTACTCTCCACACTATGGAATAGGGGAGAGTCATGATTTCGCAAAATTTAAGCGTATTTTTTTACATCAATTTCTCAATGGGTATCATGTAGAGAATGCACACTATGAGTTTCGTCATGATGTGTTTGTGTGTATGGCGTATACGCTGTACGCCGTACGCCGTACGCCATAGCATTTATCTTTTTTGTGTCCTCTCTACAGCCCAAACTATAAGTCTGATCGACTTCATATTAACATCATATGTGTAAAGTGCAAAGACCTAGAGCTGATTAGTTTTCCATAGACAAATTTTGATTTCTTCTCTATGAATTCATCATTTACGTTGTTTTTTTTTGTGTCCTCTCTGCAGCCCAAACTATAAGTCCGATTGACTTCATATTGATATCACATGTGTTAAGTCCATAAACTAAGAGCTGATTAGTTTTCCATAGACAACGGTTCATTTTTTCCCAATGTTTCTTTATGATTTCATCTATTAAAACTGAAAAAATGCTCTCACGACCTGGAAATTAGAGATATTTTAATTTGGTTTCAACTATTTATACAACACCAAGAATCTTCATAAAATTGTATTCATAGTTGGTCAATGTTAAAAGAAAAATATTCAACGGTTTCAAAAATTATATTATATTTAATGGATATTTGTATGAAACTTATATGTAACAAGAGAATTTTTTTATATTTGGCAATGTTCAGTTCATTGATTTCATATTGATATAAGAATATTAATAGCTTGAACTTAGAACTGATAAGCTTTTCATAGATATCATAAAATTTCTTCATATGATATCACGTGTCAACATTGTCAAAATGCTCTAACACTCTTTGAAACAAAATTTATCTGCTTTTTTTAAAATATTTCATACAACATAAGCAGTCTTCACTATACTGCATTAATAGTTTGTCTATCTTAACATAAAAATATACTATCGGAAGAAAATTTATATTCCTGATAGTAACATTTAGTATGAATAAAAATGTAATTAGATAAATTTCTATGTATGGAAACGTTCAGTAATTTGATTTCATGTTATAATGTAAAGAGCTTGAACATAGAACTGATTAGCTTTCCATAAATAACAAAAAAAATCTTCATATGATATCACCTGTCGAAATTTGGAAAATGCTCTCGCGTTCTTTAGAACAAAATTTATCTGCTTTTTTTAAAATATTTCATACAACATAAGCATTCTTCCCTATACTGCATTAATAGTTTGTCTATCTTAACATAAAAATATACTATCGGAAGAAAATTTATATTCCTGATAGTAACATTTAGTATGAATAAAAATGTAATTAGATAAATTTCTATGTATGGAAACGTTCAGTAATTTGATTTCATGTTATAATGTAAAGAACTTGAACATAGAACTGATTAGCTTTCCATAAATCACAAAAAATTCTTCATATGATATCACGTGTCAAAATTTTGAAAATGCTCTCGCGTTCTTTAAAACAAAATTTATCTGCTTTTTTTAAAATATTTCATACAACATAAGCATTCTTCACTATACTGCATTAATAGTTTGTTTATCTTAATATAAAAATATACTATCGAAAGAAAATTTATATTCCTGGTAGTAACATTTAGTATGAATAAAAATGTAATTAGATAAATTTCTATGTATGGAAAAGTTCAGTAATTTGATTTCATGTTATAATGTAAAGATATAATGTATAAGTTTGAACATAGAACTGATTAGCTTTCCATAAATAACAAAAAATTTCTTCATATGATATCACGTGTCAAAATTTTGAAAATGCTTTCGCGTCCTTTAAAACAAAATTTATCTGCTTTTATTAAAATATTTCATACAACATAAGCATTCTACACCATACTGCAATAATAGTTTGTCTATCTTAACATAAAAATATACTATCGATAGAAAATTTATTTTCCTGGTAGTAAAATTTAGTATGAATAAAAATGTATATAATAAGATAAATTTCTTATGTATGGAAAAGTTCAGTAATTTGATTTCATGTTATAATGTAAAGAGCTTGAACATCGAACTGATTAGCTTTCCATAAATAACAAAAATTTCTTCATATGATATCACGTGTCAAAATTGTCAAAATGCTCTAACGTCCTTTAAAACAAAATTTATCTGCTTTTATTAAAATATTTCATACAACATTAGAATTCTTCACCATACTGCAATAATAGTTTGTCTATCTTAACATGAAAATATACTATCGTTAGAAAATTTATATTCCTGGTAGTAAAATTTAGAATGAATAAAATATTTCATTGTCAATATTTGTGGTGTGGAGAGTTTAGTGTTGGCCTCAACCCACTCGTTTTTATTTGCATACTATGTATGTGTAGAAATTTTTCCTTTTAAAATATCTAAATTAAATATACATAACAACATAAATATGACATTGTAAGCGAGGAATACATTTTGCTAATATTTAATTTATAATTCAATCTAATAACTGATTCATGACATGTATTGTCATCAAGATTAAGGAACTTTGGAACCAAATTTCAATTCAATTGGACATTGGGTTTAATTTAGATTACAATATTTCACACCAACGACAAACACAAAAAATAATAATATCTTAAAAATGATATGCTCGATACTTTATTGCTCGGGAAATGCAAAATTTATAATAATTTATTGTTCGACGTTTATTCAAGATACAATAAAATTCATAATGAATTAATGTTATAATATAATGAATGTTGCTCCAATATCAATTTCAAGAGAAGATAATAATTTGTCTAAAGTGAATCTACCCTCTAGTCATCACGTTAGCAAAAAGTGATTGAATTACCCGTTGTGTTTATCATTAACGTCTCGTTACGGGTAACGGGGAGGGTAACGGGGTGGGTAACGGGAGGCGGAGAAGCGAGTTACGGGTAAAGAGTAACGGCAACCGTGTACGGCGGAGGCAGAAGTCTCGAAATGAATTGTCTTCGCACCCTCATTTGGAAGAACATGTTGCACAGCAGAAATTGCGTTAGGTAAGTCAATTTAACTTTATCCCCGGTACCGACGCTTTATATAGAGTTACTGTGTAAATATACACCGCGTGTGTGTTCAAAAGTCACAATGATGATGTATGAGTAAATATTACACGAAAAACGAAATGAGCCAATTTTGCGAAATACTTGTCACGAAGCCACGTAATATAATGTCTGAATAAAACACTCAATGTATTCATGTTGTGCTAATATTATTTCTTAAATAATAATTATGAAACTTTATTTTACATCGAAATGAAAATACGAATATATAACAAGATTTAAAATTCCAACAGATAGATGAGCGGGTTTGACCAACAATAAACTATTCATTACATGAGTTTCCATCTCTTCAAATGTTAAAAATTCCTGAATGCATTTTTTCTGCTAAGTTATTATCCAATAAAAAAGAAACTTAATCAATACAAAACAATAATAAATCAAGTGTGTTGTGGCCAAGTGTCCACAACACAGTGATTGTAAATTTTTTCTTCTTGAAAGTTTGACAATCCCTAAGTGCATTTTAATGAAGTACATTCTATTAGATTTCTAAATAAATATTAGTTTCACAGAGAAAGAAAGTTTGCTTAATATACCGTGATAACTGTTGAGATATTGATGTAAAAAATTGCTTTAATAATAGACTAGCATGTATGAGACAATACATGAATGTTGATGAGGCGATTGGTATGTGTCAAGATAGAAGAATGTTTCGTTCTCTCTACCTTTCCCGTAAGGAAGATGGCATGATAGTATTTAGATGTAGATGCCACTATTACATTCATAATAGTGGCATAACACCAATTACTCAACATTGCCAACCATAAAAAAATCATCTTCTTATGTATATTTTTCATACAAAAAATCCATTATTTTGAAAACAGTTATTTAAACGGTTGTATATTTTTCTTTTAAAGTTGACTAACTTTGAATGCAGTTTTGTGAAAAAGATTGATTATTTTGTATACATAATTTTAACAAACTTAAAATATCTCAAATTTTCAGGTCGTGAGGTATTTTTTTGTTTTAACGGATGAAATCACAGAGAAAAAATGAACCCTTGTCTGTGGAAAACTAATCAGCTGTAGGTCAATGTATTTCACACATATGGAATCAATATGAAGTTTATCGACCTTTTGGTTTGGTCTGTAAAGAGGACACAAATTTTCAAATTAGTGTACGGCATATATAATAAAACATCACGACGAAACTCAAAGTATTAACTCTCTACATAAATCGATGTTAAAAATACGCTTAAAAGTGTACAATCATGACTCCATTATTATATTGTATTGGAGAATAAAATCCTTAATCTTAGTGCATTGTTTATGATTGATTTGACGAACCTTGGTGAAACGTTGAAGTAGTTTATGTAGACTGTAGTAAATAATTTATGATGGTTCGTAGGAAGCTGGTTTGTTTACCACTGAGCGAAGTTAGAAACCTACAGAACCTTTTTACGAAGAAAGTCAGCAATGGGCAGCACAAATGTGTGAAATAACACAAAGAAATAATGTAACCTATTTGATCAGTAAATACAAAGGTATTTTTAATGATGTAGGGTGAATGTGATATCTTGTGAGTACCTATGTACATAGGTGAACACATGTGGACCCAATATTAGGTGATTTATGAAGGGATGCCAAAAGTGTTGAATCCCAAATAAATTGGGCCTTATTTACCATTTGAAACTTGACTATAATTCGACGTTCGGTTATACAATATACTGGATAAGATTCGGATAAAACTCAAATGGCAAATATTAAGTAAAGCCCAATAGATTAATTTACAAACGTGTTCAATTAAACTCAGATGTCAAATATTAACAACAAATACTGCGTAGTAAGTAAGACCGAATATATTAATTTACAAACACGTTCAAACTCAAATAGTATGGAGTAAGTATGGCCCAATATATTATATTATTACAAACACGTTCAACTAAACTCAAATGTCAAATATTAAACTCAATTAGTATGTAGTAAGTAAGGCCCAATATATTATAATATAAGTACGTTCAACTAAACTCAAATGTCATATATCAAACTCAAATAGTATGGAGTAAGTATGGCCCAATATATTATAGTACAAGTACGTTCAACTAAACTCAAATGTCATATATCAAACTCAAATAGTATACATATAGTAAGTATGGCCCAATATATTATATTACAAACACGTTCAACTAACCTCAAATGTCATATATCAAACTCAAATAGTATGGAGTAAGTATGGCCCAATATATTATATTATTCCAATATATAATATATATGGCCCAAATGTCATATATTAAACTCAAATAGAATGTAGTAAGTAAGGACTAATATATTTATAAACACGTCTTTACCATTATTTTTTACCTGAGGTAAGAAGAGAGAATCAATCAGATAAATCTTTTCATTTAATTGTGACATATTATTTGTATATGACGCTCTCGATAATAGTTTAAAAACATGTTTTTCACACCGCAGACATTATCCACCAGAAATGCAGACATTTAGAACAGCTGGTAATCCAAGTCTCAATTAAGATTGATGCATAATATCAACAGACCAATGAGCCTAGAAAGAAAAAAAATAACAGGATATTTATAAGGATGGGTCGATGACAGAGCGGTTATCGCGCTGGGCTAGTAATCCAGTGGTCGCGAGTTCGAATCCTACCGATTTCGTTCACCTATAGCACAAGCATTTATATGCTTATTTTAGGGAACGTAGGAAGATGTACATGTACTTGTTTAATAAGGACATATTCATTTAAAAAAAACAAATAAAAATAATAATAAAATATATATAAAGCACAAGATTGCAATCTTTTTGATGAGGCGCTGTGAAGAAAAATTCGTAAAAATATTATTACCTGTGAATTGTATCTTGATTTATTATTATAAAAATTATTATGTTAAATAAATAAAATAAAATAAATATATATTAATATATTTTTTAACAGATTTTTAATAACAAGTAAACCAGCCGATGACAGGTCGTAAGCCCTGTAGGTGCCTTGATTTCCCGGTTCTCCTACAATAAATATTCCAACTTCGTCTCTATTGAGATAATTAAAAATCTGTTAAAAAATATCTTTGACTCCCGACAGGGAAAAAAATCCAATGTTTGCGAATATGCAATAATAAAAATATATTCGATATTAATATATTTTTTAAAATTCAATTATTTCAATAACTTTATGTGCCTGATTTTTACGTGCCTGATATTGTTTTCTCAAATAGTTTTTTTTAAATAATAATTATTGTTTTGTTATTTGAGTCGCAAGTTGTGGTGTAACTACTCGTATGGAAAAATAAAGTAATGACGTCATCTGGTTTTTCCCGGGATCGCAAATCTGTTGATCTCGCGGGATTGCCAGCGACGTGAATTTGCAGTCCCTAATTGCAGCGTTCGTGGTTGGTTAATTGGTGGTCATACAAGGTTACGGTGGTTTGTGGTTATGAACGTGACTTTTTTGGTTTTTATGGCCCTTTTTCACTCCATTACGTTTCGTCACGTTGCGAATTAGAAGGAAATGCTTTTCCAAAAAAAAAAATAATATTCGCTCAAAGAATAGATGGAATAAAACGACTGCGCTGTATTGAATTGATTGTTATTTTTTTTGTCAAAGTTAGTTGGTAAATTAAATCTTACTCGGAAAAAATGTAGCTACTCTAAAGATGCATAAAATCTATTTACATTACGAAATTGATCAGTGATAATTCTGATAGAAGTGATCTATTTGCCAAGGACAATGACAAATGTGTTATTATTTTTACTCGACTCCTTACAACATAATTATTTTTAAACTTAATGCAAGATATTTCTTGTTTATGTATAAATCTTTTACCTGGTTGGATGGAAGAAATTGCCATATGGCAAAAGCCCGACAGCGTATGAAAATATTAACAAATACATTAAATACAATAGTTGGTTTTAGAATAAAAACAAAAACAGTAAAAAAGGGTGTGTATGTTTTCATTTTATAATTTAAAATGTAGGTAATAATAAAGAAACAAGTGCCGTCGGTTAAGACAAAAAATAAAAATTAATTTCATTGTAGATTTTTTTCTTCAAAGATCAACTGTTCCTCAGTATATTTAATCGTAATTTTTTTTATTTTTCTATAATACATCAAATAAATACTTAACTACAATTAAGTTAAATATTACAATGGAAACTATAACCTCATTCGGCGAAGCCTGTTCTCAGGTTATAATAACATTTACATTTTTGTTACATAACTTCAAGGTATAAAAATAAAAGAAAATATATAAGAACTTAACTCATAAAAAAATCAAATGTATATGTGAGGATGTGTTTGCATGTGTAAGGACGATGTGGGGATATGTGTACTAAAGAATGTGAGGGCGTTCATTAATATATTGAGAAACCTCATCAGTTATACAAATACATCGTGAAAATTATGATGTGGCTAAAGTTTCGAATCTTTCAAACGGAATAAACTATCGAAAAAAATGCTCAGGATACAATAAAAAAATAAAAATGTTATTTATACATTTTTTTTATTATTACTTGATTTATTTACTTATTAATATATTACCACGGGAATTGCTCAGAAGAACTTGCATCTTTGGTCCCTCCTCCACCCACTCGCAACAGAGTCACTCGCTTCACTCAATCGCAGCATCCATTCACAGTGGACCTTCAACATATACGAACAAGTCGCTTCTCGAACTCCTTTATTAATACAGCAGCCCGACTGTGGAACGATCTTCCGAATTCTGTGTTTCCATCTTCGTACAACCCGGGTCTTTTTAAAATCCGAATTAATAAACTCTTTTCTAGATTGCAAACCCCTCCCAACGCTACGTAGTGCGCTTCTTCGGAAGAGTAAAATGGACCCAAATCCTAATAGCTGGCGTCCCCTACGTAGACATGTTAAAAAAAAAAAAAAATTAATGAATGGTCAAATTTTATGGAAAAAAATGTTTAAATTCGTTCATTGATACCATCAGATGGGTGGTGGCAGAGCGGTTAGCGCGCTGGGTTAGTAATCCAGTGGTTGCGAGTTCGAACCCTACCACGACCGGTATTGTTCACCTGTAGTACAAGAATATTATTATATGCTTAATTTAGGGAATGTATGAGGATGTATATGTACTTATTTCAAGGACATATTCTCTTTTTAAAAAAGCATATTCCGTATTGTGGAGTAATCAGCCACAGCGACTGTGCGGGTGCGCATAAACTCATAAAAGAAAGCATGACACATGCGTGTGTTGTTTTTTTTTGTTTTTACAACGTTCAATAAATAATGAATACAATATATATGCCACTGACAGACAGAAAAACAAAATAAAAAAACAATCCTCACTTGCCAGTATTTGACGACAAAGGCTAAGTTCCCGGTACCCAATTTGGACAAGAAAGAGAGATGGTCAATGTGAACGTACAGAACAACCACCTTATTGTGGACCCAACAACCCGAGTACCTGGATTCGACGTGCCACGAAAAATATGGGTACAGCAAAATAGGGTAAGAACGGAAAAAGGTTGCTGTAACTTCTTGCTCTGGAGATGGGGAAAGAGGGAGAACCCAGAGTGTGAATGTGGCACTATGCAGATAGTAATGAATATGGTGCAAGACTGCCAGCTCAGGAATTTTAGCGGCACCCTCCACGAGGCGAGACTGGAGGCGGTGGAATGGTTAACAGAACTTGATCCAAGGCTGTAACACTCAGACGCAGCCCATATATATTATGGGCGAAGAGAATACATGTACCAGAGCAACACGAAAAATAAAAATAAATAAAATAAATAAAATTAATAAAATAAATAAAATAAATAAAATAAATAAAATAAATAAAATAAATAAAATAAATAAAATAAAATAAATAAAATAAATAAAATAAATAAAATAAATAAAATATATAAAATAAATAAAATAAATAAAATAAATAAATAAACAATATATAAAAATCAAAAATTGAATAAAGTCCTTTAACTGAACACAACTCCTAACAAAATATCACTTTATAATTTCAATGCCACACGTTGCAATTATTGGATATTAACTCGAGTAGGTAAGTATTTTTGCGAACTTCAAATGGAGGTAAATAAAAGAAAATAATCCTTTGCATGGCACTTCAAACATGATTAAGAATGCATGTTTTTCTTTGTTAGTCATAATTGTATGCACGTGTTTCGTACCGCAGGGCCATACAACGTTATTCATATTATTATTTATTCTCGGTAGGTGTTAATGTTACTCATTTCAGTCAAAATTTAAGAATAAAATTAGTCATTGTTGTTTTATTATGAGGAAAATAATTTACAAAATTATTGAATTAGTTCGTATTAAATATTATGATATAGTATTATCGAGTATTTGAATGTAGGTATGTACCAATAAAGTTTTGAGAAACAACTTTAAACCAAACTCATTCCACTTCTTGCAAATTTTTCAACTCAGATTGCAAACAATTTCTTCAAATCATTTTGATATGGATGGCTCATAAAAATGATATATGTAATATTAAATTATTTGAAAAAAAAAACAGTTTTTTATGTAGGTTATCATTTGATCGAGGTACGATTTCCGATTAGATTTCAAAACTGCATGCTCTTATATTTTTAAAACTGATAATATTTGATTATCATAAAATTTATAAAATTCATAATTCGAGAATTGTATGATAATAAGTATAATATGAGTCTGTGAATATTGTCTTATCGAAAAAAAAGTAAATATTTTGTAATGACTGAATTATTCTTAATTTTTATTTAATTCACAGAACCCTTTTCAAAAATATGAAACTGTTTTAATATTGACTCGTTTTTTTGCTTTCACTATATTATTATTTTTCTGTGTATTTATTTTATTATTTTGCTTGAATTTTGCTTTTTGTTCTTTTATTTATTTATTTATTGTTTTTAAATGTTCTGAGTATTATTTTTCTATTTTTTTTATTTCACTATTAATTTGTCGTTCATTTTTATTTTTAAATATGATTTTAATGGACATGTTTGATTTTGTTGTTAAACTAATTTTTGTAAACGCTCGCATGTGCGTTGATGTTGTAAATTAATAAATTCAATTATGAATTAAAAAAGTACTTTATTGACGATTCTATGTATAAAATATATAATTTGTTAGTAATCTAGTGGTCGCGAGTTCGAATCCTGCCTCGACCGATCTCGTTCACCTATAGGACAAGCATTTATGCTTAGTTTAGGGAACGTAGGAAGATGTATATGTACTTGTTTAACAAGGACATATTCATTTTATTATAAAAAAAAAAAAAAGTTATTGTATCGATTTATATTAAGTTTGACGAGGGTATTTATCAAGACTATGGTGGCATTAGTATTATTCAAGACTATGGTGGCTTCTTCTTCTTCTTGTTCGTCAGCTACGACTATGTCCTGTAGTTCTCGGGACCTGCTCCTGGGAGGAGGACGTCCATTTGTCCCTCCATCGTTTGGGCGGTCTTCCTGGAGGTCTGCTACCTATAGGATGTTCATCAGCTAATATCCTCACTACTCGGTCTGAGCTTGCTCTCCCCACGTGATCTCTCCAGAAACGTCTTCTTGTTCTACCTCATCGCACCACGTCCTCGACAACACAAAATTTCCTTATTTCAGAGCTCCTCATTTGATTATTATGGGTTACTCTTGCGATGGGCCGTAAAGTCTTCATCTCCGTGGTGGCATTGGTTTGCGAGAAGGTAAATTTAAAGAAAAGCTATTAACTCAAAAAACAAAAACCGTGAAAAATCGTAAACAAAGTGTTCTTTTTTTAATTCCTTTTTGATTTGTTTTTTGTTGTTTCATTGTAATTGTTATCTTCACAGGAAATTGTAGGGTTTGAAAAATATATTCGTAAAACCTCGATTTCTTAACATCGAGTTCGGTTCAGCCCTGTAATGGGACACACAGCTTTGTTGGTCACGATGACATCATGTTAGTGAAACAACTCAACTTTCAAGTGACTCACTTTTACAATATTATAACACCACAAGTTATGACGTTCAATCAACGTTCCACTTTAATATTACCAAAGCACTGATGTTTTGTAAACCGACTTTCATGTTTGATTTCATATTAAAAACAATATAAAGTTCAAGGCTTTACCCGACATTGTTTAAACTTCCTGGATACATTTGAGTAAGCTAATAAACATACTCACATGTGAATATTTCATACAAACAATGTCGGGAGAAATATAATAATTTTCCTTTAACCGTTTAATAATATTTTTTTAGTTTAATATTTTTGACTCGTTCATATAATAAATTAAATTTGTTTAACTTCTCGACTCAGTATTGAGAAATTAATAAAATTCCATCAAGTTGAAACGTTTTTCACGAATCACGGAATTTTCACGGTGGCAGTTTTCTATTTTAAACTAGTTGCATGTAGCACATGATATCCAACTGTCGATGGCTATTGTATGTACAGTAAAATAATACGTACCAACCTATAAACTCTTAAATCCAAAATATTGAGTATTTTAAGATATATTATTCTATTTTCTATACAAAATATGTAGGTATGTATGTCAATATAGGATTGTATGGAGGTCAGTCCTTTTTTTTACCCAGAATATGAAAACAGCATGATGGTATGTACGAATGTTTGGAGATTAAGTATCAAAGTATTGAGTTCCCGTAGATTTTGTGTAGTGTATACTGCCTTATAAATTGTATGAAATGATGTCGTCACTAAATCCAATTTTTATAAAAATCAGATGTACTACAATAATGTCATATTTTTTATAGCAAATTAGATTATCTAGTTATAGGTTATTTCACTTTTTTCGATATTTTTAAAAACTTTGGAAATATAGGCAGTTAAACACAGAAATTCAAATTAAGATTTTATCTTTGTTTATTTTAACTGTTGATTTGTTCAAGAGAAATTTGTTCTCTTAACATGAATATAGACAAAATAAAATATCAAATTTATTTTTTCAAAAAAAAATTCAGAGTTCTCCAACATTTTTTTAATAAGAAAAGCATTTTTTATGATAAATTTTTGTGTTTAACTGCCTATATTTAAGTTTTTAAAAATATCGAATAAAGCCGAAACACCCCAACTAGATAATTTAATTTTTTTTAAAAATATCCTAATTGTAGAATTACATCTTAAATTTTATAACTATTATTATAAAAATTGAATTTAGTGACGACATCGCTTCATACAATTTATATGGCAGTCGCCTATACACAATATGTAAGAAGATTTAATAGTTTGGCTTACAGAACCTGCGCTACCGACACACTTTCTATTCTCACAGGTATGGCTCCCGTGGATCTGGAAACACAGCGACGAGCTTCAATTCATAACCTGTATAGAGGCCGAAGCTCAATTTTGGGTGTTGTTTCTCTCCCACCTGTAAATTTACCCACAGTTCGTGGAGAGATTGAGAACTTGGCCCGGAGTTCTCTTTTAGATGCTTGGCAACGTCGCTGGTCTTCTTCTTCCGTGAGCAGACTGACATTTTTATTTCTTCCCGATGTGAGGACTCGAATTTTATCCTCGTGGATTTTTCCCGATTATTGGACCACGCAATTCCTTACTGGACACGGCAGTTTCAAAAGTTATCTCTTTCGTTTTCACTTATCCGATTCGTCCTCATGTCAGCTTTGTAATAACCCTAAACAGACTTCTGAGCATATCCTATGGGAATGCACTAACTTCTCCGTGTCAACTTTCCGACGAGAACTCTACGACGATGTCCGAGGGAATTTCTTTGGACCCATTGGACATGTGGACCTTGTAGCCACGAAGAGCAACTTTAGGGCTTTTAAGACTTTCTGTCTTAAATTCGGTGCACCACTATTATTTTCACTATCACTAAGCGTTGAGCCAGTTGTTTCCATATGATTAGCTCTCTTTGGTACATTAAGTGCAGTGTCTGCAAGGTTTTAGAGTTCTCCGGACTCTTCGTATGTTCTTTATGTGTTCTTTCAGAGTTTTGCAAGGGGCCGTTATTAGTCCCCATAAGCAGAACGGGTGGTGGTAGGGGAAGAACAGTTTGATACTTAATCTCCTCACATACATACATACCATTATGCTGTTTTCATATTCCGGGAATGAAAAACGGACTGACCTCCGTACTGTCCTATCTTGACATATATTCCTGCATGAGTTGTATAGAAAAGTAAATATCTTAAAATATTCAATAATTTGGATTTATGGGTTTATAGTTTGGCACTTATTCTTCAACTATACATACTATCGCTATCGCCAGTTGGATCTCATGCGTTACATGCAACTAGTAGTATTAAATGCAACAAAGTTGATAAATAAAACTTATAGAGATATCTCATAGATGTCTCTGAGATTAAATCCTTCATTCAA
Source organism: Molanna angustata (assembly GCA_963576475.1). Classification (NCBI taxonomy): domain Eukaryota; kingdom Metazoa; phylum Arthropoda; class Insecta; order Trichoptera; family Molannidae; genus Molanna; species Molanna angustata. Next base: position 22,072,444 of record OY754978.1, on the reverse strand, counting down.
GTACCTAATTCTTGTTTACCTGTAACTAATTATTGTTTCACACATAGAAAATCTAATTAGAGATTTTGGCTACAATAATAAGTTTACATTTTAAAGTTTAAAATTATTCTGCTTTTATACCCAGATTTATAAACATCAAATTTGTCTGAATATATTTTATAATTTTTAATTTTTCAATTTTTATCTGTAATAAAAGGAAATTATAGGAAATTATATTCATTGGACTTCAAATTATCACCACCACAAAAGAAAAATATTCTCTGTAAGGAGAGAATATTACTGGTATACATATTTTGTTCTCATGAAGATATGTTTGTTTGACTGTCATGTGTAAACATTTAGTTGTCATTAAAATGTTAGTGAACCGTTGTGTTGTGTATTTGGTTACCGGGTCCAGTTGGAAGCAACTTACTTATAACGAATAATAGTGACGTTTATATACCGTGATAAATGTTTGGTTTGCGTTAATTTTATTGCTCCGGTTGTCAAGTTGCCGGCAATATTGTCACCGTGCCGGGGTACATGTCACTAGTTGTCGCTTCGTAAATGTCTAACAAGTATCATGTTGCTGTATTTTAAGGGGTTGGGAGGGTGAGCAATCCGAGAGATATTACTCTGGCGGCGGAGACGCGAAGCTCCCGGGGACGTGAAAATCCTATTGGGGTGAAGAAATTACAATTTTAAATTGAATTCTTGTGTAGGTGTGATTAAAGTTACGATATAGGTGTATATATTATGTTCACAGAGATAAGATACGCGGTTTTGAATGCGTGTATTACTTAAGTATTATTATTATTATTCATGATTGACGCGCACTTAATTAAGTAATATAATACACGTCAAAAAGCAAAATGAATTAAGTACCTACATACTTATTTGACACTTAAGTGTTGACTTTGAAATTTATATACAATCGTGCAATAAGTACCTAGTAAGCTGTAAAACATGCTTTAGGCTCAACAAATTCATTCCCTAAAGTTTAGGGAATGAATTTGTTGAATTGTTATTTATTTAATACATTTGGTTTATTTGGCTTGAAGTTGAGTGCTTTTAAAAAGTGTCAAAAGAATGTGTCCATAGAAATACATCTAACAATGAGGTCGTCTGGATAATAAAGTAGTTACCACTTATTAAAAGGAATTTGACTGAGCCTGTAAAACGTTTTGATGTGGTAGCGGATTCAGTGTTAATGGACCTTCGAATTGAAATATCTTCTAGCTTACAACAAGTTAAAAGCATTGATTCGTTAAGTCAACAAATAAGTAATGGCGCCTTAGGAATGATCTTGTTACAATAAACGATGATTGCTTATATCCACGATGCCTTCGACCTCCTTCCTCAATTTAGATTTTATTGATTCAAGACGGCTTTAAGATATATGACTCTTGAGTCAAAGGTACTATTCCCAGTGGCGACACAGTTTATTTTAACAAAATATTTTTCAAAAATTCTTCTGTACGTGTGTATTTATTTATTTATTTATTTATCAACGAAACAGTTTTATTAATTAAATTGTAATAGTACAAAATAATAATTAAATAAACCAGCAAAGTTTCCATAAATGTGTATATCACTAAGCTCCTCCTAATCGGGTGGATCTATTTTCAATAAAAAAATTGTGTGTTTCAGTGGGTCCCTGGATTGTTTAGATTTATAGGCCCAGTATTTCAGTCGGCCCTTAGGAGTTTAACTCAAGTTTAACAAAAATATTGCGTATTTCAGTACCTAATCTTCCCTTAAATACGTCACTAAACGACAAATATTTAACTCAACGTTTCTGGCGGATCGCGTGTCTTAATCTTGAGTTAAGTATTGTTTCTAGTCTTTTTCGCCAGGTGGCGTACTAATCGCCGCACGCTTTAATGTTTTATTTCATTTTATACTACAAATAACTATGCATAATAATTATAATCATGATTTGTTTTTGTTGTTAAAATAAAAGACTTGATATAGAAGTGGTTCATGTATTTAATATTTATTTTCTTTTTTACATAATTTATAATGTATTGCCTGACAACAAACGAAATAAACTGTCAGCCATAATGAAACGTCAGGCACGCAACTTTATTTTTGCGTTGTTTTTTCATCCCACTTTTTAAATTGATCCATCCTGTTTCTATATGTATAATGTGTATTCTTAAATTTTCTACATAAAAAAACTATTTTACCATTATCACTTAGTTCCATATCCATCTGTAAAATGTACATACATTTTGCATTGAAGTACTACATACGTAGTACATATTCAATGACATTTTTTCACTACAATGTTTGATTTTAATTAAAAAAAACATCGATCGGTATAAAAAATTGAAAAAGTAACATGCTGTGTAATGAAACAAATAAAATAATGTGTTGTTATAATAATAAAATAATATTTAGTCACAGCTTCGCGTCACGTATCATTTAAGGTTATTACAATTTTGACAGATGCATTATAGACAATAACCATAGAAAAACGTAAAATATATCTATAGTTGAAGATTACGTTTCATTTTGCACTGAAATACGCGAATGAGATTTAATCTTCCCTAAACTTTTAACTTGGATTACCAAATCCAACGATTTAAGGGCCAACTGATATCTCGGGCCATAATTCGTAACAAAAAATATTGTATATTTAAAAAAAAAAAGTACGCCTGGTATTATGCAAACAGTATAACTTTTGAGATATACCTACATACCTACATAATATAATAGGTACAATGCTAAGAAGTATTTTCATTCATTTTTATATATATGTTCTGGACGTGTGTTTGTCACTGAACTCCTAATCGGCTGGACTGATTTTGATGAAATGAAATACAACATCTTAGATAATTTACCTGGCATCGGCTGGTTTACGTGATCACTTTATGCGCTTGCGCAACGTTCACCAATTATGCCTTTTTAATGAGATCCCTATCAATTCAATTTTGAAAGTTCTATATATTGTAATACTGAAATTCTTTTCGCTTGAAAATAAGGAATTTATATAAGCCATCTATGTGTGAAATTATGAACAACATTCTTATTATTTTTTTTGTTGTAACGCCATCTATTGAGAGAAGTGATGACAGGTCGTAAGCCCTGTAGGTGCCTTGATTTCCCGGTTATCCTACAGTAAATATTCCAACTTCGTCTCTATTGAGATAATTAAAAATCTGTTAAAAAATACCTTTGACTCCCGACAGGGAAAAAAATCCAATGTTTGCGCATATGCAATAATAAAAAATATTCGATATACCATGTAAGTTATTTTTATGTTTGCTGAACCAGCTTATAGCAGGCAGGACGAGGTTCGGACTGAACGTTTGTCACGTTCGCTTGTTGTCTTGTAAATTTCAAACTAAATTTTCCCTGCTTAGTAAAATAATAAATGCTAGCTTATTTGTAGTTAAATGTTGGCAGTGCTATTGGGCAAACTGTAAACATTGATCGATATCATCTGTAGCTTAGCGGTTAAGTCGCTGTGCAAAATGTAATCAACATTCCGTCGTATCTCAGAGACTTGGCCGGCATTCAATTATAATTTTGGGGAGTAACAATGTCCCTTCATCAATTATTATCTCAGCAGTGATCTAATCCTTCTTCTAAGTTTCTTATTCGGTTTGACAGTTAATAATGATGACGACAGTAGTTTTGCTACATCAAACCACGCCAAAACTTAGATTTACTTACCTCCTTTTCACTCTGAACGCAAATTTTAATTATAATATTCTTCTTCTTCTTCTTCAGCCAGTTTTCATACATTCTTGGACATAGGCCTCCCCTTTGATCCTCCACAACTCCCTGTCTTGGGCACACTGCATCCATCTCCCTCCGGCACATTTCTTGATGTCATCAGACCACCTTGCCTGGGGTCTGCCAACACCTCTTCGGCTTGTTCTCGGTCGCCATTCTAAGATCTTTTTGGTCCATCGTGAATCCTGGCATCTGGCAATATGCCCAGCCTAGCTCCACTTAAGGCCAGCGACCCTTTCCGCTACATCGGCTACTTTGGTTCTTTGTCTTATCATGACATTCTGAATTCTGTCCCTTATTGAAATACCCAGCAACTTTCTCTCCATAGCTTTCTGTGTCACTAACAGCTTGTGCATTATTTTTAATTATAATATTATTATTTCAATACTTGCATGTTTTGTGTTTATCAAAACATGTATCTCAGCCATTTTAAATATTGTGTCGTGTTGCAAACACAAGGCTATGTACTTGTAAAACTACCTGGATACTATGCCACATACACACGCCATGTTATTTGCGAGGTAGGAAGAGAGAGCTGAACTCTACACATTCTTATCTGACATGCATTCACCACTGCATTCACTTAAAATTATGATTAAACGGCTCACTGAATTCTAAGACGTTCATTAAATGTTACTAAACGTAAAACCTTTTAAAAGGAAATATTTGTTGATGTGGAGTACGACACGAAATTCACATTGTTTTCCCCCAAAACCACACCGTAAAAGAATCAGGCACATTCGTCAAAGAATAAATTAGTGGCGAAGGCATTGATTTCCAATCATATATATTCTCTCTCAATATCAGAAAATGTTAATTATTTATAAATTTTCGATTAATTGTATAATATAATGGGAATTTCAATTCAAAAATACTTTTTATAATTTATACTTTATTTTGTATAATCAAAAATAATATAAAGAAGTTGAAAAAATTAAAAATTTATATGACTTATGCAATAAACAATAAAATATCCACCAAAAAATTATATAATCAGGTGTTCATATGGAAAATTTTCATGAAAATTTGTTGAATTATTTTTGATTTATATATTTTATCACGAAAACTTGATAATTCATCAATGATATTTTACGGAAGTGATAAGTTACAGATAAATTTGTCATAATTTTTTTTTGCCTATATTTTCATTTTTTTATAAATATCAAAAAACACCGAAACATCCCAAAATAGATAATCGAATATTCAAAAAAAACATACACACATTATAGTAGTACCTCTCTAACTTTTTTAACCAGTTTTTGTCAAAGTTGAATTTAGTCACGTTTGTGTTGTTACTCATATTATTATTTTGTAAAAATAATTTGAGATATTGTATTTTTAGCCTTCTAGTTTTAACAGATTTTGAGTTATTCGGAATAATATTATAAAGAATCAAAAGTTGATAACCCACGTCGGAACGAGAATTCAAAAATATGACTTAAAAAGTTATGTTGGCCTAAAACTTTATTTTAGGCCTACAAAATATAGAAAATATAGAAAGTTTCAGACCTACAAAACTTTCTATATTTTATGAAATTTTGGGCTTTGTGCATCAAGCGGATAAAATGTTAAAAGGGGCACACACAGACTCTACACAGTTCCACTCCGAATTTTGAGTTAATCCTTTTATAAAATATATGCTGCGAATCTTTTCGGCGGAGTTGGTGTTTTTGAAGATAAAAAACCATGAAAAATACAGACCTGGATATACCGAATCACGCGGATCGTTGCTTGATACTTTGTCGATATGTTATGAGAAATAAATTCTTTCGAACAAATTGACAGTGTCAAAACGTGATGCAACCGAATGTGTCAAATTGAGAAATAATTATTGTGTTACAAAGCTCACAATTCAAACAGAGAGGGAAAAAATAACCTTTCCGTAATCAAAATAATTATTCTTAACGAGGTTTTTTTGTTGGGTGTTGATTTGCGTGTACAAATAAATTTGTTTCGTGACAACGTATAACAAATATCTAATTGACGAGACACGCAAACAAGAAATGAACGAAAAAAAATATATAAACACACAAATAATAATTAACGAGGCGCGTTCCGGTCATATCAAATAGAAAAAATGTCGTGTAAACTGAGGACATTTTAAATCTAGTCTTTTGAAAAACAAGATGGCTGACGCAGAAATTTTCATCGCCAAAAGTTGTAGGAACATGGGCGCAAGTCTGATCCAACCGGCGAAATCAAAACCCTGACGATTACCCATATCTTGGATATAATTATTAAATGGAGTTATATAATATCTTTAGATGTGTGGAAGACCACATCTCGAAATTTCTTTCGAGCGCGCGCCTAGCGACGGCAAGTACATTTGTTTATCGCTAGGCCGAGTTCATCGCCCGCAACGTCAAACAAGTGACAATACTCCTCAACTGGGTATGACACTTCAAATCAATAAGTCTAGAAAGTTCGAGGACATTGAACTTGCTACCCCCAGCGCAGCACTATTTAAGGGAGTCTACACTTCTACACGTCGTCACTTCCTTTCCGTATTTCCGTCACTTCGTTCGTCACTTCACGCCGCCCTTCTCGACCACGCCGTCTCGCCGACACTTCATCTCTCGACCACCGGTCATCTCACGACCCCGCGAGCACGATGGTACTTCACCATGCGAAGATTCGGACACTTCGAACACACCCGCTAACTCGCTCGTTATACCTACTCATCGTGAGAAAGTTCCTTTGTAAGTTATTTCATCAATTGTAAATTTACCCTTAAGCAAACTATTAATTGTGATCAATATACTCATTGTTACTTTTGACCATTCTTTCTTCTTCTCTCTAAACCACTGTCCTTGTGTTCTTATTTCAAATCATATCCACTTGGGATATAGTAAACTCTCTTTAATGGTAACCCCTCTGGTTACCACATATATTAAACAGTAACCACTCTGGTTATTAACTACTGTTGATTGGTAACCCCTCCGGTTAGCAATCAGCTTTAGATGTCATAGAACTCCATATGATAATTATATCCATGATATCGTTGGTCACTAGGATTTGATTTCGCCGGTCGGACCAGACTTGTCCCCCTGAAGAATATTTTAAAATTCGAATCGAAACGAAAAACAACGTATTTAAATTGAACAAACATTCTCATCAGTTAAATATATCACCAATTAATATATCACCATGTATATTTATATTGGTTTATATTTTTGTACTTAAGTTTGTAGCACTATTGAACATTTTTATTTAAACCACAAATAAGTTTTATTCGACTGGTTTAAAAAAAATGAAATGTCTCTTTATCAGTTGCCATCCGTCCTGGTGGGCAAGTCCCGTAAACCGGTGGAATTAAAACCCCCAAGTTAACCCAAATCAATAATAATAATAATGAACACTTCCTTGCACCCTGCACAAGTGGCGAGTTTACTGCCGTTTGGTAATTTCGAAATGAATTTAAATAAATTTCTCCTCTGCTGGGAATCGAACCCAGGACGCTCGCACAGAAACCGAACGGCTTACCAAGTGTGCCACGGCGGTCGGCACAATATCCATATCATGGATATTATTATCTTATAGAGTTCTATAATACCTTAAGAAATTATAGAACTCTATATGAAAATTATATCCATGATATGGGTAATCATGAGGGTTTTCATTTCACCGTTTGATTGAACTTGCCCCCCTATTTTATACAAAGTTTACAATCATAACAATTAAATGATCTTTAGTAAAATGAAATGATTGTCATTGATTGATTAGATGGGTGGTGCCAGAGAGGTTAGCTCGCTGGTTTATCAACATGTTACAAATTTAAGACTATTTAAGTTTCACTTATGAAGGTTTTAGTCTAGAATAACAAGAAAAAAGGACCTGTTAAACTAGAGAATAAGTAACTCTTTAGATGGATCGATGGCAGAGCGGTTAGCGCGCTGGGCTAGTAATCCAGTGATCGCGAGTTCGAATCCTGCCTCGACCGATTTCGTTCACCTATAGCACAAGCATTTATTTGCTTATTTTAGGGAACGTAGGAAGATGTATATGTACTTGTTTAACAAGGACATATTCATTTAAAAAAAAAAAAAAAAACTCGAATGTGGGTCAGTACTCTCCTCTAAACGGTACCATACTTTGACTATTTTTTTTAACAAAAATAGTCAAAATATGGTACCGCTATATGGAGTGTAGGAAGATGTATATATATATACTTGTTAAAAATAACATATTAATTTTTATTAAAAAAAAATGTTAACTGAATGACTTGTATTTTTACTGTACAAAATTATTGTATGCCTATGTTGGCTCAGATAACAGATACTCCCCATTTATATTTATTCTCATCTTCCTGACATACCTAAACCCCTTCATACCTACATCCATACCTTGAACGTGGCAACAATAATCTCGCCTCTGTCCGCGCGCGAGTAGGTCATCTTCTTCAGTCTCCATACTCTACTCGTGTTGTGCACATATAACATATCAAACTACTATTACCGCGCCGTGCACAAAATAGTATAAAACTTTTAAATACCTGCGTTAACGGTATTCGCACGTACCTACAACAGACAGTTAAGGTGAATCATATGTCGAACCAGTGACGAGAAGAAGGTAGAACTATATGACAGAGAGAAGTAAGAGGACAGCTGGCACAGTAAGTTCACTCCCTTCAAACTTTCCCATCTAGTCTAATCTGGGAGGCTACTCATGAAACATTATTAATACGTTCTTAACTTGCCTTAATCTTGAAAATGTATAAATTAGTACTCGATTATCCAAAATTAATCTTTCTCCACATTTAATCATGAAAAATTGTTGATATCAACGTTTTGTATGAAATTGTCATGAATTGTAGTATAAATTAATAGTATAATTTAATTAGTTTAATCCCAAATAGATAACTTAGAAAACGATAGCTTACCATGGCGCATCACTTTTAAGTCCACATAATTTCTTTTACATACACACACACCCTCACACACACACACCCTCACACACACATACATATACACACCCTCTGTCTTACATTAGCGGAATAATAGTTAAATAAATAAATAATTAAAATACTTTACTACTTACACTACACACACAAACAAAAATGTATTTGACACATGTAATTGACATCAGATTTCGATAATTTATTGATGTATCATGTATATTTTTATTCCATGTTATCAAACTATCTAATGTTTTTTGTGTTAGTTAAAAATAAAAAAAATAAAACCTCAAAGATTGATTAATTCTGAAGCTGATCTTAATTTTACTTTAATCAACTTCATGAATAGTCCTGTAGTTTCTTTTGCCGATATCGCACAGCTCGTGTGAAAACTATAAGGGTTATGCATGTTGTTTTTGCCTTAGTTTCCAAAATTAAAATAAACAACACGACGGGCGATTAATTAACAAGTTAATACAATATGGAGCGGAGAAATGTTGGCCATTAATCGTTTCGTACTGCACAGTCCTTCATTGTGCATCATTTGGCAGCAATGAAAGAGTAGACTTGGCACTATGCCATGTCAAGCCATACCATCACACACACATAAAGGTACCCTCAAAACAACAAAGACAAAAAGACAGCTCGATGAAAATGAAGATCCCGTTTGTTTACAAACATTGGCAGGTTGGAACAATTACAATCGAGAAACATCGGGAAAACATTAACGCTGTTCTAATGTTGCTTCTGCCATTTTATAAATCAACTCAACTGAAGGCAAAAAATTATTATTTTTTAATAAGAAATATATTTTATTTAAAATACACTACTTTTATTCAAAAGGCAAAATAACATCTCACACAAATAATATAATTTATTTATTAAATGCCTTTTACATATTATACAAAAAATGAGTGGGTTTGGCCAACGCTACCAAGTCACCACAAATTATTCAAATTTTGTTTCGAAAATTTTCAGCATTTTCATGAAATGAGTTTGTCGAATAATTTTTGATTAAAATATTTTATTATGAAAACTTGATAATTCTTCCATGCCATTTCATGAAAGTGATGTGCCTTTTTAGCAATTTGAAAATAAAAATATCAAATTTTATGATTACTGAGCTTGGGGTCACTCTGAAATATTTGATTGTAAAAAAAAATGAAAAGCACTGACCAGATATCCTTAAAATTCTAATGGTGTCTAAGCAAAAATAAGGTATAAAAATTTGCAAAATTCGAAGAGAATCGAATCGAGTCTTTAATCGATAAAGCAGAATAATCATGCCGTACATAGTACATAGCACACAGCACATACACAGAGATATATTGCGATGAAACTTTCAGAATACAATCTCAGCATGATACTAGTTGATAATCTGCAATAAAAAATAACCTTAAAAATTTCGAATTCATAACTCTCAACTATATCCCCTTGGTGTAATGAGGAGTAAAAACATAGGTAGCTGCGTATAAATACATTCATTCAAATAAACAAAAACAGAAAGAGAGGAAATAAATATGTAAATACCAAATATTTTTTATTTTTTTTAAATTGGTACTAAGGCACATCACTTTAATAAAATGGCATCGAAGAATTATCAAGTGTTCATAATAAAATATTTAAATCAAAAACAATTTAACAAAACTCATTTCATGATAATGTTTCATTTTCAATACAAAATTTTTATACTTTATGGAGTGACTTGGTAGCGAGGAGTTTTTTCATCTTATTATTATTTATTTTTCATATCATATTTTTTAATATTCTTCGCCATAAATTTTTCTGTGGTTATATAATGTATTACATAATGTCAAAATTTGTAATCTGGTTTGATATGAGACATTGCCTAATACAAATAAATAAACAAATAATGTGGTTCACACCCCGATCTGTATGATGCTTTTTAAGCACGTATGCGTCGTGCTTCTATTACAAGATAATATACACCTATCGCTGGTTACCCCACATAGTGGAATTATACCGTGATTGTATATATTAATTTATGTACACTATTTTACATCTAGATAAACATTTTTAGACGGTTATTGACTTATTTTGGAACACCTTCATATAATTGTATTTTAAAGACGTGTTTTCGTCACTTATTGCACATTAATTTGAAAAATAAATGAATAATGAGTTTTATTTTAGTTGAACTATAAACTTTTAACTTGGATATGATAATCATCCAATTAAGTGAATGCTTTCTATGATTAAGTTGTATTTTTTCTATTAAAAAAGTATATATTTATTACAAAAAAAATATTACAAACTGCTGTCTGTTAATTTATTCGAGCATTTGATTCTAGCAGCAGTATTAATTATAACGTTAAATTGTTTGAAATTTAGATGATACATTGAAAAATATTTTTTTTAGTTTCGAAATATGATATATGCAAATATCCAACGAAAACCGCCGAAGAGCTAAGCTAAATATCATATTTGGAATTATTTTTTAAAAGACTTGTTCGGACATCTTAGCATTGCGTATATAACTTTCTTACGGATTTTTCTTAGGGTACGTAATACGATTGTAGATGTCGGGAAAAATATATGTCTCACACAAAAATATATATCTGGTTTCATCCAAATGGATTTCGGTCTTAGACGTATCCGAACTGACGTCTTCTGGATCGCATTTCCAGTACAATTCTGTTCACATATCCCATTATTTTTAATGATTATACGAAAGTCATATGCAAACAACGTTAACTTAGACAATGCGAGAAGACATTCGGTTTCATATAATATATGCAAATAAATCATTATCAATGTTTATTCCTAGTGTTATGACTGCACTCGACACTACTAAAAGCAAATTCATGAGAGCATATGCACCTGACAAAGAGCTTCGCTTATAAAATAATGCAAGTTGTTGCGAACTTCAAGTAAACCAATTTCTCCAGATAACAAACACACAGAGCGTTCCAGACTTGTGAATGTTATTACCGAGGCTATAAATTATCGAGAAAACACGATGCGTTTCAAGGGTTTATTAGCTTTTCATTAGACTCTGCAATACGCTTTGTTGTATTCATCTCTTGACATTAGTAATTCATCTGGTACACACTTTTAATGATACCCGTAATAACAGACAAACAGTTCATATGCATTTTAAACAAACACTTTTGTCAATATGACCAACTGTTTAATTGTTATTTACATCGTTTATTGGTCCGAGGTGATAAAACCGAATGCCTTCTGTAAATAATTATTTATTTCTTCAATTAGTGGGTGATTTTACTTTCTTTGTCATGTCTGTTACGTTCAATATTAATTACTTTGTAATAAATATGTAGTGTCGGATGTAGGGGCCCGCAGCACTCTGGTGCGCATTATGGAAAAATTAAACTCACTCTCGGACGAGGAAGATATTTTCCATTGGAATAAAAGGCGCTTTAAATCGTACCTTAAAAAGAGATAGCCGTCATCGAACCGCACATCACACCATAATTGGCAGCAACTGATTACGAAAAAAAAAATAACAAATAACTACAAACAAATCCAATAAACAAAAAAATAAATATCCTAAAAATATCAGGCAGTTGCTCGGGATTTTGGATGAGGCGTAACTAATTAGGTAGGAGAAAGATCGTTATGAGTTTGGTATGATGGTCGCCGACCTCCGTTAGAAGCGGCACGAGAAGAAGAAGAAACAAAAACGTCAAGATTAAACTCATTGTATTCACAGTATACACATGATACCTGTTGAGAATGAAAGATGTGTGAACAATGAATACTCGAAAATTTTCACACTCGATTAGGTTTAAACATTACTAGGCAAAGTTAAAAAATCCATTAAATTTTAGTTTTTTTGGGTTTTTTTGTGTAGCTGAGATTTACGTTTTGCAACAGATTGACCCTGTGTACAGTTAAAAAATGTTTACCATGTAACAATGAATATGAAATAAATGTACCAAAATCAGTATATAAGCATATGTGCAAGAAAATAAATATAAAACAGTTTTGGTTAGGTTTATATTTTGACACAAACATAAATAACCTTTGAACTCAAGTGTTAATTACAGTTAAAAAATGTTTACCATGTAACAATGAATATGAAATAAATGTACCAAAATCAGTATATAAGCATATGTGCAAGAAAATAAATATAGAACAGTTTTGGTTAGGTTTATATTTTGACACAAACATAAATAACCTTTGAACTCAAGTGTTAATTACAGTTAAAAAATGTTTACCATGTAACAATGAATATGAAATAAATGTACCAAAATCAGTATATAAGCATATGTGCAAGAAAATAAATATAGAACAGTTTTGGTTAGGTTTATATTTTGACACAAACATAAATAACCTTTGAACTCAAGTGTTAATTACAGTTAAAAAATGTTTACCATGTAACAATGAATATGAAATAAATGCACCAAAATCAGTATATAAGCATATGTGCAAGAAAATAAATATAGAACAGTTTTGGTTAGGTTTATATTTTGACACAAACATAAATAACCTTTGAACTCAAGTGTTAATTACAGTTAAAAAATGTTTACCATGTAACAATGAATATGAAATAAATGTACCAAAATCAGTATATAAGCATATGTGCAAGAAAATAAATATAAAACAGTTTTGGTTAGGTTTATATTTTGACACAAACATAAATAACCTTTGAACTCAAGTGTTAATGTATGATATAAAGTAAAACCATAAAGCAAAATATTAACAGTGAAATGAATAAATCTTGGTTCGCAATAGTCACTTGTATTCAGGCCTTGAATATATCATCGTGGAGTTAGATGTTGGGAGCGGATTCAGGTATCAAATAAGAAATAGATTATTTTAAGAAATTTAAATATTAGATATTTATTTTAATAATAAGAGAAATACACTTTCTACTGCATAATTAAAATTTTGTATGGAAAATATCCAACATTTTCATGTAATGAGTTTTGTTGATTTTTTTTATGTGAATATTTTATTATGAAAACTTGATAATTCTTCAACGCCATTTTATGAAAGTGATGTGCCTTTTTACCAATTTGAAAACAAATATTTCATATTTTAATTTTCCTGAGCTTGGGGTCACATTGAAATATTTGACAGTTGAAAAAATTTAGAAGCACTATTCAGACATCCTCCAAAATGTAATGGGGTCTAATCGAGTATTTGATACACATATTTACAAAATTTGAACAGAATCGAATGAGTACTTTAGTCTATAATCGACAAAGTAAAATAAACACGCCGTACATAGCATACAGCACATAGCACACACACACACAGATACATTGTGATGATAATTTCAGAATACAATCTCAGCGTGATACTAGTTGATAATCTGCAAAAAAATTGCCTTAAAATGCGAAAACATAAGTCCCCACTTTATCCACTTGGGTTATTGAGGAGTAAAAGATTGCAATGACTCAATTGTGAGAGTAAAAAAAAAAAATTTTTCATAAAAAGTTATCAATTTCAAGAATGCAGAATCAACATCGTCTTGAATCTCTTGCCAAGCTTTGAGCAGTGCTCAATGTCATTATCGAGTCCACCCTTTTCGGAAAATTTTATATAACTACTTACATAACAATATTGTGGTTCAGTTGGTTGCTGCCCAGTAAAGTAGTATGGCATGTATTGATTAAGTATTCCGTCTTTGCTCTGCTAATTCTCAGCACATTTGCTTCCAGTGCCTCTTGCCATCTACTCATATATATGTACTCACTCTACTCATATATATACTCATATAAATTAGTAGAACTGAAAACTTTGGTTTTATTTTACCATACTAAATTTATTTATAATTTGAAATGGAGTTCTACCAAGAATTGTCCGTAAAAAAGTTAAAAAAAGTCATATATATATGGCTTTATTTTACGATGAATATCTATTATTATGTCTTTTTGCTACTGTTATCATACCATAAACTTGTATTTTTTAATATATAACGAAGTTATGCATAATCTATATTGTTTATTTTTAATATATGACGAAGTTATGCATATTCTATATTGTTTATTTTTAATATATTACGTAGTTATGCATATTCTATATTGTTTATTTTTTAATATATGACGTAGTTATGCATATTCTATATTGTTTATTTTTAATATATGACGTAGTTATGCATATCCTATATTGTTTATTTTTAATATATGACGTAGTTATGCATATTCTATATTGTTTATTTTTAATATATGACGTAGTTATGCATATTCTATATTGTTTATTTTTAATATATGACGTAGTTATGCATATTCTATATTGTTTATTTTTAATATATGACGTAGTTATGCATATTTACCATAATCCCTATTGATTATGGTAAAGAATAGATTATTAAGTACTCTAATATAATCCTAGATACTCATGCTGATAAGTTGGGTTCATCACATAAAGGTTCACACACATCCTCATACACTCCCACACATACACATACTCACACACACACACACACTCCCCACTCACATGTCACATATCTGATTATTTACTGTTTTCTTTTTTTCTCCTACACTACATAAATATATAAATGGTAATAATGTATACATGTAAGTGATGCTGGGCATGCTAATTTTTTTTTTATATTTGTATCACCTGTATATTTTGTCCAGTTATTGTTTGTATACTTTGTATAAAATAAAATAAAATATTCTATATTGTTTATCTCTCTAATAGAATATTTAAAAAATGCTGTGTTACTGCTATATTGATGTAAAAACCTTCAATACTTATTTATTATACGTGTCTGGATACTTACTTACTTAACATAATAAATGAATATGATTGCTGATCCTGGTCTGTTTGGGTCTGAGTGTGTTTATGGATTCAGATAAAGTAGGTAGGTACCATGCAATGAACAAAAAGTTGCCACATGTGCGTTTTATTTTCAGTTTTGTGCGCATTATTACACTTCTAATTGTTTATTTACATTGTGTGTGGTTGTAGCGTAGTGTAGTGTTATGTCGATGCGCACTTACCGACGGATTAACATATTTTGAGGTTAAATATAACCAGAACACTCACCGGGATTTCAATACGACACAATGCGATAATGTGCCAGTGACACTACCAATGGATATCTCTTTCTTTTGTCAATCTATTCCTAATATTTATATGTAGGTATATATTTTACACCAAAATCTACATTGAATAGTCAAAAGATATAAATTACATAATTTATATTTTATTTTATGTAGCTTCTCGGGCAACCAACAGGTGCAATGTCAAATAATTATTCAACGCGCACCCAATAACAAGTTGCCACATTCTGGGGACTTACGATATTTATCGTATCACAGATCCAGACTGAAGACACAATTAAAAACGGTGTCTCCACCGGGAATCGAACCCGGGACCCTTGAATCAGCCGTCAGATACCTAACCAACTGAGCCACGAAGGCCGACAATATTTGTGTTTTACAAATGAATGTACGAGTTCGTTATTTTTGAATGTTGTATATATGATATGGTTTGTGTTGCATTGCACCCCCCTGCACACGAACTGAAATAAAATGTCATTATTATTATTATTATTATAATTATATGGATTAATTTATTTGATTTCGTTAAACCACCGGCACAGCACCGGCCCATCTTATCAAAGTCGACTCGTGTGGCTCAGTTAGCAAGGTACCTGATTTCCAAATCAAACGTCCTGGGTTCGATTCTCGATGGAAAAATAGTGAAGAGCTTAATTATTTTTGGTTTAAGTATTATATACAAGACAAAACTCATAGAAGATAGTTAAATGAGTCTTGCGCTCTTTGAAATATCACCTGTGTTGTTTTTTTTATGATAAAGCAAGTACATATCTGTCTTCAGTTGAAACTTTTCATTTACTGATAACTTTTTGGCAAAACATTGTCACTTATATTAAAATTTAAATGTGTTTTATATAAAAACACATAAAATATTAAACCCAGGTGGTTTTTTAATTGAAATTTAAAAAAAAAATGTGCACCTTTGAATTAAAGACAGGTTAAGGTCTTTCATATTTTAACGTTAGTTCTGTGATGTACACTAGATTAGTTCTTTTCATACACCAAATCATTGCTTTAAAAAAAAAAAAACAAATATATATTTTTTAAAATACACCACAAAAGTTTGAATAAATTAATCAAAATTATTAATGCCAGATTAAAGAGCAAAACATCTCAGCATTAGAAAGAAAAAATGTCTTCATGGAATCAAAACATTTCCTGAAAAAAAATTGTTGGTGAATTTGTTATAAGATTAGGTATAGTATATATTCTTTTGTTCATTTTTAGGTTATACTTTGTTTAAGCATATAAATTAGTACAATTTATTTATATACTTTTATCCAAATTAGGCCAAATACTTAGGCGCATTATAATATCATAGAAACTATTACAAACCAAAAAGTTTCTTATACAAGTTATAATAAACCAAGTGAACTTTTAAAAGCTTTCTTCTTTCTTTAAGCATAAATAAACGTATTGTGTTTCTTTCTTTTATATTATTTAATAAAATCATTTGCGTTAATTATAACGTCCTCAAGATAATAAAGATCACTACAAGGAAATAAAAGTCCTTTGTCTCAGACTTACGACTATGCAAAGAGAAGAGAATACGTTAATTCGTAATTTGTAAGTTTCCATTTCGCTATAATAAGAAAGTTAAGTCCAAGTCGTATAAATCCAAAAGGAAAAGTTCTTTATATACAAAAATGTAATGTAGGCCATTATTGTGTCCTTGTATTAACGGCTATTTATTAACAATGCGGCCAAAAATGTTAAATAAAAGCATTCGACCAAAGTCTTAGGTTTTTCGGAAGGTCATCTCGTTTTATATTTTGGTGAAAAAAAAACACAATTTATTTTCCTACTCTTATATTCTCCTTATCTCTTTTGCATTCCAAACATTGCAATGAATTGTTCATTGATTCAATATTTTTATTTTTCTTGTAATCTTTATTATTTGTCACGGAATTACCTTCTTGTCATAAAACACACTGTGTGTTTGACATTAACTTTATTTGCTTGGAATAAATTGCCGTTTGGCAATAAGCACGCCAGTTTAATGAATATATGTGAAAAGAAAAGTATAAACACAATTAATCAAAGGCCTCGCACGTTATCACGAACAGTCGAATTCGACCAATTTTAACTCTCAGAGAAGTCACGGTCAGTTTACGTGGCTTTATTTTGGCTTCATTACAAACAGCCCTTGAGAGCCTCTCAAAGAACATAAGAAGAGTACGATGAACATTAAAACCTTGCAGATACTGCAACTGAAGTGCCAACGAGAGCTGATTACAAGGAAACAGAAGACCCGTCGTATTTTCTTTAATTGCGTTTTGTGTTAGGAAAAATCGAAATGACAATCCGAACAACCCATTATATTTCCCTTTTAATTCCAAAATAATACATTTATTAAACACGGCAATAAATTGACCTCATAAGCGCTATCATAGAGAAATAAAAAGATAATTTATACTGCAGTCTTAATAATTCCCTGGAGTGTGGCCAACTCCTTAGTACCCACCTACATACTTATGTATATAATATGTAATACGTAGGCACCTACTATTGTATGGGAGGAAAATGAAAAGTGAAACAAAAGTCTAAAGTATACTTTCTGCGGCACACTTGCTCATTACGAAACTCCTCTTTACTACGCTACGGTTGTAACCAGGAATAGGAAAGGACAGATGTCGGACAGCTGAGAGTTTAGCTTCGATGCACTGCAGAAAAAGGGCCATAATGTAAATGCAAATATATGTAAATAAACTTTGAGAAAATACTAAAAGAAACCACGAGACCTGGAGGGGAGGCCCTGGACCAACAAGAGAAGCGTAGGAAGACCACTGAAAAGGTGGACAGATGGCATTGTCCGGTCAGGATGGTAGCAAACAGCTCAAGATAGAAATAAGTGGAAAAGTTTTGAGGAGGCAGTTGGTCAAACATAGCTAAAAGAAGTAGCAAAATCAAATTCCTCTTTGGTATGAATCTATCCCATTTGCCCTCCCTCCAAACCTTAAGATGCGTAGATGGAATGATCACCTCTCAGTGACTCGTATTCGAACAGGATCGTTCTACGCTTGAATCTAGCCCATGATCCCTTCAAAACCTTGGTTTCAGGGAAGAGGGTTATCCAGAAAAAACATTACCTGTTTAACGAGAATGAGAATTGGTCACTGTATTGTGGCTACTCACCTGTTTAAAATTCATGTATTTAGCAGTCCTATCTGTGAGTGAGGTCTAGAGGAGGAGACTCTGGACCACATGTTTTTAATTGCAATAAGCGGTCTAAGATCAGTTGGTTTGTATCAATACTTTATCGACACTGTTCATACATCTCCAATTAATATCTCTCACCTGTTATCTCTTAATAATTAAAAAAAATGTCTTGTTGTTAAAATTTCTAAAAACTCACAACATCGAACTGTAACTTAATCTTGAACTTTTTAATACTCTCCTAAAACTGCTCCTAGCCCCCCGTTTTATTTATATTTTCATCCAAGGCATATAGCACTCTAAATATGGTGAATTGCCATATTTTTTTTACAGATTATCAATTAAGATTTATTAATTTGATATACTACCTGTTAGTTGCCCGAGAAACTACATAAAATAAATTAAAATTAGTAGATATCATGTTATGTTGATACTGCGACGGTCAACTTTGAACGATTGAACATCAAAGATGTCTGGGGGGGGGGGATTCCACCAACCATAGTGTTTGTAAATGAAGATGTGATTTCTAATAGTCTTTCGTTGTCAATGTAAAAAAACACGCTTCATACTATATAACTGACGTGTTGATATAATATATTTATTTCACACATTAAATATTGCTTTCTCCGAAAGCCAACAGTACTCTGGGTTCTTCTTATCCGATTGTTGTTTCCTACTGTGGTGTCCTTACACAGAAAATAATCATCCTTTTTACTGTGATGTAAGTCTGGCAGTCGCTGGCTATTGGTTTAACGCTTTAATAGTATGTTTTCGTTTTCTTATCCAGTATTTCTTTTACTCCTCACTATCCCAAGGGGATATAGTTGAGAGTTATGAATTCGCCATTTTTAAGGTTATTTTTTATTGCATATTATCAACTAGTATCATGCTGAGATTGTATTCTGAAAGTGTGTGTGCTGTATAATTTTTATATCTAATACTCGCTTTGATCCAATTAGATTTCGAAGGATATCTGATCAGTGTTTCTCAATTTTTTTAGCTGTCAAATATTTCAAAGTGACCACAAGCTCAGGAAACTTAAGATTTGATATTTTTGTTTTCAAATTGCTAAAAAGGTACATCACTTTCATAAAATAGCTATCAATAGTATTGTTAGTATTAGATTAAAATTCACATTTTGTCCATGTTTTTACATTTTTTGTGTGAAAGACCCTTCACTGAAATTAATTATTTTTCTGTTTTTGATTGTATAATATTAATGTATGTGTGTGTATGAATTATATATAAGAATGTTATTTTTTCTCTCTTTATAATTATGTGCTTAAGCACCTTGATTTACAATTATTTTATTTAAAATAATTGGTTATTGAATGCAAAATTAAGTATTTATTTAGTGTTAATATATGTTTCAAATTTAAATTGAAATAAATAAATAAATGTATGACTTTTTAAGATAGATACATTGTTATAACAGCGAATTTTATGTGACCTATTTCAAAGTAACCGATTATTTATCAGTACGGTCAATAACTTACTATATTTATATGCTGAGCTTTTGAGAGTCAGCCACCCTAGACAATATGTTATTTAGTTCAAGAAAAGAAACAAGAAAAGATAACTCAATGTATGGAAATGACATGTGTCACATGACAGACCACTGTCACTTCCATACATTTATTTATCATTTCTTGTTTCTTTTCTTGAACTAAATGACATGTTGTCTTGGGGGGCAGTTTGTCATTTGTGAGAAGCGGTCAATGAAGATGATGAGTAATATTTTATTTGAAGATGTGAAATATTTTTATAATCTTAAACTCCGTGGCAGGTACTTGCTTCGGCAGTACATATACTAAAACTCCGTGGCAGAAATTGTTAACAACAATTCAATCTTTTAATATCATGTTACAAATCTCAATAACGCGATCTTGTATGAAAAAACACAATTTTTGCTTACCATCCAGTTCAAATTATTTTTTTTATTAATTTTGTTCATGTCTTTGAAATAAAATATATATATTTTTTAAATGAAATTGGGAAAATATAACATGTACTTAACTTGTGTATCGACAAAAAAGGGGGGAGATATAATTTAATACATAAATTGTTAGTAATTTTTCCTTTTTACTCCGACTCTCCATTTAATACGTCCAACTAAACGTATCATTAAAACGCGGCAGCACCAATAGTAGTAACGCACAAGATGTAAATTACTTCAAATAGTATTGCCGTTCGGGGATTCCCGTGTCACCCCCCCCCCCACATCTAACTCCCCCCTCTCTATTCCATATTCCCCGCACTTTCTCTCCTCCCCACCAATCATACCGATCCCTTGTCCCAGAGGAACACACTTGCTGGGTTTTCCTGATGACTGATCTCTACTCGCAATAATAATCCCTATTGACATCATATACATATAACGTTGCCAACTGGTGAACTGGTAGGGTGACCAGGGAGCAATAAAATTTTAAAATATATTTATTTATAATATTTTATAAAATCAATACATTTGAGATGTGATGTTGAAGATCCAGAAGTTATTCACAGAACTGTTGGAATAACTTTGTAAAATCCTTTTCAAGATCTAAATAGATCATTTACTGAATACTTACATAAAGTCGACTATTCGTAGCAGTAATTCAGTGGATACAATCATGATTGCAAAGACGAAAACATTCAAATACAACTAATCACGGAAATAATTACATCCATATCATACCCATATAGGTTATCAAAACGCAGCTAAGGAATAGCTTAACAAAATAAAACGAGTGGGTTGTAGCCAACACTAAACTCTCCACACCAAAGTAAGTGTACATTTTTTCTTCTTGAAAGATTGACAATCTATAAATGCATTTTTATGAAGCACATTTCCATTAGATTCTTAAACAGATATAAGATTCCTATAGAACAAGAATTTTCACAATACACCATAAGATGAGCATGTATGAGACAGTGTAACAATGTTGATGAGGCGATGTATATGTGTCAAGATAGAAGAATGCGGTATTCGGATCACACTGCCAACCCCTTGAGGAAGATAGCAGTGGAGAGTAAAATAATACACTTGTCTATAGAGACACATACAATTTCAATATGAAGTTGATCACTCAATTATTCCATACAAAAGTTGTTTTTTACTCTCCACACTATGGAATAGGGGAGAGTCATGATTTCGCAAAATTTAAGCGTATTTTTTACATCAATTTCTCAATGGGTATCATGTAGAGAATGCACACTATGAGTTTCGTCGTGATGTGTTTGTGTGTATGGCGTATACGGCGTACACGCCGTACGCCGTATCATTTATCTTTTTTTGTGTCCTCTCTACATCCCAAACTATAAGTCTGATCGACTTCATATTAACATCATATATGTAAAGTGCAAAGACCTAGAGCTGATTAGTCTATGGAAAACTAATCAGCTCTAAGTTTAAGGACTTAACACATATGATATCAATATGAAGTCAATCGGACTTATAGTTTGGGCTGCAGAGAGGACATAAAAAACAACGTCAATGATGAATACATAGAAAAGAAATTAAAAGTTGTCTATGGAAAACTAGTCAGCTCTAGGTTTATGCACTTTACACATATGATGTCAATATGAAGTTTGGGCTGAGAGCACACAACAAGGATAATCCGTACGGGCGTACGCCATTATACCATACACACAAACACATGACGACGAAACTCACAGTGTGCACTCTCTACATGATACCCGTTGAGAAATTGATGTGAAAAATACGCTTAGAATTGTGGAATCATGACTCTCCACTATTCCGTAGTGTGGAGAGTAAAAATAGAAAAAGTTCGATTTAAATTAAGTATAAATGCTTGTGCTATATGTGAACGAAATCGGTCGAGGCAGGATTCGAACTCGCGACCACTGGTTAACCGCTCTGCCATCGACCCATCTAAATCATATGTTTCATTATAATTTATAATACTTATATAATCCTTATTTCAGGGATCAGTTTTCTCCACATAAATTAATTAGGAATAAATGGTGACACTATGGATAGGTATGTATATAAATCATTTTATTGCATGATGTGGATATTACAATCATCTTGGGACATTGTATTGCAATATTTTAAATGCGTAGTTATACAATGTGTTTGTTTGTTTATTCAACCTATTTTATAATTACTAGTTATTAACCCTTTATTTACTGTACGTTTATGGAATGAAGAGATTAAAGCCAACACGAAATAAATAGTTAATGTATCATAATATAACATACCACGAATATATAACTGGCTTAATTTATTTATTTATTTATTTATTTATGTTAAAGTTGGACAAAAAACAGCGTTAAGACATAGTACAATACAATAGTAACATCAAGTATTAAGGCCTATTACATTTTGTCGTTATGATTGACATAAAATAATACAAGTTTGCAAAAAATAAAAAAATAAAATATGATCATAGGTTGGTATGTAGGTAAGAGCAACATTTCAAGTTAACAATGATTTAAAACATAATATTGAACTAAAAGGAAAAAAGAAAAAAGAGAATAAATGCCGTCAAGGTCTCCTATAATAAGTGGTTATTGATCTTCTTTTGTATAGAGTATTTGAATGTTGTGGAGCTGAGGTGGAAGATGTCAAACTCTTGAAATCTGTTATTGTATGTATCGCACATTCTATGAATAGTCATGTTTTGTGCGTAATTGGTGCGGTGAATTGGAAGGTGGAATAAATGTGAATGTCTAGTTCTGCGAGTAGGAATATTAAATGAAATGGTATTGAGTATTGAGGGGCAGTCGATATTATTCCAACTGTCGATTTGTTCAGGAGAACTTTGTTCTCTTAACATATCGACAATGTATCAAGCCAGAATACGCGAGAATTGTATGGAGAGGTCTACTTTTTTCACGGCATTTCCAACTTTGAAGTCAAAAAACACCAACTTAGAGGCTTCGCAGCATATATGTTCCATACACGGATTTACTCAGAATTCGGAGTAGAACATTTCGTGTGTCTGTGTGTGTGTGTGTCTGTGTGTGTGTGTGTCTGTGTGTGTGTCCGTCCCCCCTTATAACTTTTGATCCGCTCAATTTACAGAGCCCAAAATTTCAGAATATATAAACAGTTATAGGCCTACAAAACTTTTATACTCAGAATTTTGAATTTTTGTTTCAGTCAGGGGTTATCAACTTTTGAATTTTTATTTTATTTTTCCATAAATCTCAGAAACCATAAAAGCTAGAACGCTGAAAATTGGTGCAAACATAGAAAAATAAAAAATCTCAAATTAATTTTTTCAAAAAAATTCCAGGGTTTCTCAAACATTTTTTATTAAGAAAAATATTTTTTTTATGATAAATTTATGAGTTTAACTGCCTATATTTCCAAAACTTATACAATTATCGAAAAAAGCCGAAACACCCCAACTAGATAATTTAATTTTCTATTAAAAATATTAACATTGTAGTAGAAGATCTCAATTTTTTTTAACAATTTTTTTAAAAATTGAATTTAGTGACGACATCGCTTCATACATTTTGTATGGCAGTCGCCTATACACAATACGTAAGAAGACTTAATAGTTTGATACTTCATCTCCAAACATACATACCATCATGCTATTTTCATATTCTGGGTAGGAAAAAAGGAACTTCCTCCATACTATCCTATCTTGACATACATACCTACATAATATATGTTGTATAGAAAACAAAATATCTGAAAATATTCAATAATTTGTATTTATGGGTTTATAGTTTGGTACATATTCTTCAACTATACATACTATCGCTATCGACAGTTGGATCTCATGTGTTACATGCAACTAGTATTTATAACGTTGTACAGAAGCATCATATCATTTACTGTGCGTCTATTCTCGAGACTGTCAATTTTATAATGGGTTCTCGCGCAGTTGTAGCTGGGGAACTCGAGGTATGCTTTAAGGTTTAAGTATTTCATGAACAATCTTTGTATTCTTTCAATGCGTTGTTTGTATGTTGTGTATCTTGGGGACCAGATTGGGGATGCGTATTCGAGTATTGGTCGAACCATGGTATAATATATAGATTTTAATGTATTTATGTTCTTGAAAGATTTGCAGGTTTTGAATATGAATCCAATCATTAATTAATCATTTCATGTTACGATAACAAAACTGTTGTTGATGTTATCTATTAAGTTTGTTGAACTGTTTTTAATTCTATTTGATATTATCATTCAATAGAAAGGGAGATCTCCACGGATATGGGGTTTTAGCACAAGCATTCGGAACTGCGATATCTTTCAATTCACCAGAGTGCTATATACATTAAATTAAAATATTTAAATGAACGAAGGAAGATTTGGTGTAGTTTTAGTAATGCAAATGAATCAATACAAATCTCTGTTAGAATCAAATAGAGATTTGTATAAATTCATTTGCATCTGTATAACTTATTATTCAGTCGTTCGTAAACAAACAGTTATATTTACCTGACATGTACATTCTGTATATTATTACCACTAGTTTTACCCTTGTAGAGTATTAAATTATATGGCCCTGTAGGTGTCTTGAGTTCCTGGTTCTTCTATAATATCCCAACTTCGTCTCTATCGAGATGTTAAAAAAATTGTCAGTTAAAATATCATTTGTCCGACAGGGAAAAAAATCCAATGTTAGCGTATATGCAATTAAAAAAATATATTCGATTCACATAAGCATTGGAACAAGTAGGTAAACAAGCCAAAAAATGAAATTATATTTCTGGAGCAGTTCAGGGTTGACATCTATGCGAAACACCGTCACAACATTTATAAGGACTGTTGCTTTCGTTGTTTACAAATAAACTAATTTCTTAATAAATGGCGTTACAAAAAAAGATTTCTTCGTTACTTCATAGATGACAATAGTATAATTCCTTATTTTCAGGTGAATTGTTACACATTATACAAATACATAGAACTATCGAAAAATACATTGATAAGGGAACTCAATAAGAAGGCATAATTGGTGAACGTTGCGCAAGAGCATAAAGTGATCACGTAAACCAGCCGATGACATGTCGTAAGCGTTGTAGGTGCCTTGAGTTCCTGGTTCTTCTATAATATCCCAACTTCGTCTCTATTGAGATGTTGAAAAGTTTGTCAGTAAAAATATTTTTTATTATATTATATTATTACATATCTGCATACAATGAAGTTCTATAAAAAATGTCGATCTTAAAACTAAATATAGTTGATTCCATATTTATTCCATATCCAGTTTTTTAAATTTTGTTTTAGAGTTTTTTTTTCTCTTTATTATTAATTTTAACTTTCCTATATTTTATATTTTTTGTTTTTATTATTTTATTTTGTTGTTTTTTTGTTTTTTTATGATTATGGCAATGCAACTTTATATGTATATTTTTTTGTTAAACAAATTTATGTAAATGCTCTAATGAGCGTAGAATTTAATAAATAAATAAACAAATAAATAAATAAATAAATAAATAAATAAATAAATAAATAAATAAATAAATATATAAATAAATAAATAAATAAATAAAAAATAAATAAATAAATAAATAAATTAATTTATAAATAAATAAAGAAATAAAAATAAAAATAAAAATTGAATAAATATTATTCTGCCATGTCCAAGTCTCACTCCAAGACGTCAAAGGGTGTTTTCTGTGCCTATTCTCTAATATTCAAAATATAATATATTATTAGAATCGCTTATAGGAATAAATGTGTATTTTATTAGGCGTATCGAATCGTGTTGTGCAAATGATATGGTATGGGTATAAACAACTAATTAACTTAACACAAGTTCAAAAGGTACGTGTTATCGGCAAGAACTTATAAAGTTTATACACCTTAATCTATCATAATATATTATTTAATAATCAGTAATCTGGAGTATCGGCATATCAACCACACAACTATTTAATTATAAGTTCATAGTTTGATTGCCTCTGAGAGAAGATCCACAAATAAATTCCTAGTAATATTTAATATACCTTCTTCTTAATTGTCGATAATTTACCGTAAGGCAATTGGCCTTGTCAAAACTAATAAGTGAGTATTTTGTAAAGGCTGGAACAATATTAAAAGTTCGTATTGTTAGTTTGAAACGTCGGTCGACGGATAAAGAGATGAACTTTTAAATTCATTTCAAATCCTCGAGTAAAATAGAATATTTTAAGTAGAAATCCTAAAATAGAATATTTTAAGGAGATAATACTTTGAATCAACACGATTGTAAAAAAATACGTCTTATCAATTTTGGGCTTTGATTGAAAATAAAAAGTACAATTAACAACACAGAATGGTTAGTATTCATTAAATATACAATAATTTTTAGTGTTAGTGAAAAATAAATAAATAATTAAATATTTTTTTGATGTATTTTGAAACAATTGGAATAATTTGATGTATTTTGCTTTAACACGGAGAAGATATACATTATATGGATTCTATGACGGAAGTTTTTTTAACAATGTAAATTTAATATTATGTGTGAAATTATTTTACGTAGAAATTTGAAAAAAATACTATTTTAAAATGTTGAGTGCTGTCTCGCCTTTTTTACCCTCAGAGAGGTTGTCAAATGAGTACACGCCGGGTCGATGTCCTCGGTGGTTCTCGAATGTTCCTGCCTAGAAAAGTACCTCTTGATTTTGTATTGTTGTCAATATACCGGTTGGTTATTGATCTCGTCGTAGTGCAAATTGCACGACAAGATGAACTTGTGACCAATTTATCAAAATAATAATGCGAAAAATACACTAACTTGGTATTCAGATAATTTTATGTTTTAAGACGTCACAAGGCAAAGTCAACATTTCTTTCCAAGTTGAACACGAAGACATAAATTTTATTTAAAACTTGTTGCTTCCGAATTTGCATTTATTTCCGCCGCTGAGTTATGAAGTTACAAATCCGCAAGAATTAAACAAAATTTTCAGGTATAATTCATGAAAGTTGTCAAAACTGTATACAAAACTGTATACAAAACATTAAAGCATCTGTATTGTACCAAAAACTTGAAACATACCTCCGCTGTGATGGTTAGCCCTTAATGTAGCTAAAGGCTCGTGCTGATGTCATAATATTACAATTTAACAACATACCTACTGTAAACGTTGTACTTGTAGCATGTGGTGGGTTGTTCAGCGCGCAAACGGGAAGGTTTAAAAATTGAATATAATTTATTTATTTAATATCTCACACAATAATTTACAAAAAATATCTATTTGAGATTGTTATTGGATTTTAGGTACTAGTTTATCGCAGAGCAGAAAACGTATTTGAAGTTTAATTGAATTATTTTATTTCTCGCAGAAAAGTTATTGAAAAATTATCTATTTGGTATTGCAAGAAAATTTAAAATGAACTTATTATTAAACCATGGATCGAATAAATAAATAAAGAAAAATTAAAAAAATATATCATATAAATAAAAAAAGTTAATAAATAAATAAATTAATTATCGAATAAGTAAATAAATGAATGAAGAAATAAATAAATACATATATTAAAAAATAAAAAGAATAAATCCTACATACCCATATATAAAATGGTATATTATATAAAACTGGTATACCTAATGCTAAAGGTTTAAGTACCTGTATTTGTTTGAATAATTAAATAAAATTAAAAAAATGAACGAATGAGGACGGAAGGGACTGTAGGGGTGGAAGGAAATAAATACGGAATTATAATTATCGAATGTAGATAAGAATGATAAGTAATAAAAGAAACATACCGAACAATCATTTTTATATATTTGGAGGTAAATAATTAAACGGGCAGGACAACGTCTGCCGGGTTATAATAGTAATATATAAATATAGTATGATTTTAAGAAATTTGCGGCTAAAATAGGTGCGTTCATATTCCATTTAGTCCAAGTTCTTATTTTTTAACGTCGAAATAGGAACGATCGTTATTTAGAAACTCTCTTATTTGAAGGAGATCACGTATTTTTTATATTCCCTCTTCTATAACCACATTTTAGTCGAGTCAAAACGTTCCTAATTTTAGTTCACACCTAATTAGAAGCGTAATAGCTATTTATACAGCAGTCCGGGATATTTTAGTTCAGTTGAAAACATCAGTTGTGTACGGAAAAAATGGATAGTTAACACGTGTTGCGTTATTTTGAAAATAAAAACCAAAGAGTATTAGTGCAGATCGATTGAAATGTTAGGTTAGGCTAAATCACGGCGACATGACATAAATAAACATGGCCGAACAGTGCGCAGTACGCATGCGTAGACCATAGGTTTTCATATAATACACTAGATGTCGTAGTCAGCAAATTTTGTATGAATCGTTTACGTTTGGTTCCAGACCACATCGTTTTTCTATAGAAAATAACGACTAATGTGAATTGTTTTCGGATTTATTTGTCTAAGAAACAGTTTAATTATTAATAATTTAGAGAACTTTTATCTAGGATGTGTTGAAATGTAAGGAAAACTGAAATATGTTGCCAACCAAAACGTCAAACGCGCGATATTCCACGACTCACTTTTTGAGTACTAGGGGAACCCTGGGCAGAACGGGGTACCGGGGCGGAATGAGAAAACGTCATAACTCTTCCCTGCAACGACTGAGCTGCGTGAATTTCGCGCACAATGTTCAGTCAGCTGTGTTGCTTTATTCGAAACGGTCACCATCAATGTAAAAGTGCGCATGATTCGGATTTTTCGAAGGCCGACGAAAAAACTAGTAATTTCTAATTTTTGCTGTTCTACACCAAGGTGATTATACTATACAATATTATTTGTTACAAAATTTACATATATATCGTTGATTTTAATGTATTTTGACTATTTAAATTTGTAGTCATAAATTAAATCCAACAAACATAACCTCCAATAATACACGTGTTTATGAAAATGATGCTTCGGGGCAGAACGGGCGGGGCAGAATGGGACATATCCCATTCCGCCCCTGGTTAGGCTTCTCATATTAATGTGTATTTTATTTCTGCTATAGATGGTCCGAACATATGTAAGAAAGACTAATCTACAGACCTGCCCCCCCTAGACAACATGCCATTTAAGCTAAGCGATAGTAAATGTATGGAATTGTGAATTGTATGTATGGAATTCACGTGACGTCACAGCCACCAATTCCATACATTTACTATCGCTTAGCGAGTTAACGCTTAGCTTAAATGGCATGTTGTCTAGGGGGGCAGGTCTACAGATTCAATGAATGATGCTGTTGATGCGGTAATTAATGGACAGATGGGATACTTGGCAGCATCTAATCGATTTAACGTGCCATCATCAACACTGGAGAGGTATGTTAAGAAAAAGCGCGTGAATCCAGAAGCAGTTATTGACAAAACATCAGGGAAATATTCCAATGTTTTTACTGCTAATGAAGAACTAGAACTTGTCGATTATCTTAAAGACATGCAAAAACAACTCTTGGGTTTGACTATGAAAGAATTTCGTCGAATGGCATATCAGCTTGCAGAGAAAAATAATTGCACCCATAATTTTAACAGAGCTTTGGAAATGGCAGGAGAAGACTGGGTTTGGCGTGTGCTGGTATATACAGTGACGACGATAAAACTGCTCTCATCTATGAAGTATGTAAATAAATTGTAGGTACCACATTGTGCCCCGTTTCTGTTTCCCATTGTACCCCAGGGGGTGGGGCAGAATAGGAAATTTCCCTTTTTTTTTAAACTTATTTTTTTAATACAAATTAAGAGTTATAATTTCTTCATAATAAAATGAGTAAATAAACATATGGATTTCTAAATAATGATGTTATTTTATTCAAACACTTATAATTTGGAACCAAAGATTAGGTACCCCATTCCACCCCGGGTTCCCCTACATCTAGGTATATTATAATAAAAATCTATGGCGAAGACTGCGCCATAGACAATTATGTAGAGTTCAAATTTTTAGGGTGCACTTATTTTGTAGGAACAACGTCAGTTACCAAATACGAAATTAAGTTTCAAAGACCTTAATTCTAAAATTTTAGAACAATCCTATTTTAGTTCAAAAAGTAACTCAATTATGTATCGAAAAGTCAACCAAGAAAATATTTATAAAAAACGTGTACCTACCTAGTGACTACGTTTTCGATAACTGCTTTAGTTATATTTTTTCGTTCTCTCTCTTGTTTTCAATAAAAGGCCGGCCATATTGAATTTCTGTGGTGATTTCCCGCAAAGGGACGCACTTAAACAATATACCTACTATAGGCCCTATGGCCATTTTGATTTTAAACGTTGATTCAGGGAATGTGGAAACAGTACAATAAAGTTATGGGAATGTTCACAATTCGACGGATAAATTATTTAGCTACTAGGTATGTACATTATTATTTCGGACGGCAAATTGGAATGCTTCTATTTGATTCGTATTTTTAACTCTCGAAAAATAAAATATTTTCAACAGCTTTGCCGTAACATATACCTAAAACATTTTTGTAGATTTTAAATTTATAATATACTAGTGGGTCCAGGCAGACTTTGTTCTACCACAGATCGCATTTTATATATATACCTAATTATATGTATTGTTCTACCGAAGACCACATTTTATAAAGACCTCATTTTATGTATTTAAAATTTTCTTTTAAATGCGTAATACAATCTCAATAGATTTGTTCATACCGCCATCTTTTGAGACACTACTCCAATAAAAAATGAATAACGATCCGTTTTCCTTTGAAGACTTCTTGAAGGGATGTATAAAAAAAATCGTTGTTAAAATGAAAATATTTTTTCTAGATTACAGCGCCACCTATCGGGTCCGGAACCAATCATTTAAATTTAGAAAATCGTTAGAGCGGTTTCGGAAATTAGCGTGTACGAACATCGCGACACGGAATTTTTATATATTAATAATATTTTCAATAACGAAAAAAGTCTAAATTACATACCATCAAAACCCAATAGATACAAAAACAATGTTACAGTAATACTGGTTGTAATTTATCCAACTGTCAATTTGTTCAGGAGAACTTTGTTCTCTTAACATATCGACAATGTATCAAGCCAGGATACGCGAGAATTGTATGCACGGTCTACTTTTTTCACGGCTTTTCCAACTTTGAAGTCAAAAAACACCAACTTAGAGGCTTCGCAGCATATATGTTCCATATACGGATTTACTTAGAATTCGGAGTAGAACATTTCGTGTGTCTGTGTGTGTGTGTGTGTGTGCGTGCGTGCGTGCGTGCGTGCGTGCGTGCGTGCGTGTGTGCGTGCGTGCGTGCGTGCGTGCGTGCGTGCGTGCGTGCGTGCGTGCGTGCGTGCGTGCGTGCGTGCGTGCGTGCGTGCGTGCGTGCGTGCGTGCGTGCGTGCGTGCGTGCGTGTGTGTGTGTGTGTGTGTGTGTGTGTGAAGGTGTGTGTGTGTGTGTGTGTGTGTGTGTGAAGGTGTGTGTGTGTGTCCCTTATAACTTTGATCCGCTCAATTTATAGAGCCTAAAATTTTAGAATATATAAACAGTTATAGGCCTACAAAAATTTATACTTAGAATTGTGAATTTTTGTTTTAGTCAGGGGTTATCAACTTTTGAATTTTTACTTTA
This sequence comes from Molanna angustata, assembly GCA_963576475.1. NCBI lineage: Eukaryota > Metazoa > Arthropoda > Insecta > Trichoptera > Molannidae > Molanna > Molanna angustata. The sequence goes on along the minus strand of OY754978.1, from coordinate 22,040,199 downwards.
TTTTTCCATATATCTCAGAAACCATAAAAGCTAGAACGCTGAAAATCGATACAAATATAGAAAAATACAAAATCTCAAATGTCTTTTTTCAAAAAAATTCCAGAGTTTCTCAAACATTTTTTTATTAAGAAAAAATTTTTTTTATGATAAATTTCTGTGTTAAACTAACTATATTTCCAAAGTTTTTAAAAATATCGAAAAAAGCCTAACACCCCAACTAGATCATTTAATTTTCTATAAAAAATATTTGCATTGTAGTAGTACATCTCAATTTTTTTTAACAATTTTTATAAAAATTGCTTCATACAATTTGTCTGGCAGTAGCCTACACACAATATCTAAGAAGTGATACTAATCTCCAAACATACATACATACCATCATGCTGTTTTCATATTCTGGGTAGGATCAAAGGACTGACCTCTATACTATCCTATCTTGAAATACATACCTAGGTACATGTGTTGTATAGAAAACCAAATATCTTAAAATATTAAATAATTTGTATTTAGGGGTTTATAGTTTGGTACTAATTCTTCAACAGATTTTTAATTATCTCAATAGAGACGAAGTTGGAATATTTATTGTAGGAGAACCGGGAAATCAAGGCACCTACAGGGCTTACGACCTGTCATCGGCTGGTTTACGTGATCACTTTATGCGCTTGCGCAACGTTCACCAATTATGCCTTTTTAATGACATCCCTATCAATTCAATTTTGGAAGTTCTATATATTGTAATACTGAAATTCTTTTCGCTTGAAAATAAGGAAATTTTCCTTATTTTCAAGCGAAAAGAATTTCAGTATTACAATATATAGAACTTCCAAAATTGAATTGATAGGGATGTCATTAAAAAGGCATAATTGGTGAACGTTGCGCAAGCGCATAAAGTGATCACGTAAACCAGCCGATGACAGGTCGTAAGCCCTGTAGGTGCCTTGATTTCCCGGTTCTCCTACAATAAATATTCCAACTTCGTCTCTATTGAGATAATTAAAAATCTGTTAAAAAATATCTTTGACTCCCGACAGGGAAAAAAATCCAATGTTTGCGCATATGCAATAATAAATATATTCAATTCTTCAACTATACGTACTATCGCTATCGACAGTTGGATCTCATGTGTTACATGCAACTAGTTTATAATAATTCCTGAGATCTTTTCAGTTCCCTATCTTGGGAAGACATTATTCAAACTCATTCTTCTTCCATTCTTATCGCTTATCGGCCTCAATTTTAACACTATTTACCGGTTATTTCGTGAAAAAAATTGAATAATATTAAATAAATTATTTACTTAATGATACAAGATCGCTCCAGAGGTGACCTAACTTAATTATTCGTTCAAAAATAAAAAAATTAGACAGTCTTACGTAATTTACTTACCGAATTCCACATATGTAAGGATTTAACTTATTTCACTTTTATGGTCCGTTTATAATATTTCAAAACATATATATCTCAAAATCACAACGAAATGTCGAGAGGCAACGGCATTGAATGTATTCTGCAATGTAAATCAGAATAAATTCATCATTTTTCTTGCCGCATAAAAATATTCCACCTCAATTTTCTCATTGTGCGGTTTTCACTCGAGCTGGCTGTGCTTTGTATACAATTTTTTCAAAAAAATATTCATCACATAATAGGTGTGCTTTTAGTATATTGGGTCGGACGGAAAATGGGAATGTATTAGGATTTTATTGAAGTAGAAGGCTTACAGGGTTTACTTTGGCACATTGCTGTTTGTTGTGTGCATTCACTTTGGAAAAGTCTAGGGCTAGGGTTAGAGCCGGGGCCAGAGTACACAACTTTAATAAATAGCTGTCGCTGATGGTAATGGAAAAACGTCTACGTACTAATCTTACACTAATATAAATATATTATTTTACTCGCTGATTCAATAATATAGTACCTATCTTGTAAGTATGGTATATGAAGGATGCATAGAGAACGGACTTAGGATGAATGCTAGCAAATCAAAGACAATGGTCTTTGAAAAGAGTGAAAGCAGAACAGCGTGTAAAATAAGGGTAGAGAACGAATGGCTCGAGCAAGTCGACGAATATGTATACTTGGGAAGCATATTTCAACGGAATGGACGGCTTGATAAAGAGATCGAAAGAAGAGTTATGGCAGGAAACAGAGTGAATGGAGTACTTAGACCAATAAATTATGAATGACCGCAACATATCAAAGGATGCCAAAGTTGCCATTCATAACGCTATCGTAGTGCCAACCTTGACGTATGCAAGTGAAACCTGGACATGGCAGAAGACGCATGATAGCAGAATAAATGCAGTTGAAATGAGATCGTAGAGAAGATTTTGCTATAGAACGATGTATGACAGGGTAAGAAATGAGGATATAAGGAAAGAATGTAAGTTGAAGAAAGATGTCATTACTAGAATGAAAGTGAACACATTGAGATGGTTTGGTCACATGGGGAGAATGAATGAGGAGCGCCTGACGAAGAAAATATACAGAGCGGAAAGGAATGGAGTGAGAGGTCGGGGACGCCCAAGAAAAGGATGGAACGACCATGTGAACGATATACTGAAAGACGGAAATGTTAGAAGTGTGAGCAACAGACGAACATGTATGAGACGATGCATGAATGTGGACGAGGCGAGAAATGCGTGCCAGGATAGAAAAATGTGGCGTTCGGTTCTCTCTGCCTACCCCGCAAGGGATGTGGCGTGATGGTATGTATGTGTATGCATGTATGATTCAATAATTACTTTTGTAAAATTTCACATATCGCCAGAAATTAAATTTTCTAGACAGGATTCGAATCAAGGCCTTTGCTAGATATTAAAATAACAATTAATTGAATCTCGTTTACGATTAAAAATAGTATAATAATATTTAATAATAATAATTTATTTATTATTAACAATACAAATAGGAAGTTACAAATACAATTACATACTTGAGCTAGAAGTGTATGTGTGTACATATAAATGTGTGTATGTGTGTTATTAATAAAGTATGTAATTGCTACGGTACGATGAACACTTCACTAGGAAGTCCTTTGCCGAGGTGTTCATTTAAACAGTTGTAAGACATAAATAGTACATTATGTGTAAAGTTTTTTTTTTATTTTTTAAGTGATTTTTGGCGTTCCACTATGTACAAAGTTCTAGAATTAAATTAAAAATTGAATTGTTATTGAGAAAAAATGTGAAAGCTAATTATATTTGATTAAGTGTAATATGTTTTTGATTTGATCTGCCCCCCATAGACAACGTGTCATTTAGCTCAAGAAAAGAAACAAGAAAAGAAAACTCAATGTATGGAAGTGACAGTTGCCAGTCACGTGACATCTGTCATTTCCATACATTGAGTTATATTTTCTTGTTTCTTTTCTTGAGCTTAATGACACGTTGTCTAGGGGGGCTGAACCGGTGTTATTTATACATGCTTTGTAGTTTTGTAGGTATTTTTTGTAGTTTTGTGACGATGTTGTTTGTGGTAACAGTTTTAGTGAGGCAATTGTTTATTTCCTTTTAAATAACAGAATACATTGGAACAATATTGAAATATCATTAAATTATACAAAAAAAAATAATATGTATAAATTCATTCATTCATCCCATCACGGCATATCCCACAATGTGGGGTAACCAGCGAAAGGTGTGCGGGTGTGCATTGCCTTATAAAAGGGAGCACAACATATCTGTGTATACCCACACACCAGTCTCGTCTCACCTAAAAAGGCACTATATTCAAAATGGGTGGTGAACCTCATTGCTGAACTATGTGAGATGTTATTGTTGCCTGTTGTATTTTCGATTACCCGGCTCTTACGGGACACTCGAAAACAATAATAGAAAAGAGCGGAAGCACTATTCTAAGCCGGTGCCTCACAGCTATATTCGTATATTATATATCTATGTATAAATAAGTATATAATATACGAATTCACCGATTTTTGTGGTAGGTATATACGTTGTGTTCCACATTTACCTTTGTCTGCGTAACTAAGAATAATTCCTGTTTTACGGCAGCCATTTTTTTTTGTTATTTTTTAAGTATAATATAAAACATAGTTATAACACTTAATTATTTCATTTAATTTTATGTGCAATAATGTGTACAATGGCGGGTTTATTGTAATAAGGCAATTTCTTACAACTCGTCAGTCAAAATTTACTTAATTAAATTTATTTCTTTATTTTATTGAATCAATTATGGTACAAAGAGTATAACATGCATATTTACCGTAACATGAATATTTACCGTAAATAATATTTGACATAGTACCTGTTAGTTGCCCGAGAAACAATATCAAATAAATAAATAAATAAACATACATATATATACATACACACAAACATACATACATATATCTATTACACATACTAGAAATCCAAATGACCACGTTCCACAGCCCAGGATGGGCCTTGGCCTCCTCAAGGAATAGTCTCCATTGCACCCTATCGATGGCCTTTTCTCTCCAATTTCGCACACCGGCTATCTGGAGGTCCTACTCAACTCCATTCATCCATCGTAGATCTTTCCACACCTCTTCTTCCCTCCTGACGTGCTGTGAGAATTCTTTTCGGTGTCTGGTCATCGTCCATACGATGCAAGTGTCCTAACCAGCGGAGCGTCCCTATTTTTATCGTTTGGACGGTATTTGGTTCCTTGAATAGGCTCTGTAGTTCGTAATTGTACCTGATTCTCTACGTGCCTTGATCACAGAGGGGACCGAAAAATTTTCTGAAAAATTTTCTTTCGAAAACCAGTAACGCATCCATATCCTTATGTATGTAGGTATACTTGAGTAAAATTAAAAACAAAAATGTTGGTTGTGTGTTACATATATTATATGTATGTATGTATATTTTATTTATATGTAAAAAATAAATGTATTTTCATTTTGTAATAAATTATAAATATGTGTTAAAGTGATAAAGCAAAGTGAATGGAAAATAAAAACATAAAACTACATAATACTTTACACCAAAGTTTGGAAAATCAGTCTAAAAATACTAAAAATATAATAAAACAAAAATAATATATAGAAAACTATAAAAGGAAATCCAGTATGTTCTCATTATCAATGTCGGCCTTCGTGGCTCAGTTGGTTAGATATCTGACTGCTGAGCCAAAGGTCCCGGGTTCGATTCCCGGTGGAGACACAGTTTTTCATTGTGTTTTCAGTCTGGATCTGTGAGACGATTAATATCGTAAGTCTCCAGAATGTGGCAACTTGTTATTGGGTGCGTGTTAAATTAATATTTGACATAGTACCTGTTAGTTGCCCGAGAAGCAATATTAAATAAATAAATAAATCAATTAGCCATGACTTGAGAAGATTTACAAATTTTGAGTGATTATTTACAGATTTAATTTAATAATAGTATTTACGTAAAAGCAATTTTTAAATATTTAATTCGAATCATAGACAGTTTATTATTCAATATGTAAAAATTCTGTTGGTATTTTATATTGAAAAAATAAAAATTAATATAATCAAATTTGCAACAATTTTTAATTTCTCTTAGGCTCTTATAATAAAAGAGTTAAACATCATAATGTTTTTTTTATATTGTGTATTTTTTAATTTCTCTATTGTGTGTAAAAATACGTTTTTGTATAGTTTTCACTCCCCCTGCCCTCGGACAGGTATAAATATTTATATTATATTTTTTTTTGTTACTATGTATGTTAATTATGGTGGTGATAAGTAAAATTTACGAACAATTGAACATGTGCTTATAATTTATTATTATTTAAATGTCACAAGTATACCCGTTAAAAACCCGTGACAAAAAGTACACCCGCTCCTGCCGAAGACAGACGAGTACAAAAACAAATGACAAAATATTTATTATTTCTGTCCGTCATTCACATACCTACCTTCATTTCGTATTGTCAAAAGCGTCAGTGTCAAAAATTAGTTTAAAGATTCAACTTATAAATTGGCAAAATTGAAAAGATAATTATTTCATGTTGTGTACTTACCTCACCTTATCTTAGTATTCTGCATTCATTAAGTCGATATAATAACGTACAATGTTTCAAAATTCAAGATAGGTATTGAACGATAAATAAATTAAGCTAAATTTCTCTCATAAATATATATCAGTTCAAGGAAATTTCAACGTAAGTACCAAAATATTTCTTGTATGAATATAAATACGAGTATGCATTAATGAATTTTGCCTTTTTTGATAACATCATCATTTTTCCGAACGCCGTGGCTCAGTTGGTTAACTGAAAAATTTAAATTAATTTCTCACGCAATTTATGCTTCTCTTAATTGCCATATATTTATAAACTAGCCACTTGCGCAGAGTGCAAGGATATGTTTATTACAAGTATGAAAACACAAAACTCAAAAAATTGAATTTTCTTGAATTCGTTTTGAGAAGCTACGCTATTGAATACTTTTTAAATTTTCAAACGTATTATTTCCCATAATATTTTTAATAGGAGATATACAATTTAGAGTGAATATTATAAATTTTGTATGACGTACCGATAATTGTTTATTTTATTAATATAAGTTCCTTTTGCACAGCTCAAACTATAAAAAGTTTCTTAAATTTTTAGTAAATAAAAATAAAAAAACGTGTTTAAAATCAATTCCACTATTTATTAAGACTACAACCTACAACCGGTTTCGTGCTAAGCACATTTTCAAGTAGATTGGTAAAAAACTGCTTTGCAGTTTGGCGGGAAAATAAATATGTATTACTTTTTATTAAAAAATAAACATCTTAAAAAAAAAAAGTTCGTACTAAGCACATTTGACTACTTGAAAATGCGCTTAGCACGAAACCGGTTGTAGGTTGTTGTCTTAATAAATTATGGAATTGATTTTAAACACGTTTTTTATTTTTATTTAATAAAAAATTTAAGAAATTTAAATGGAATTCATCAAAAAGTTAAATCTAATTATTAAAAGTTCAATCAACATGGTATAAATTTTCTATATATATTTTTTTCAATTTATCTTTTAAAATTTTCAAATTACTCTCACTTTCTTGAAAATTGAGGAATATTGATGAAGTTGGCTCATGAACAGGAGTGGAGAGGGATGGAGGAGGCCTATGTTCAGGAATGGAAGACAACTTGATGAAGACAGATTTCCTGTAGCAGTGTGCGGTAGAAATATGATTGAAGAGGGAAGTGGTCGCTTCGAAACTGGTCGTTTCAAATAATTCAGTCGTTTACTACCAATTTTTAACGTTTAATCATTGAATATATATACATACATATAATCACTCCACGTAGGTACTTTACGGGGTAGGCAGATGGAATGTAACGCCACATTTTTCATCTTGACACGCATCCATCGCCACCTCGACATTAGTCTGTTATTTAAGCTTTTAACGCCATCTTTTTTTGGACGAACCTGACACCTTCTTCCATTCTTCTCGGCTGTGTATATTTTCTTCTTCAGGCGTTCTTCACTCTTTTAATCATAAAAAAGGCGTTCTTCGCTCTGTGCTGTGTAATCGAGATTTAAGGTTTAGTACAAGATAAATACCAGGTATGAGCTATTAAAGCGAACGAGTTGCCAGTATTATTGCATGGAGTGGAAGGTTGGATTCTTGGAATCTCAACCATAAATAAAATTGAAGCAATCGAGATGTGGCTATACAGATGGTTGATGCGCATCTCATGGGTCTATAGAGTCGCCATAGTAAGAGTTTTAAATATGATAGATAAAAGAGAGAGAGAGTTGTTGACCACTGTTGAGAGACGCATACTTTGGCCACAAAGTCCGTGGTGATAAATATGCATTTCTACAACTAACAAGGGAAAGATATAGAGAAGACGGAGTATTGTGCGTTAAACAACATCGTGGTTTAAAAATATGAGGCAGTGGTTTGGGATTTTGGGTGCGGCGTTGGTGTAAGATTATGATGAGTTTGTTGTGATGGTCGTCAATGTTATGAACGGCACAAGAAGAAGAAGAAGTTCATGTTTATTTTGTCGATGGTCATTTTGGTTTATAGATACCGATCAGATCTTAAAATACTGTGTTATACGTATTTCATATAGGTATATGTATATTTTTTTTTTTTTATTGCAAGTGCATCCTATTTCAATTCACGTGCGATATAAATTGGCTGTTGCTTGTGCCGTCTTAATATTAACTTGACAGTAATTCATTACAAAGGCATGCCCATTAAAATAAAATTTAAGGAGCCGACCGCTTCATAACAAAATATCAATTCAAAATCTAAATTATAACGCAGCTTTTCAAACACCTTCCCGTAAGAACCCACCTACCACAATCTTACTCACCCACCTACCACAATCTTAGCTACTGAAGAGTTTGGTCTTTTCTCACTGAAAACACGAACGGGCCATGGATAAAATTCAAAGCGATTTTTCATTGAAATTATTTTGGCAATTCAACACATTCCAATACCTACGAACTGTGATTCTTGTCTACTCTCAATTTTAAAGGTGTAGCATTTCTTTAATTTGTTAGTTTTGAAATTTAATTGTTCATAAGATCCTAAAATTTGCAGGCCTTCAATTTTTCTATCCCTTAACTTGGAAATTTATTATATGATAAGAGTAAATATGAAAACATTATTTTTTCTATAACGAATTTTATCAGCGCCAGTTGAAATTATTTAATTTATTACATTGTCGGCCTTCGTGGCTCAGTTGGTTGGGCATCTGACTGCTTATCCAAGGGTCCTGGGTTCGATTACCGGTGGAGACACAGTTTTTAATTGTGTTTTCAGTATAGATCTGTGAGACGATAAATATCTCCAGAATGTGACAACTTGTTATTGGGTACGTGTTTAATTAATATTAGACATAGTAGATACCTGTTAGTTGGCCGAAAAGCGATATTAAATAAATATTTCTGTAATTGAAAATATTTTCTAACACGTAGTGCAAGTGGCGAGTTTATTTATAAATCCCAATTTCGACCAGTTAACTAGTGTTTCCAGTACATCATTGGCGTTACAGTCCGCTGTGGACCCTGTCCTCAAGAAATGTGTCTCCATCCCTCCACTTGAGAGTATTCTCTGTTTGGACAACTACATTGTTTGGCATCACATTACAGTGTCCAGTCATCGACGTAGTGTGTAGTCCGACAACATGGCATATAACGCTTCCAATTGGGTGGAGTCTGCGAAATTGATCTTACATATGTCCAGTCAACTGTATTTCCAGCACAGAGATGCACGGACAGAATCTAATTGATTTGACATACTAAAACCGATCGACAAATATAATACTGATATCATCATAATTCATCATTTCCTGCCCTCTATCCCAGTTCATCCGGGGTCGGGCCTCCTAATCAACAGTCGCCATGATCTGCGACTCTGCGTCGTCTCCTGTGGGACACCTTGTGCCGCCAGCTCCCTCTCGATACTCGTCCACCATGTCGCCGGCGGTCTGCCTCTTCCTCGTGGTTTTGAGGGGATACCGAGCACAGTTTAGGTACCGAGCACAGTTTGACGGAGTAGGTGTCTGCGGAGGTGGGCAGACCATGACATGGTCTGCCCTCTTTCAGTTTCTCCTCTATTGGGGCTACCTTAAAAGATCCTCTGACGTACTCGTTGCGAACTCTATCAAGGCGTGTCACACCACCTGACCAGCGCAACATCTTCATTTCAGTCGTGTGCAGTTGTTGTGCGTGCTTTTTTAATATTGTCCAGATATAATACTGATAATTTACTAAAATTGATATATCGTATAAAAATGCATTGTTTCAATGGAAACGAATAGAAAATAGGAACAAATTTCTCACAGTTTATAGTTTTCTATTCCGTCTCTGTGGAGAAATAATCAATTTATTATTCTGTGCTACGCATTAATTCTCTGTTAGTTTACTCAACGATGGTTAATATCAGAGAAATTTTCATACAAGATAGATAATGTAATATTAAATTCAGTTTGATTCAAAGCTTTGCTTTATGTGATAACAAACATAATATGTATGTGAAATTAAATATTGTTCGTAAAAATTACAAATAAATAGATATATTGAAAAAAACAGTAAAAAAACAATAAATAAATAAGTATTTAAATAAATGAATATTTAAATATTCAAATAAATAAATGAATAAATTAATAAACAAGTAAATAAATTAATAAATTAATAAATTAATAAATATATAAATAAATAAATATGTAAACAAATAAATAAATAAATAAATAAATAAATATATTGATAAATAAATAAATAAACAAATAAATAAATGAATACATAAATAAATAAATAAATAAATAAATAAATAAATAAATAAATAAATAAATAAATGAATAAATAAATAAATAAATGAATAAATAAGTAAATAAATAAATAAATACATAAATAAATATATTGATAAATAAACCAATAAATAAATAAATAAATAAATAAGTAAATAAATAAATACATAAATAAATAAATAAATAAATAAATAAATAAATAAATAAATAAATTAAATAATTAAATAATTAAATAAGTAAATAAATAAATTAATATAAAAAAATAATATAATTATTTCATTAACTGATGCATTATTAATTTATAACATTATATTGTCTGCCTTCGTGGCTCAGTTGGTTGGGGATCTGACGGCTGATCCAAAGATCCCGGGCTCGATTTCCGGTGGAGGCACAGTTTTTAATTTGTTATTGGGTGCGTGTTAAATTAATATTTGACATAGTACCTGTTAGTTGCCCGAGAAGCAAAATTAAATAAATAACTAAATTATAATAAATAACATTATTTATTTAAAATTCATTAACATCATATAAACAAAATCATATAAAAATTACACAATAATCAAAAGTCTTTTGATTATTGTGTAATTTTTATATGATTTCGATTATATTATGATGTTAAATCTGTTATGAATTTTAAATAAATAAATAATTATTTATAAATGCAAGGTCTTAAATAAGGAAAGAAAAAAATTAAATAAGGAAGAAGAAAGGTTGAGAAGAGATTTCAGTAATTGCTTTACAAATATGTACCTTTTTTAGGAATGACGTAAAGACAAATTGAATCTGTTGGTAAAGAAGTCTAAAAGATGTCGATATCGGCTGAGGTGGTGGAAAAGGAAGAGGCAGGTAGAGGTTGCCGGAAGTACGATAAGCGAGCCGGAAACTATAGCGGAAATTGGATAAACCGGATGTTCCATTCGCCGCGAAACCTTTTATTTCACTCCCTCTCACTGTTTCGTCCCGTCTTGTTCCTGCATTAGCGAAAAACGAGTTATTTGAGAAAAACGTCTCCTAATAAATATCAAACGGAAAAACTATTAGAAATTTTCCTTTGAACGACATAGGGCTGTCAAATGTTGGGGTGAAATTCAATCTGCGAATCTTTTTAAATCTTTTATTTGTCAGATGTTTGATGTAGATTCTAATTTTATTTTTTGATATGGGTGATTCCAATTTATTTGTAAAATCTATTATCCACAACATCGTTAGAAAATTGATGTTCACCTACATAATAATATGTATCATATAACATTTATTGAGTGATTTGATAAAGAAGGAATTTTTCATATGAGAATTATTAAATTTGGAATAACTATGAAAAACAAACACATATCATTTAACTTAAGCAGACACATAATTGTTTGTATCACTGTTGTGCATTTTTTTGTATCTTCATACATTCCCTATACCATCAAGCAACAATGCTTGTATTATAGATCTATTAGGTGAACGAAAAGGCAGAGGCAGGATTCGAAGTGGCGCTATTATTAGTAAACCGTCAATTTATTACTGTCTTTTTTGTGATTTATTTATATATTTACTGTTACAATGCAAAGCATTTACAAAGTACACAAATCTACAAAAAAAAAAAACAAAAATAAAAGTCGTTATATAACCAATAGAAAAAAGCAAAATAGAATGATAAAAAAAACAGCAAATACAACATAAAAATGTAAGTATAGAAATAAAACAGTTAAAATATTCAAAATAAAAAAATAAAGAGAAAAAAACAAATAACCCAAAAATCAAAAACAAAATCAGTAAAAAATTATTAACATGGTTTTGAACAGGGTTTTGTGCATCTCTCTCTTACAAACGATCACCACAATAAGTCAATCTCTTCCTCCCTAAGTTTCAAGGAGATTTGATACATTAATATGGAATTGAAAAAAAAAACAAAAAAAAAAAACGAGTGGGTTGTGGCCAACGCTATAATCCTCACCATAAGTAGCGAAATTATCAGCATTTTCGTGAAATGACTTTGTAAAAAAAATTTGATTTAAATATTTTATTATGAAAATTCACAATATTCTTCAATGCTATTTTATGAAAGTAATGTAACTTTTTAGCAATTTAAAAATAAAATTTTTGGTTTCCTGAGGTTGAGGTCACTTTGAAATATTTGACAGTTGTTAAAATGGGAAGCACTGATCAGAAATTCTTTAAAATCTAATGGGGTTTAAGTAAGTATTAGATATACAAAATTGCAAAATTTCAAAAGACGCGAATGAGTACTTTAGTCTATAATCGATAAAGTAGAATAAACACGCCGTACATAGCACATAGTACACAGATATTTTGTGACGAAATTTTCAGAATACAATCTCAGCGTAATACTGGTGCAATAAAAAATAAGCTTAAAAATTACAAATTCATAACTTACTACCAATTTTATCACCTTGGATTAGTGAGAAATGAAAAGTAAAATACTCAATAAACCAATTGATCATAGCAGACTGATTACTAATAGTCGACATTGTCTCAATTTGTTGTATGTTTTTGCACAAATCACGGGATAATTTTGTTTGAATGTTTTTGTATGGGCTCAACCCTCTACTTGCGTATGTTCTCTCTCATATTATATTATGTATCTAGTTATATTTAACTTAGGGTTTGTTTGTTTGTCTTTCGCCATTCGATTTATTTATAGTGTAATTAATCCATATACAATCTGCTACGTTTTCATTATACACATAACGATAATGCTCTGCTTCTTTCACATCATTCCCATATTCTCCCTAATTCCCAATAACAACTATTATTTGCTATTAACGCTGACTAAATGAAATGGAAAAAGAAAATATTTTGTAATCGTTTACAGGTAGATAAGAAGACATAAATCTTTACCATTTTTATTTAATATTGTTTTTATATTAAAAACATAATTAAGAATCCAATAATTTATTTATTTATGTTTATTATTTGATACACCGTAGGGTCCCGGTGGTGCCTGTTCTTGCTGAAAGGGCAAGTACCAATAAATGCCGAGAAACGCCAAGTTGCATAACAACAGCAACACTACCACCAAGTCCTACTCTCTAGCGTCCTCGTCGCAAACCCTGGTAATGTGATAATCACAGCTGATAGAGAGAGGGCGATGGCGAGTTTTTGGCGCCATAAAACTGGAAACATCAGCTAAGGGAAGGAAAACCCCTACAGAAAAACCCTTGACCTCCAGTAGGGGGTTGGGCGAGAGGCTAATAACCTCTCCCTGTAAAAGAATACTTATTACGAAACCGAATACAGAGCCTCGGACTGCTACTGAACCTCGGAAACGACCTGGCAAAGGAATAAAGGATATTAGAATTGCAACATGGAACGTACGTAGTTTGTATAGGACAGGAGCTTTAGGAGAGTTAACCAGAGAAATGACAAAATATGATATAGATGTGTTGGCAGTACAAGAGACCAGATGGACGGGATCTGAAACATATGACACAAGAACCCACACAGTTTTTCAAAGCGGAAAAGAGAGACGCCACGAGTTTGGAGTAGCATTTATTGTTAGTAAAAAAGCAAGAGACTATGTTATAGGATTCAAGCCAATAAACGAAAGACTATGTGTACTAAGAATGAAATCAAGGTTCTTTAACATATCAATATTAAATGTGCATGCAGAAACTGAGGACAAAGATGAAACAACAAAAGACACTTTCTATCAGAAACTGGAACAAGTATATGATACCATCCCCTCTAACGATATTAAAATGGTTATAGGAGATTTTAATGCAAAAATAGGAAAAGAGCCCACCCTACAGCACATCACTGGGAAAAACAGCCTGCATGGGGAGAGCAACAACAATGGATTGAGGGTGACAGATTTTGCAGAATCACGTAATATGATCATCACCTCAACATTCTTCCCCCGAAAGGACATTCATAAGTGGACGTGGACTTCACCAAATGGCAGGCACCATAACCAGATCGACCATGTTCTGATTGAAAAACGAGGGGCGTCAAGCATAACAAATGTAAGAACCTACAGAGGGGCTAACATCGACTCAGACCACTACATGGTGGTAGCCACATACAAATGCAGAATTGCCAAAATAAAACTTTGCAAACAATCTGCAACACCCAAATTCAATTGCGAGGCACTAAAGACACTAGACGGGATAGAGTCGTATCACAGCAACCTCACAACCAACTTACCAGCCCAAATAGGTGACGGAACCACACAGGACGACCTCGAGGAAGACTGGAATAACATAAAGAATGCTATTATTAGATCAGCGGAGTCCAGTATAGGAAACATACCAAGACAGAACAGAAATCCATGGTTTGATCAAGAATGTGAGAGAAGTATCCAGCACAAAAATATTCTCAGAAAGCAATACATTGAAAGAAAGACAAGAGCCAAGCAACAAGCATATGAACAGGCCAGAAGGGAATCAAATAGACTGATTAAAAAGAAAAAAAGAGAATTCCTAAACAATGTTTTGTTGAAGATGGAAAACGACTTCCTTGATAATAATACTCGTGAGGCGTACAAGGGTGTAAACTTTTTCAAGAAAGGTTTCAAACCCAGAACTAGCCTGTGTAAGAATATCAATGGAGATATCATCTCATCTAAGGAACAAATCAAATCAAGATGGTGCGAATATTTTCATCAACTCCTCAATCCGAACCATGATACAAGAGAAGAGAATACAACTACTCTCCACGAACCGCAAGATGAAAACCTGCCATCAACCAATCCACCAACAACTATCGAAATCACAGCAGCCCTGAAAAAGCTGAAGAACAACAAGGCACCAGGAATAGATAACCTACCGGCCGAGCTCTTTAAACAGGGGAATACACACCTAAAAACCCTAATACAAAGTCTGATTGCAAAAATATGGATCCTAGAAATGATCCCAAACGAATGGCAGACGAGCGTTATATGCCCTATTTATAAAAAAGGTGACAAGCTAAAGTGTGAGAATTATAGAGGTATCTCACTTTTATGCACTGCTTACAAGATATTTACAGTCATACTTAAACAAAGAATAGAGCCATATGCGGAGAATATTCTAGGAGAATATCAGGCAGGTTTTAGAGCAAACAGATCAACGACTGATCAGTTATTCACGGTACGTCAAATTCTGGGAAAGTGTTGGGAGTTCGACATTGATATACACCAATTATTTGTCGACTTTAAACAAGCTTATGACAGCATTGACAGAAGGAAATTATACGAAATTCTGCTTCATTTCCAGATCCCTTCTAAACTAGTTAGGCTTGTCATAGTAACAATGACCAACACAAGAAGCCAGGTCAAGGTGGGAGGGGAACTTAGTGAGGCGTTTACAATCTCTCAAGGGCTAAAACAAGGGGATAGTCTGGCTCCCACTCTCTTCAACATAGTGCTAGAACATGTTGTCCGTCAAACGTCCGTCGACACGAGCGCTAACATTTGTTTCAAGAGCAGCCAAATAGTTGGGTACGCAGATGATCTTAATATCATCGGAAGATCCCTGGCAGCTATTAAAGAAGTCTTCACCCCATTGGAAACTGCTGCATGTGAAGTGGGCTTGAAAATAAATGAGAGCAAAACAAAATATATGGCCCAAAGTCGAAACCCATCTCAAAGAAGAAGAGGTAGCGTAAAGCTGGCAGACGACCATTCATTTGAAACAGTTGACCAATTTACGTATCTGGGATCTCTCCTTACGGAAAATAATGAAGAGGAAGTAGAAATCAAAAAAAGAATATCAGCAGGCAATAAAACTTATTTCTCCTTATTGCCAGTGTTCAGGTCTCGCAATGTCCACAGGAAAACTAAATTGACATTATATAAAACAATCATTAGGACTGTGTTGACTTACGGATGCGAGGCTCTGACACTGACCGTGAAATCCGCTGAAGCATTAGATGTTTTCGAAAGGAGAGTCCTACGCCGAATATGTGGTCCTGTGAAGGAAGGAGATGAATGGCGCATAAAGAAAAATGAAGAACTGTACAAAATCTATGAAGCACCAAAGATCTCAACCCATATAAGACTGCTTAGGTTGAGATGGGCTGGCCATGTACAGAGAATGCCAAACACGCGACTTCCCAAAAAAATCATGTTTGGTCACCCGGGAGGTAAACGGAAGATGGGGAGACCAAGACTGAGATGGGAGGACGACATACGGAGAGATGCAGAAAAGCTCCTGCAGGTCCCTAACTGGAGAACGGCGGCTGAGGATAGAAGAGGTTGGAGGCGCGTGTTGAAGGAGGCCAAGGCTCGATTTGGGCTGTAGCGCCATCGAAGAAGAAGAAGATTTGATACACCAACCCACTTATTTACAAATCATTTTAATGAAAAGTTTAAATATGTACCACACTTTTTATTTGTTATAAATAAAACCTGTTTTAAATGATGACCAAGAGATTTTCCACCTGTCAAGATAACATTTAGAAAAAAATACTTCTTATAAGGAAGAGGTACTTTTCTCATGTTTTTAAAATTTTTTTCTTGCTTTGTTTGTATATTTATTAAATGATTTTTTTCTTTTACGACCTTTTCACATACACTCAATCTCGCGCTCACACCACACACAAATACACATACTATACTGTCTTTTATTCCCAATTTCGTCGTTTCTCGCTCCCTACTCCGTTTTTTTCCTTATATTACTGTTGCAATAAAATAATATTATAATTTATAATATGCGATATTAATATTATTTTTAATTAGGGGACACGCACAGAGAATTAACAATACATATATACAAAATACATTAATAACAAATAATCTCTTTAACCCTACAAACAAGGGCGTCCACAGCTTGCTTCATATTAACATGTCACTATACATACATACACATAAAAAAATAAGAATTTTGAAACAAAGGTAGATATAAATTATTGTTGTTACAACTATTGAAATTTCACACAATGCTGTGGTGTTGCAGTTGCTATCACGAAAAGTTGATATGGTAAGAAATGCTAATCTTTAAAAATTACTATGTTTGATGTTATATTTTGTTTGAAGGATTTTTATGAACTATTAAAAATATCTACACCAACCACGTGCTGTGATAATCAAAGGTGAGTAGAGATAAGTAGGTACTCGTTTTTTAATAATGTAATATTAATTATGTTTTTTTCATATGTAGTACGTTGAAAAAAAGTTTGATTTCTCATTCGTTATATGAAGAAATAAAATACATAAAAATAAAATTGACCAGAGAAGCAATAACCGCACGTTTTAAAATTAAATTTAAATAACTACCTATTATAGTATTGAAGTTACCTGCTCGTGTTGGGTGCGGATGCGGATGGCTAGTTAGATAATATACCTACTCTTCTTAACTTTTTCTTTTGTATGTTTTATAACTTATGTTCAAAAAAAAATCTTTCAATTGTTAAATATCTTACTTAGATTAAATTAAATTATGTAAAAGAATCTTTAAAAGATTTATAATTTTAATACATATAATATTGCTATGGCAAATTTGCAATGTAAAATGTTCTGTAATGTTGGAACCTTTTATAATACTAAATAGAGCTCGCACTCTATTTAAGCGAACAGTTTCTGTTCTGGTGACCTCTCTTCCAGCAAGTCATAAAAAAGGAGTTCATTCTGCATTAATTTCCCTTCCGGAGTCTCAAAACATAGAACCTAACTAAGGATTCTATTGGTATATAGTAAACCCCTCTGGTTACTAATTTTATTGACCTACCAAATTGGTAATAGGCACACTCTGGCCTTTAGTTGGCCACACCGCCTCAGCACTTACCTTTAATTGGCTGGCAGATCCTTTTGGCAGAGGGCACTCTTCTCTTGCAGTGTTAGCGGGCGTTGAAGATTGATGTAGCGGTTGTAGCGGATGAAAAAACTGCTGAAAATGTTTATGAACTGCGATGTTATTGTAGACGATAGCGGTGAAGATGGCGGAGAATTTGCGGTAAAAGTAGCGGTTGGAAATTATGCGGGTTTTATTTAATTAGCGGCGAAAAGCGGCGGTCACACAGACACGAACAAAATATGGATCCGTACTCTGCGAATGACAAGCGGGAAGACTCTTGTTTTTAGTGTTGCCAACTCACAGGTGCGAATATTGGCAAAAATGTTATAAGTAGGCGGATAATTTTTAAATGCGGTAGTTGAGGCGGTGATGAGTGCGGAAGAAGACGATGAATCCCAGAAGAAGCCTCTTGATTGCCAATGTTCACTGGCTTAGTGCATTACTTCTTCCGGCGATACGCAAAAGCATCAAAATTCATCGAAGGCAGTGCATTTTATTTTATTTTTATTTTTATATCAATTAAAATAAATAAATGGCGCGAACACAATGTAATAAAATAAAATAAAAATAAATCAATAATTTTAAGGTATTTTGTTATCCCAGTGGAAGTTCATAATTATAAAAAGGAAGGTCTTATTTTTAATAATTAAATAGGTACCTAACACAGTTTTAATCCCCAAATGAGTTTTTATTTTTAATGCCTAAGCGCTTTCACTGGACTCAACCAGCGTCATCAATTTGAATTTTGCCTCTGTTGGGAACTGAACTCAACACAGAAGTGAGATAACTTGCCACTAAGCCACGGCGGTCATCATAAACATTTTTCGAAGTCCATGGTCATGTTTTAATCGTATTTTTTGTATATTTACACTCTCAAAAATACCTATCTTGCGTTATTTTTTTTATTATTTTATCTTTCAAAGACTTGTAGATAAAATAATGAGTGTACTGGAATTGAAGGTTCAAGAGTGGTGTGAGTAATTAATGACAGTTTTCCTATAAAATATTTTCAAAGGTATTTATAAAGTTGGAGGAGAGACTAGCTTATCCAGCAGTCTTACGTGAATAAAGCATTAAAGTACGTGCAGTAAATTAATTATTCCTAGCTTCATTAGGCACCACTAAGAGAAAGTACTAACGAAATGTATCAAGCGGAGTATTAGCTGAGACACTTTATATTAACATACTTGTGAATATAATTTAAAAATGTATATACACATAATATATATTGACTTTCTTGTTTAAGTCCTGATATTACGTCGTCTATCTCACTAAACATCTTCAAGAAAAGGCTAAAGCAAAAATATTTATCTGACAACACCTGATTACATCTTTTTCTCCTCTTCCTTTCCTTATCCCTTAGTCTTCCTATCATTGCTATGATTTGTTCTTATATGCTATCTTCTTTGTTTTTGTGTTTTTTTTTCTTTTTTTTATTACTTTTCTTCTGCTATCTTTATTTATTTTGTAATGTGATTAACTTATTGCCATAGTACACATTGTTTTGTATATTTAACATTTACTCTAGTTGGTTGGAAGAAATTGCCATTAGGCAATAAGCTCGCCAGTGTACTAATTATATGTACAAGAAGATTAAATAAATAAAAATAAATAAATATTATTTTACAGGGAAGTACCTTATACAAATGTCAAATATTAATTTAACACGAATTCAGTTTGCTACTTACGATATTCATCGTAATACGAATCTCCACCGAGAGTCGCATTTGGAACTTTTGCTTCGGGTGTCAGATAAGACAATTTATAAATACCCACGTGACAAGAAGCGATCCAACTGTCGTTTTGTTCACGAGAATTTATTTCTCCTAATATATCGATTTAGTTTCAAGTCAAGATCCGCAAGATATGTATGAACGGTTCAATATTTTTCACGTTTTATTTCTATTTAAAAGTCAAAAAACACCTCGAAGCTTCGCAGCATATATTATGTTAAAAATATTATATGGTTGAACTCAGATGTTAGAGTATAACATTGAATGTGTCTGTGTGTATGTGTGTATGTGTGTGTGTCTCCTTTATGACTTTTGATAACGCTTAATGTACATAAGCCAAAATTTCAGAAAATACAGAAATGAATGGACAGAAATTTTATACTCAGAATTTTGAATTAAAACTACAGAAGATCAAAAATGAACAAGACAAGATAAATAGGAATATTCAGGTAGATAGATAAAAAAATGCGTAAAAAATAATTTATGGAGTGTATGAACTATTGAATTAAACCAAATTATACCAAATGAATAAATGACATTTTTTTCATATTATCTTAAATTTTTATTATTTTATTGAAGTGCGGTGTCAGGTCTACCGACGTTAGCAAACACTTGGCCAAATGCCTCTCGGGCAGTATGGAGCAAATTTCCGACGGTCTGAATACTCGAGTTTTTCGGAGCCAAGAACACACCACGCTTTCTGTCGGTGCTGATGAGGTGCACAAGCAATCACTAGGCCCAGATACGATAATATCCGCTTTTTACAAAATGTCGACCGAATACTGAGGAACATGGAATTTTCGATCATATCTGCCTGAACCTGCAACTCGAATGCCTCGATTCGGTTCATCAAGTTGAATTTTAGGATTCATGTTTCAGTTCCGCATAAAAAACATTGACCATATATTGCATAATATAATCATTCTCTGCTTAATTTATTCAATTCTTCCTTCCTTCATTTTTTCAGTCAGTGTCAGTGCCGGCAACCCGACGTTTATTAAATAAGAATACATGAATTACAATATATTTTTCGTTCCTCGTCTCACTAGGAAAACCTGTTCTGAGACGGGTCACTTATAAAATTACTGTTTAAAATATATTATATATTTTCCAGTTCTAGCCTAGATAATTCTGGCCTTGAAATTTATTTAATAGATAATACACAAATAATAAGAAAATAATATATAAACCAAAGTTAATATAAAAAAAACAAATACAACAAAAAAGGAAAAAAATAACAAATTTCGTACATAAATTTCTTAACAAAACAATACATGAATTTTCTTTCTAACATAGCATAAGTATTTGATATTTCCTTTTTAACAACATTTTGTGTCATCATAGTATACATAGAACACCTTAGATATAATATTTAATTACATTTACACTAAAAGAGCCGAAATTTAATTTTGTTTCACGTGTTTGAATAACAGTTACAGAAATACTATCGAGTTTCATAGGCTTTTATGAAAAATTATATATATAAAAAAATAAACAAAGGGCGTAAATTTGTTTAAATCAACCCTAAAAAATAATTTGAAATAACAATGTCGTTTGCAGATTCCCCTTTGCAAGAAACTTCCACGATTATATTTTATTTCGCAAAAAAATAAATACTGACCAAACAAAACAACAAAGAGATTTTATGCCAAGACTTACTTCAAAGAGGGAAAATCTTTCAACGCGTTGAATAAAAACCAGTGCTATATGAAACGAGAAAAAAATAAATATATCAAATAAACAATCGAACAAATCAGTTATCAAAAGCGGCAAAATGGTATATTCAATCTTTGATATAAAATAACAGGTAGTTCGGAAGGTCATTTCGTTTCCAACCGATGGTAAATATTTGTATTTTTTTTTCCAGCCAACTTCAAATTGTATGGATCTTTGACCCGCTTGCACCAAAGATAAAACAAAAATAAAAAAAAGATATCTTAAACCAGCTAAACTCCGAATAAACCTTGCGCCAAACTTTTATTCGAAGATCAAGCCGAATAAACTAATTTCGACGGATGGGTCGGATAAAGTTAAACTATTCACATAACCAGCTATCTGTCATTTGACATTTCGTTATTATTATCATAAATTTATCATAACATAAGTTATATAGTTTGAATTAATTGACTTTCGATGACCAGGAACTCATTGATGTGCTCGTCATACGTCATTTACTATCTAATTAGTCGTTTTCGTCACTTTCTATCCACATTACGGTATTAAGACATTCCTAGTCATTGGTCGTTGTTTTAATTGTTGTTGTGACGAGTCCCGTCATAGTTCAGAGGCCTCAGGTCTTCCCACGCTATGTGTTCAATTTTAATAATTATATCGATGAGTTTTATCGAATTTTATGATGCACTTTAGTTCTATGAAAAATAAATATTGTTGTCTTAGCAGTCTGTCCGCTGATGCTTAAATATGAAAAAAAATGGCTGGATTTCTGATGCGGGGGGGATAAGTTACGTTTTTTAGAAATATTTCAGTCACAAGAAAAATGGAATGACATTCCGAACGACCCGACATTATTATTTTATAGCGTTTATCTCGCTTGCTTGTTTCATACGCCGACATCAAAGAGATCAAGGGGCTCGAAAATGACTTGGAAATCACTAAGTGACAATCAAACGCGCGGCCTTTCACCGTCTTTATGTTAAATCATCCACCACCCTTCTTTACTTCAAACTTATGAACTTCAATATTAAGCTTTTTCATCACAACTAAGGTAGCGACGCTCAGTTTAGTTCCATTTTTAAATTTAAATAAAAAAATTATCACCAATTGGATTTAATTTGAGCGAGTTATTTAAGTTGACTACTAATGAATTATTTTAGTTGAGTAGTTTCAAATGTTCCCTAATGGTCGGCCTGGAAATAAACATTAACAAAACGAAAATCATGAGTCCATCATCTAACAGCACTATCACAATTGATAGTAAAATAATTGAAGCTGTTGAAGAATATATACCTTGGACACAAGATAAAATTAGGAAAGGATAACCAGACAGCAGAAATACCCAGAAGGATCGGACTAGGTTGGGCAGCCTTTGGAAAACTTAAACATGTCCTAAAAAACAGAGATATTCCCACATGTCTGAAAAGAAAAGTTTTTGAAACATGTATCCTGCCTGTGCTTACGTATGGTCTGGAAACTATCACGCTAACTGCGAGGACCATACATAAGCTAAAATGCACTCAGAGATCCATGGAAAGGCAAATGATAGGCGTAAGTCTAAGAGACAAAATTAGAAATGAAGAAATCAGACGCCAGACAAAAGTTGTTGATGTCATGGATCGAGTTGCAAAACTTAAATGGCAATGGGCAGGTCATGTTGCCAGACAGGGTACGGACAGATGGGCACCCAGAATTCTAAATTGGAGACCATGGGATATGAAAAGGGGAATAGGCCGGCCCCAGAAAAGGTGGGCCGATGATATTGTCCCTGTCGCTGGAAGCGGATGGGTTCGAAAAGCCCAGAAAAAAGACGAGTGGAAGCTATTAGAAGAGGCCTACATCCAGCAGTGGAGAGATGGCTGAGAAAGAAGAAGAAGAAGTTTCAAATGAAAATGGATCAGGGACGAAGATAGTATAAAATGAGCCACACAGTCACTACTGGTTGGTTGAGAGAAATTTCCCAATAGCAATAAACCCACCAGTGTGTAGTATAAAATAGAAAATATTTTTATAACTAACAAAAAAAATTTGAACCACCCAGTGTCACTTATGTTTACTGTTCCGCCCCACTACTTTCTAAAATTGACTTTTTATATCTAAAATTGATTTTTTATAACTAACAAAAAAAATTAGAACCACCCAGTGTCACTTATGTTTACTGTTCCGCCCCACTACTTTCTAAAATTGACTCCTCCCACAACTTGAAACCTAACAGCAGTCAATATTTTATTTTTAATTTTTAGTACGTAAGTCTTCCTGAAGAAGAAAACATTTAAAAGTTTTCGAAACCGGTAGAAGTTAGTACTCATAGTTAAGTGATGTAAACTACGTTAAGTGTATATTATAAATAATGTAGTATATTTGTTTAAATTATATACAAAAATTTAAATAAATAATGAGGATGTTACAATTTACAAAGTCAGCCACTGGCATTATTTACAAATCGTTTTGTCGTAATTTACTCTTTATTTTATTTATTTATTTATTATGTTAAATTGTCGACCTCAATAGGCTAGCTCTAGTGAGGAAGATAAGTATATATTATTTAAACTCTGTAAAGATAATATAAATAAAAGATTTATCGAAAAAATACTAGTGATGAAACAAAAATCAGGTGGAATAATCAAGGATTTTTACTCTACACACTATGGAATAGTAGAGGGTCATGATTTTACACTTTTTAAGTGTATTTTCTGCACATCAATTTCTCAACGGGTATCATGTAGAGAGTGCATACTATGAGTTTCGTCGTGATGCGTTTGTATGTATGGCGTATGGCGTACGCCGCGCGCCGTACGGATTATCTTTTTTGTGTCCTCTCTACAACCCCAAATATAAGTCCGATTGACTTCATACATGTAAAGTGTATAGATCTTGAGCTAGAGCTAGTTTTTTACTCTCCACTTCTATCTTCTTCAAGGGGTAGGCAGTAAGAACCGAACACCGCGTTCTTGTATCTTGACACATATACATCGCCTCATTAACATTGTTACACTATTTCATACATGTTTATCTTGCTAGTAATGCAATTTTACATAAAATTTCTCAAAAAGTATTATGTAGAAAGTGCATACTATGAGTTTCGTGACAATGTTTTTGTGTGTATGGTGTATTGTGAAAACTTTTGTCCTCTGGGAATCTTATATTTGTTTAAGAATCTAGTATAAATGTTCTTAATAAAAATGCATTTAGAGATTGTCAACCTTTCAAGAAGAAAAACAACACTTGCAATGGCGTGGAGAGTTTAGTGTTGGCTACAAACCACTCGTTTAAGAAGGAAATTCAGAGATGCTTACACTTAATATATAGTATGGGTTGCAGACCGCCTATCTAGACATCATTTTATGTATATTACCAAATTTTTGAGTGTGGTATATACTCTAGATGCGTAATACAGATGTCAATAGATTTGTTCATACCTATCTATAGAAAGATAACACAACTTAAAAATTTATTATGACCCTGCAATCCAATAAAAAAATCTTGGTTGGGAAGTCAAAATGTGTGGTAATATGACATTGTATTATTGGATGAGAAATCTAAAAAACATAGGTATCTTGATTACAGCGCCACCTTTCGGATACATTACCATCTTATTTTTCAATCCGGAACCAACCATACAAATTAAGAAGATTTCATTGAAATTGGTTGCGTAGTTTCGTAGATTAGCGAGAACAGACATCGTGACCCGAGATTTCTATAAATGAAGGCGATAAAATTCGTTAGAATTTCTGCTAGATCAAAAATTTTTTTCATCGAAGTATAACGAATTTCATAAGAAGAATATCAAAATAAAAACCGTCAATTTAGAAACAAAAAAAAATTTCTCGTTAGTTTCTTCAAGAAAAATTTATCCATCCTATTAGTTTGTAGTTCAAATTAAAAGTGCGACTTCAAAAGCGGCACGTGAATATATTTGAGCAAATAAATAAATTCGATGAGTCACCTCGGCTAACACGATGTCGACTATTGTAGCAGGACCGGAGTGAGGGTCGACAGGGCTGAAATAAGGGTCGAATGAGGCTTGAGGGGTTAGGGGAGGAGGGGGGTGGATAGCCAAAGGCGCC
This sequence comes from Molanna angustata, assembly GCA_963576475.1. Classification (NCBI taxonomy): domain Eukaryota; kingdom Metazoa; phylum Arthropoda; class Insecta; order Trichoptera; family Molannidae; genus Molanna; species Molanna angustata. The sequence continues at coordinate 22,014,801 of OY754978.1, read as the reverse complement.
ATACAAGTGGGAAACTCGCACGGAAAAGAGTCATTAGGAAAAATGGCGACAAACGAGTCACACAAGATGCTGGGGGGGTACTTATAATATTCATACTTGGCTGCAGGATTTTGGATAGAAATGTTTTGAAGTAGGTACGATGAATTCATTTGGGGAGTTTTTCATATTTTCAGTTTTACTTACTATGTGCAACTTAACTTGACTATAATCCGATGCTTATCCAGTTTCGACCACACACAATCTGGGTAATCGTCGGATTACAGTCGAGGTGCAAGGTCTTATATACTTTTTGCAATTTGACTATAATCCTATGATTAGCCAGTTTCGACCAAACAAAAACTGGGTAATCGTCGGATTATAGTCGAGTCGCAAATTTAAATATTTTCGGTCTTATACATATAATTTTTGCAATTTGAATATAAAATGATGTTTAGCCAGTTTCGACCATACAAAAATTGCGTATTCGTCGGATTATAGTTGAGTTGCAAATGTAAATATTTTCGGACTTATTTGCAACTTGACTATAATCCGATGCTTACCTAGTTTAGATTATATAAAACTGGGTAAGCGTCGGATTATAGTCGAGTTGCAACTATAAATATTTTACATACTATTTGCAATTTGACTATAAACCGATGCATATCTAGTTTCGAAGGTACAAAAAACCTGTGAAAGGGTTAGATTATATTATAGTCGAGTTGCAAATAGTAAGTAGATAATACTCTGAGTTATGATCGAATTTTCACTAAGGTTTTAATATATTTAAATAAAATTAATAAAAAAAAACTACTACCTATTCATTGTGCCTTACTTTCTATTTTCGATTCAATTATAATCCGACGCTTAACTAATTTTCGTAAAGTCGAAGTTGCGTTAGTGTCGGATTATAGTTACAAATAGTTAGACCGTTGGGAGTCTACCCTAAGACCGTGTAGCTCGGATGTCTAATGAATAAACCACATAAATCGAAAAAGCTGCAAAATTTATACACCTACATAAGAACACTAGTTATGAATTTTTCACATTCCTTAATATGATGATGAATCTAAGGGTCACCGTAATAGGTGGACTTCATAAATGCAGAATGTCATTTTAAAATTGCTTATGGATAATAAGTTCGTCACATTATTAAATGTTAATTTACTATTTATATGTTATATTATAAAACTTGAAATAGTAAATAACATATAAATAGTTATAAACAATATTATATCACATTTAATAGGTCATCCATATTATTTCTATGTTCTACATAATATGTATGTAATTATAATAAATAATTAATTTGTATGTATTTATGTAATTATTACCCGAGTAACAAAAATGATTTCTTACACCCCATATACGATGGTTTAAGACAACCTCCTATCTTGGTGGTTTTCAAGAAGCTTCTGAAGTCACACTTCTTATCCACACACCTTTAATTTCTTTATCCCTCTTCCCATCGCATCCCACACCTTTTTTGACATTTTCATTATTATTTTTAAATTGTGTGATAAATATTGTATTTTTTATCATTATTTATTTGGAAATGTTTTTTTTTAATTTGTTTAATATATTTTGCTGCAAGTAGTAGCCTACAGGCAACAAGTAAACGATATAATAATCATATTATAATCATAGTTGCATGTAACACATGAGATCCAACTGTCGAAAGCGATAGTATGTATAGTTGAAAAATACGTAACAAAATATAATGCCATAAATCCAATTAATTGAATATTTTAATATAATTTGTTTTCTATACAACACATGTAGGTATGTATGTCAAGATAGGATAGTATGGAAGTCAGTCCTTTTTTCCTACCCAGAATATGAAAACAGCATGTTGGAATGTATATATGTTTGGAGATTAAGTATCAAACTATTATGTCTCCTTAGATATTGTGTATAGGACACTGCCATACAAATTGTATGAAGCGATATCGTCAATAAATTCATTTTTACTAAAAATTGTTAAAAAATTTGAAAAGTAGGTACTACTACAATGTTCATATTTTTTATAGAAAGTTATATAGTAGGGGTGTTTCGGTCTTTTACGATGTTTTTGAAATTCTAGAATTATAGGAAATTAAACACATAAATTTATCATAAAAAAATATATTTTCTTTATACTTTCTATATTTTCTGAAATTTTAGGCTCTGTGCATTAAGCAGATCAAAAGTTATAAGGAGGGGGGGAGGACACAGACACACAAAATGTTCTACTTCAAATTCTGAATTAATCCATATATGAAAATATATGCTACGAAGCCTCTAAATTGATGTTTTTGGCATGCAAAAAGTCCACTACACCATACAAAATGTTCCTTCATACACGCGTCTTAGCTCAATACTGTCGATTCATTAAGAGAGTTAAATTCTCTTAAACTAATCGACAGTTGGATTATTATATACATGTGACTAGTTGAATTTCGTATGCAAATTCTTTAAGCCAAAAGCATCCTAATGATTTTTAAATAATGTTTCCTGTGACGAAGATCGAACCGGTGACGCTGGTACTAAAGCCAAACGATAATTCCCTTAGACGGGGTGGTCAAGGCTGCTTCGAAAATAAAACGAAATTGAGAGTTCATACAAGGTATCGTATTTGTCAAAGAAACATATTTCAAAGAAATAGGATTGACATTTAAAAAGTTGTATTGTTTTCAAAAGGGTCGCAAATAAAATAAAAAGGTACCTACCTATGTACATTCAACGACATGCCGACATTGGAATTTGTTTTTTTTAAAATGTTTCCAGAGCAAAAAAAAAGTGTATTTTATGGTCAGTTTTTGGGGATAAAAGCTAAAATGTAAGCGTCAAAAACATGTTTATATTACATTTTTTTATACTGAAAACCTTGCGTAAAAGGGTACTAGAATTTATGAAATATCCTTCAAGGAAAACAAGTAATTCTTTTATTCCATTCTTTCGAGTCCAGATTAGAGATCTATATCCTTTTTAGGGTACGAGCGATAAAAAGAAAAATTGAACCGTAATCTTGTCCTCCCATCCTTCTGATCTGCTAATTTAAGTATTTTCCACTACCACTCTGGGACCGGATTGTTCGAAATTGATACAAAGTCTAGAGAGTCGTTTGAGAGATTTGTCAATGGCCAAATTGGCAAGAAATGAATAGCCTTGCCTTTTTCCTTCATCCCCTGTGGTCCCCGTGAATAGTTCCATGGCTCCAATACGCCCTTATCAGACCTCCATAAATGAGTATTACAGTGCGGTCTCCGTGTGTGTCTTCGTACGTGTGTGTGTATGGTTGGGGGACGGAAAATATAAATAAGGCAATTTTCATTCCGATAAGATGAATGAGGTGGTCCACGTGATATAATGGCGATGCTGTATTCTGTATCAAATGAAATGTGAACATAATACATTTCACTTCAATGTACGCGACCTTTCTGAGAGTTTATTCATTTAATACAATCATAATATTTGATTCGTGGATTCTGAAAAAAAAATATATTTTCGTTCACCATTGACAGAATGTCAATATGTTTTTGTTAACAACGTAAATCTACATAATATTATGTAGATATACATAACATTATTATTATTATAAGTATATTACCAAAAATTTTTTTAGAAATACACCTTAGAGTCTTTTTGGTATTACAAGTTAAATAGGGGACTACAGTAGGAAACCTGGAACCCTGAGTAGTGATATTAGCCTTCAAAGTTTGGAAAAATGCTGATTTAATACGTCAGTCATAGAATGAAGAATGAAAATTATTTTTATTTATATTTATTTATATATAAGTGCAACGCTCATGTGAGCATTTGCAAAAAAATGCTAAACAAGAAAAAATGAAACATGTGCATTACTAAAAATAAATATAATCATTCAAACAAAATAAAAAAAGGAGCAAGTAAAATTTATAATAGATAAAAAAATACTTTAATTAAATTGAAAAAACAATAAATAAAAAAATGAAATTAAAAAAAAAATCCCAGAAAAATATTCAAATCAATTTTGTCTCTGCTGGATGTCGAACCCAGGGCAGTAATCCTGTACCGAACGACCGTTTTTTTGCCTATAGCATAGGCATTTAAAGAGATATATGAGGATATATTTGTTTAAGAATATACCTATTCAATAAAAAAAAATCAAGTCCCTAGCAAATCTTCTTCTCTTGTGTCAGCAGCAATCAAACTTTTCTCGACCAAATTAAATGTGTTATCTAGTCTAAATTACCTAGCCAATTAAAATTGATGAAATTTAATTTCTTTTCAATGGTTTGAAATATTAATGTTGTTTTCTATTTCACCAATCGATGACTATAAATATTTTTGGTCAAAATAACTAAATTGATAAATACCCAAAAACCTTTGCCAAACATTCTAATGTTTCCATGTAAAGGTTTCATATATTTTTTTTATTATGGCAGCTATACCTATCTATATCTGAGCGGCAATGGCGGTTTGTTTTCGTTAAGGGTCTTGTTATCTGTAGAGCAGCATCCCTGGACTTTCTCCAGTCCTATCTCTTCCCAGGGGAGTCCTCAGTCCTCAGTCCTGTTCTCTGGCGCGCCCTTATTTATAGCGCCCACAGTGAGATAACGCCCGTAGCCCGCCGTCTCCAATAAAACTATTATGGTATTTAGAAAAATGACCTGTTATGAGAGTGGACCGTTAACAACTTTATGAAGGGAATAAGTTTGTGTTTATTTGTATTTCGGGGAAAGAAGTCACATCACAAAATTAAATGGCAACATTATTAATAAACTGGCAAAATCCGGTAGACATTGACCTGCCCGTGTATGATTATTATTTAACTCTGAATATATATAAAAATAGTTCCCCGACTTAGATGGGTCGGTGGCTGAGCGGTTAGCGCGCTGGGCTAGTAATCCAGTGGTCGCGAGTTCGAATCCTGCTTAGACCGATTTCGTTCACCTAAGCACAAGCATTTATTTGCTTATTTTAGGGAACGTAGGATGATGTATGAGTAGGTACTTGTTAAACAAGGACATATTCATTTAAAAAAAAAATCTCAATAGATGACACTAAAAAAAGGTTTATTTGTTACTTCATAAATGGCGATGGTAAAAACAGCTTATTTTCAAACGATCTGTTTAACATTATTGAAATATATAGAACTTTCAAAATTCCATTGATAAGGGAACTCAATAATAAGGTACAATTGGTTAATGTTGCGCAAGCGCATAAAGTGATCACGTAATCCAGGCGATGACAGGTCGTACGCCTTGAGTTCCTGGTAACCCTTAAAAATATTTACTTCGCCTCTAATGAGATGTTAAAAAATTGCCAATAAAACAAACAAAAGTTGATTTTTATTATATTAGGAATTTTTTATATTTTATTTGAGTTACATTCTTTAGAGATATTTATGCAGGAACAGTAAAATTTTAAATTTAGTTAAATAGGTATATATTTAATTTTAATAATACCTTTTTACTCCTCACTAACCCAAGGGGATGTAGTGGGGAGTTATGATTTCGCAATTTTTAAGGGTATTTTTTTATTGCAGATTAACAACTAGTATCATGCTGAGATTGTATTCTGAAAGTTTCATCACAATGTATGTATCTCTGTGTGTGTGCTGTGTGCAGTGTGCTATGTGCAGTGTGCTATGTGCAGTGTGCTATGTACGGCGTGTTCATTTTTACTTTATCGATTATAGACTAAAGTACTTATTCGATTCTATTCAAATTTTGCAAATATATAAATCTAATACTCGCTTAGACCCCATTATATTTTGAACGATATATGAATGGTGTTTCTCAATTTTTTTAACTGTCAAATATTTCAAGGTGACCCCAAACTCAGGAAACTTAAAATTTGAAATTTTTATATTCAAATTCGTAAAAAAAGCACACCACTTACATATAATGGCATTGAAGAGTTATCAAGTTTTCATAATTAAATATTTAAATAAAAAATAATTTAACAAACTCATTTCATGAAAATGCTGCAAATTTTACAAAATTGAATACTTTATAAAATTACTTGTTAGTGAGGAGTTTAGCGTTGGCCACAACCCACTCGTTTAGTTAAGTTGCCAATGGTTTTTGTTCATTTATGATTACCTAAGGCACATGTAGAAGCTTATATTTCTCAATCTATAATTTTACCTGCTATTACCTATATTAAAGTTGGATGCTTATGGTATTATAAATGTTTTTATATTAAAGTTGGGTGCTTATGGTATTATAAGTGTTTTAGTATTATTAAGTTATTTAAACATAACGTACGGGGTTTCAATTTTAGAAGTCAGATTATTGAGTGGAATTTATGTGAGTTCACTGTATTTTTTACAAATAGATTTAAAGTCTAAGATTGCTTATTCTACTGTTGTTCATATAATAATTGTTTTTGGAGGTTTTATAATTATATTGTCGCCCCATCAGTCCGTTTTCTTTGATATAGATTTTCTTGTGAAAACGTATACAAACACGCCACCGGATTGTTGAAAGTATTAAAAACAAGAAGATCATTTTTTGTAAATTAATTCTTCTGTGAGGTGTCAAATAAATAAATAAATAAAATTTTAAAAACCTTCTCGGGTGTGCTTTGGACAAATCCAAAAGTTTCATCGTAATTGGATGAATGCTAGGAGTGCTTTGGTCACATATATTATATAATTATATGCTTTTGTCTGTCTTTTGATTTATTAAGAAAATAAAAAAAATATTTTTATACGGAGGGGATTGTAATAAAACAAACAGCATGTCATGGTTTTTTGATAGTTGCAAAATTATTAAATTAAAATGCTTGAAAATGTGACTTCTTGAACTCCAATAATATTTTTGGGATCTGGGTCAGATCCTGCTTTGACACTTAGGCACCTGTTGTTCACAAAAACTGAAAGAAATTGCTTATTCTATGAAATTTTTGTTGATGTATCATTCCAAGGACACATTCATTCTCTTTAAAAATACAAGAAACAATTTTCTTTGTAAGTTAATACTTAAACTTGAAGATTTTAAGCAATGTATTACAAAATACAAGTACTAAAAAAAAACAACTAACAGACTGTCCTGCTTTGCGAAAAATTATGAATGACAGCAAAAACAAGGATTCATATACTTATTAACAATTTATTGTACTCCTTCAAAGCTAAATATTTTTTACTTGGTAGAACAATTATTTAACATGGAAATCACTGTTTTTGTAGAAAGTAAATATGTAGGTATTTATCAATTTCTCAGAGAAAGGAAAGTAAGCGGAGTGTACAGCGCACTACTAATTTGCTATCCACACATCGAAAATTTGCAAAATTTCATATCTACCATAATTTCATATTTCATAATCATTTCATATTTCATATAGTTGACTGTCCTGATTTATTAAATAATGGCAGATTGAACTACTTGTTTTACGTTCCTCGAAGTAACACTAATTCTAATCAAAATGAGTTCATCAAAAGGGCTTGTAACTTCTATAATGTCAACCTCTCGTCCAGTATCACACATTCTGATATATTCACCGCTAGTAATAACGCATACAAAAATTCTCTCTATAAGTGCATAGCATGAACTCGTATGTTTAATTTTTTTTTATTTTGTTCATTTATTTGTGTTTTTTTCTAATATTATCTTTTGTATACTTTTATTTACATTTTTTGATGTTGTTTATAACAAAAATATAACAATTTAACTGTCACAATCCTTTTCCCATCCTATTTTTTTTTCTCTTCCCTTCCTTTCCCGTCACAGGCAAACATACAGTAAATCTTAGTTATATCTAAATTTATGATGTTTAAAATGTTTCATATTTAATATCTGTGGAGTTATGTAATTGGTCTGTTTGTTATTATTTTATAGTGTATTATTCTATTTTAGTATTTTAAGACTGTATTTGTCCCTAAATAAATAAATCTATTTACAGAGAGAAAAAAACTAAAAAAACGTAATTCCGTTAAAAAATTCAAGATATCTCAATGCACAATAATGAGCATCAAAATTTGTGTATATAATATTAAAATGTACTTTGATTAAACGTACAAATTATTATATAGAGTAATAATGTCTGAGATTTTGACGTGAAGAAGGTGTAATTAATTTCATATGGGGTTTTCCCGCGTCTCGTGACGTTCTTTCACATTCTACCTATACTCGTATGTCTTCGTGGAAACTTTTGATTTATGCCTTCGAAGCTACTACGGTTCTCCTGGATTCTACAAGACCTGGAGTCACGGAATGTGTTCCACAAAGAAAAGGAAAACACAATGTGGATAAACATTTGATATAACTTTGACATTAAATTCTACTTTGCTAAACTAACCGCGCTCTGTATCCACGGCTTTCCTCCTCTGTACATACAAAATATAAATTATTAACAGAAAGTAAGAGGATACTGTAAAAAGCATTTATCCGAAATAAAATGTAAACATTAAAATTCGTTGTTGGGCAGTGTCTTGAAATAGAATTGACAAATAAGTCTACTTGATCATAAATCATAGTATCAAAATCTTTAAATAGACTATTTCAACATAATCTAACTTTTCCTAATATTACCTAACCGAACCCCTTCCAACTAATTAGTGTTTCTAGCGCAGAGAGACAATTATTTCTCAATAAATCATTTTTGATTAATGCAACAATGTAAATTGTATTAGAGATCATTATAACAAATATACATAGGATCACTAGCTTTAAACATGTCAGTGTTATTTATAAAAATAAATTTGGTTCAATTGAACCCGGTTCAAAGTTTTATTCTGAAATTCAAATATTCTCATACAAGAATAAATAATTCTTGTATGAGAATATTTGAATTTCAGAATAAGACTTTGAACCGGGTTCAATTGAACCAAATTTATTTTTATAAATAACACTGTTATTGAATGAAATTTGCTTTTAGTTTGGGAGCAGATCTTTGATGAGAATTAACCAAATTGATATTCAAAATCCTATTTATAACGAGTAAAGGAATCAGTTTTTAAATATACGTATATTTAAATACAATAATTTCATCGAATTGATTGACACAAAGCAGTTCATGTAATCTATTTGCATATTTATCAGGTAGAGATCTCCGAAATCTTTTTATAATATTCATGTGTCCTATAAGAGTTATGCAAGGGGCTGTTATCAGTTCCTAAATAAGTTAATCTTAAAAAAAACCTAATAGATATTATATATTTGTTTAAGAGGTAAACAATTTTGTAGATTCCCCAGACTTGTAAAAAAAATTTTTTTCACTGTCCGAGCAGAACAACCAGATATTGTAATAACAAAATACTCAGAATGCTTTTGTGTGCCATGCTTGCACGGTGTACCAAGATTTCTTTAATACACCCGACATCTCTGCGAGCTCTCTCAGTGCGTTTAGGACAGCTGTCTCATCCTATATTTCCTTAGTAGGTATTTTGATTTAATCAGCTGTATTATTTTTGTGTTTTTTTTTATGTACGAATAAATTAATTATTTATTATTTGTAAATTTTAATCAGTATTAATTATCATATTGAATAATGCATAGAGTTTACACTGACACACTAATAAAGCAATGCGCATTGTCATAAAGCAATAAATTGTGTAGACTGTATACCTAGATGTCTGTCAACGAATAAACAATTAAAAACAATCACGTTCGGAGTAGTAAAAAAATCTCATCTCCAGTAATAAACATATTCTTTTTTCTGATTCAATTTCGTTGTCTGGCCCGTTTTTTCGTGAACGAACCAGCTAATCACTTCCAAGTCGAAAAAAAAAGTTGACATAAAGGATTGCCGTTTTAATAAATGTGAGTGTAATAATATGTCGTATGTATTATTATGAAATATTCAGTATTAAAGGCAAGTCAACTGTCACGACGACAATAAAGCTTATATTTTATATGGAAACGGTGCGGCGGTCAAAAGACAAACAAAAAGTTGAACGTCAAAAGAAATTCAGCCGTCACCTTTCTGTAGCAGTCGACAGAGCCATTTTCCTTTTGGCTTTTCGGCCGATGCAAGTACAGGCGACGCTAACAATGACGCAAGGACGTACATTTTATACCTGTCGATATTCATATTATGCGACTTATATTTGAAATAAATTTTAAAATGCATACCACAGACAAGGACTCCGTTATATAAAAATTTGGGTATTTATGTTGATAACAACTTAAGATGGAGAGATCGAATATGTAAACACAGTTATAAGAAAACTAAGAAGACTTATTAATATTTTAAAAAATATTCACAACATGACGGTGACTAAAAAATACTTAAAAATAATATATTATGCATTAGCTCAATCAATTATAAAACCTGGCACGATTAGCTCAATCAATTATAAAACCTGGCAAAATTACCCCAATCAATTATAAAACCTGGCATGATTAGCTCAATCAATTAATAAACCTGGCATGATTGATTTGGGTGGCGCTAGTAAAATTTATATGGACCCTTTTATCAAGGCAGAAAAAGCTTTAATTAAATTTTAATAAAAAAAACCTTTCACAGTTCCATTGTTTAAAGATTTTTCAGTTTTCAACATAACACAATTATATATAAAAAATATTTCTATGCATTTTCAAACAGATAAAATTAATCATATTACACCGCAACACAATAACAAGACGACACACAGGCATCGACTCATGACTCCAAAGACAGACACGACATTTGAACAAAGACATTACTACTATTTAGCTAAAAAACTTTTTGATATGGCGAAAAAAGAAATAAGTGACATACAGTTGATGAAACATTTGAATCTTAAGAAAACAATAGATAGGTATATGGATTAAAAACAAGGGCATAATATACTGCGGTAACATGATCAAGTAACAATAGTTCCAAATTCAAAAATTTTAGATGGGTCGATGGCAGAGCGGTTAGCGCGCTGGGCTAGCAATCCAGTGGTCGCGAGTTCGAATCCTGCCTCGACCGATTTCGTTCACCTATAGCACAAGCATTTATGCTAATTATAGGGAAAGTAGGAAGATGTATATGTACTTGTTTAACAAGGACATATTTACATACATACATACATACCATCACGCCATGTCCCTTGCGGGGTAGGCAGAGAGAACCGAACGCCACATTTTTCTATCCTGGCACGCATCCCTCGCCTCGTCCACATTCATGCATCGTCTCATACATGTTCGTCTATTGCTCACACTTCTAACATTTCCGTCTTTCAAAATTTCGTTCACATGGTCGTGCCATCCCTTTCTTGGGCGTCCCCGACCTCTCATTCCATTCCTTTCCGCTCTGTATATTTTCTTCGTCAGGCGCTCCTCATTCATTCTCCCCATGTGACCAAACCATCTCAATGTGTTTACTTTCATTCTAGTAATGACATCTTTCTTCATCTTACATTCTTTCCTTATATCCTCGTTTCTTACCCGGTCATACATCGTTCTATTACAAATCCTTCTTAACGATCTCATTTCAACTGCATTTATTCTGCTTTCATGCGTCTTCTGCCATGTCCAGGTTTCACTTGCATACGTCAGGGTTGGCACTACGATGGCGTTATGAATGGCAACTTTGGCATCCTTTGATATGATAGGACATATTTTATATAAACAAAAAGTTTTTTTCTGTGATATATACCTAATGCAAGAAATTTTCTGCCTCCTCAGAACAGGTTCAGTCTAGAGATATGGTTTGTACCAATAACAATATTATACATTATTTTTAATTTTATTGTTTTTTTTTATATTTGTTTTTTTGTATTATGTATTTCATACTTTGAACATTATTGGATAGTATGGTCTATACTGTCTCGGGCTCAGAACTGTTAACAGTGTATTAAAGGCACATGGCGGGTACATTAAATTAATTGTACAGAATACTATGAACATTATTAGATGGGTAGTGATGTCCATACTGTCCCTGGCCCAAAACTGTTAACAATGTATTAAAGGCACAAGGCGGGTAAATTAAATAAAAAGTACAGAATATGTACTATGAACATTATTAGATGGGTAGTGTTGTCCATTCTGTCCCAGGCCCAGAACTGTTAACAACGTATTAAAGGCACAAGGCGGGTAAATTAAATAAAAAGTACAGAATATGTACTATGAACATTATTAGATGGGTAGTGTTGTCCATTCTGTCCCAGGCCCAGAACTGTTAACAATGTATTAAAGGCACAAGGCGGGTAAATTAAATAAAAAGTACAGAATATGTACTATGAACATTATTAGATGGGTAGTGTTGTCCATTCTGTCCTAGGCCCAGAACTGTTAACAATGTATTAAAGGCACGAGGCGGGTAAATTAAATAAAAAGTACAGAATATGTACTATGAACATTATTAGATGGGTAGTGTTGTCCATTCTGTACCAGGCCCAGAACTGTTAACAATGTATTAAAGGCACAAGGCGGGTAAATTAAATAAAAAGTACAGAATATGTACTATGAACATTATTAGATGGGTAGTGTTGTCCATTCTGTCCCAGGCCCAGAACTGTTAACAATGTATTTAAGGCACAAGGCGGGGTATGCCTATCACATATTAGTCCCCTAACGCCAAAAGCCAACTTCGACTTCCACGAATACAATGGAAATGCCGCCGACTGTATTTCTACCAGCATTTCCTTTTAATCATTTCACAAAAAATACTAAAATACCAGTTATACCTATATTTTTTTCATATACATTTGTCGCTTGTTTCCATACAGAATTGGAATATATACGAATCAAGAAGGCACTTATATGAATTTAACATATACTATGACTGTATCAAGTAACAAGATTATGTGATAAGAAATGAAGAAAAACATAAATTGGTAACAAAACTTTTCTAAGTAAAATTAATGTTTAAGTTTTTAACATACTTATCTGAATATATTGCCATAGGGAAATAAACTTGCCACTTGCGCAGGGTGCAAGGAAGTGTTTATTATTATTATTATTATCATCTATGAGTATTAATTATTTTTTTATTTCCATAATACAATTCAATAAAATACATGTTAATTTATACAGTATAACTTAACTTAAATATTATAAAGGAATTTATTATCTCACAAGTCGAAGCCAGTTCTGAGGTAAAGCTAACGCAATTCATTTTTGCTACATACATTATTTAATAAGCTACAAAAGTATAAAATATATATAAAAATATAAAAAAAACACAGGACACACAAAGTACAAAGAACACACAAAACTCACAAAAAACAAGTGTTTTGTGAGGGTGTGTTTGGATATGTAAGAGGACGATGTTGTAATTAAAGTCAATAATTATGTTTTTATTTAAATTACTTTCTATATTTTTCTAATCAATTCGTTTTCATGTGTTTGTTTGAATAAATATATCAGATTTTTTAAATGCGTCTACATACATCATACAGTAGAGCGAAAAAATATTTCTTAAGTAGGTATTACAACTTATTATATTTTCATAATTTCTGTATTACCTTTGTGGTACATTTTTAAAACTTTTAAAAAACACAAATAACTTTGTTTACACCACTTTAAGACTCTTAAAGTGGTGTAAACAAAGTTATTTGTGTTTTTTAAAAGTATCATATTTTCAATCACATGTGAGTTATTTTATACAAAAACTGGTTAGTTGGAAGAAATTACCGCAAGAAAATAAACTTGCCACTTGCGCAGTGTGCAATACGTGTTTATAATAATTGTTATTACTTTCTAAAGTAGTGTGCGGCAAAAAAAAAGATGGGGTGTGGGGGGGGGGATCAGGGCATTCATAATTTAGCTGACGGGAACATATTGATTTATTTTTTTAAAAAAGAATGAATATTATGTCCATGGAATAAGTACATAATTATACATCCTCATACATTTCCGCAATCAAGTATAAGATTATGCTATATATGTGAACGTAATCGGTCGTGACAGGATTCAAACTCGCGACCACTGGATTACTAACCCAGCGCTGTGCCACCACCCATCTGATGAACTAAAAAAAGGATGGAAGGACAGCGCTTCCGAAACATGTCGTGAAGTGACACCCAAAAATAAGTGGTTTATAGCTAGTTTATAATCATAATTCAAATATGGTTAAAAAAATGATTATAATATTTATAAAGTTTGATTATCATCATCATCATCTGTGGTTCCACAACCCAGGTCGGGTCTTAGCCTCCTGAAGAGCCCGCCTCCATGACTGTCGATCCTGCGACGCATTGCGCCAGTTATGGACGCCGATGTTGTTCGCATCCTTCACCACTCCGTCCAGCCATCGAAGCTTCGGCCTTCCAACTTTTCTTCGTCCCCCCGGTGCACCATTTATGATCCGTCTTGGGAAGTCCTCCTCGCTCATTTGAGAGTACTGGCCGAATTAGAGTCTTATAGAGGAGGACTTTCGTTTTTCTGGTGAGGTGACGAGACTTCATGTGCCTCTGCAACCCATAGTAGCATCGATTTGCGGACACTATTCGGCGTTTAATTTCAGATAATATTATAAAGTTTGATTACTTATTACTAGTTGCATGTAACACATGAGATCCAACTGTCGATAGCGATAGTATGTATAGTTGAAGAATATGTACCAAACTATAAACCCATAAATACAAATTATTTATTATTTTATGATATTTAGTTTTCTATACAACACATGTACCTAGGTAGTCAAGATAGGATAGTATGGAGGTCGGTCTTTTTTTCCTACCCGGAATATGAAAACAGCATGATGGTATATGTATATTGTATGTTTAGAGATGAAGTATCAAACTATTAAGTCTTCTTTGATATTGTGTATAGGTGACTACCATACAAATTGTATGAAGCGATGTCGTCACTAAATTCAATTTTTATAAAAATTGTTGAAAAAAATTTGAGATGTACTGCTACAATGTTCATATTTTTTATATAAAATTAAATTATCTAGTTGGGGTGTTTCGGCTTTTTTCGATATTTTAAAAAAAAATGGAAATATAGGCAGTTAAACTCATAAATTTATCATAAAAAAAATACTTTTCTTAATAAAAAATGCTTGAGAAACCCTGGAATTTTTTTGAAAAAACTTATTTGAGATTTTGTATTTGTCTATGTTTGTACCAATTTTCAGCGTTCTACCGTTTATGGTTTCTGAGATATATGGAAAAATAAAATAAAAATTCAAAAGTTGATAACCCCTGACTGAAACAAAAATTCAAAATTCCGAGTATAAAAGTTTTGTAGGCCTGTAACTGTTTATATATTCTGAAATTTTAGGCTCTGTAAATTGAGCGGATCAAAAGTTATAAGGGGGGGACGGACACACAGACACACAGACACACAGACACACACACACACACAGACACACGAAATGTTCTACTCCGAATTCTGAGTAAATCCGTGTATGGAACATATATGCTGCGAAGCCTCTAAGTTGGTGTTTTTTGACTTCAAAGTTGGAAAAGCCGTGAAAAAAGTAGACCTCTCCATACAATTCTCGCGTATTCTGGCTTGATACATTGTCGATATGTTAAGAGAACAAAGTTCTCCTGAACAAATCGACAGTTGGACTAAAACTAGTTGCATGTAACACATGAGATCCAACTGTCGATAGCGATAGTATGTATAGTTGAAGAATATGTACCAAACTATAAACCCATAAATACAAATTATTGAATATTTTCAGATATTTTGTTTTCTATACAACATATATTATGTAGGTATGTATGTCAAGATAGGATAGTTTGGAGGAAGTTCCTTTTTTCCTACCCAGAATATGCAAATAGCATGATGGTATGTATGTATGTTTGGAGATGAAGTATCAAACTATTAAGTCTTCTTACATATTGTGTATAGGCAACTGCCATACAAAATGTATTAAGCGATGTCGTCACTAAATTCAATTTTTAAAAAAATTGTTAAAAAAAAATTGAGATCTTCTACTACAATGTTAATATTTTTTATAGAAAATAAAATTATCTAGTTGGGGTGTTTCGGCTTTTTTCGATAATTGTATAAGTTTTGGAAATATAGGCAGTTAAACTCATAAATTTATCATAAAAAAAATATTTTTCTTAATAAAAAATGTTTGAGAAACCCTGGAATTTTTTTGAAAAAACTAATTTGAGATTTTGTATTTGTCTATGTTTTTACCAATTTTCAGCGTTCTAGCGTTTATGGTTTCTGAGATATATGGAAAAATAAAATAAAAATTCAAAAGTTGATTACCCCTGACTGAAACAAAAATTCAAAATTTCGAGTATAAAAGTTTTGTAGGCCTGTAACTGTTTATATATTCTGAAATTTTAGGCTCTGTAAATTGAGCGGATCAAAAGTTATAAGGGGGGGACGGACACACAGACACACAGACACACAGACACACACACACAGACACACGAAATGTTCTACTCCGAATTCTGAGCAAATCCGTGCATGGAACATATATGCTGCGAAGCCTCTAAGTTGGTGTTTTTTGACTTCAAAGTTGGAAACGCCGTGAAAAAAGTAGACCTCTCCATACAATTCTCGCGTATTCTGGCTTGATACATTGTCGATATGTTAAGAGAACAAAGTTCTCCTGAACAAATCGACAGTTGGAATATTTTTTCCATAGTGTATTGATTTTCCAACTGTCGATTTGTTCAGGAGAACTTTGTTCTCTTAACATATCGACAATGTATCAAGCCAGAATACGCGAGAATTGTATGGAGAGGTCTACTTTTTTCACGGCTTTTCCAAATTTGAAGTCAAAAAACACCAACTTAGAGGCTTCGCAGCATATATGTTCCATACACGGATTTACTCAGAATTCGGAGTAGAACATTTCGTGTGTCTGTGTGTGTGTGTGTCTGTGTGTGTGTCTGTGTGTGTGTCTGTGTGTCTGTGTGTCCGTCCCCCCCTTATAACTTTTGATCCGCTCAATTTACAGAGCCTAAAATTTCAGAATATATAAACAGTTACAGGCCTACAAAACTTTTATACTCGGAATTTTGAATTTTTGTTTCAGCCAGGGGTTATCAACTTTTGAATTTTTATTTTATTTTTCCATATATCTCAGAAACCATAAACGCTAGAACGCTGAAAATTGGTACAAACATAGACAAATACAAAATCTCAAATAAGTTTTTTCAAAAAAATTCCAGGGTTTCTCAAACATTTTTTATTAAGAAAAATATTTTTTTTATGATAAATTTATGAGTTTAACTGCCTATATTTCCAAAACTTTTACAATTATCGAAAAAAGCCGAAACACCCCAACTAGATAATTTAATTTTCTATAAAAAATATTAACATTGTAGTAGAAGATCTCAATTTTTTTTTAACAATTTTTTTAAAAATTGAATTTAGTGACGACATCGCTTCATACATTTTGTATGGCAGTCGCCTATACACAATATGTAAGAAGACTTAATAGTTTGTTACTTCATCTCCAAACATACATACATACCATCATGCAATTTGCATATTCTGGGTAGGAAAAAGGATCTTCCTCCATACTATCCTATCTTGACATACATACCTACATATGTTGTATAGAAAACAAAATATCTGAAAATATTCAATAATTTGTATCTATGGGTTTATAGTTTGGTACATATTCTTCAACTATACATACTATCGCTATCGACAGTTGGATCTCATGTGTTACATGCAACTAGTTATGTTATAATCCACCTTAATTATGTCAATAATATTGATTAATTATTAATTGAAATTTGACTTATTTCTTTAAGGAGATCAATAAGATCAGAAAAAATATTACTTCTCAAACAACGCATGTGTTTTTTGATTCGTTTTTCCTTGTTTCGCCTCTGTCTGTACAATGCTGTACATGATATACTGCATAAAAGTACATTTGATTAATTTTATCAACTTCTCAATAGATGGCGTTACAAAAAGTTTTCTTCGTTACTTCACAGATGGCGATAGTAAAATTTTCCTATTTTAATACGATCTGTTACTCATTATTAAAATATTATAAACAATATTCGAAAAATGCATTGGCAAGGGAACTCAATAAGAAAGCATAATTGGTTAACGTTGTGCAAGCGCATAGTTATCACGTAAACCAGCCGATGACAGGTCGTAATCCCTGTAGGTGTCTTGAGTTTCTGATTCTTCTATAATATTCCAACTTCGTCTCTATTGAGATTTTAAAAAGTTGTCACAAAAAATATCAATTCTCATTTTATCAAGAACAGTTGATTTGATCTTTTTATAAGAAGTGCATGGTCATGTTGACAACAATGATTTTCAGCTATTAAATGTTCTTACTAACACCCTATGCGTTTGCATATCATTATCTATTCAATATGAACAACGGATTCTCAGCAGCCATTGATAAAAAATTCAGAGATTCCGTTTCGAGAAATATTAAAATTTTCTTTATAGACGACGCCGACGTTCACAAAAAGATTTCAAAGGGACTTGTGAAATGTCTATACGCCAGTCTGGTTTGGAGAGCACACTCGAGTAGAAGGAAGGAAGGACGAGAGATAGACTTGGTGTCTGATTTAAAAAATGCACTTTGTTTAATGACTGTCGCATCAGAATAATCTTGGAAGGGGACTCAACGAGTCCACATCCAAACGACGCTCCGGCTCAGCCTGTCTCCAGAGAAAAGACGAGGATTATTCACGTACCGTGGCTTAACTGTAAGACAACTTATATTCTACATCATTTTGTTTTCATTTGAAGATATTTTATAAATGGAATAAATATTTTTAGTAGTTACACAATACTGATATTAGGTACTTCGTCTCTCTCACTAAACACATAAAAAAAAAAAAACAAAAAACGAGTGGGTTGTGGCTAACGCTATACTCTTCTCGACCAAGTCACTCCACAAAGTATTCAAATTTTGTACGGAAAATTTTCAGCATTCTCATGAAATGAGTTTGTTTAATCATTTTTGATTAGCTTTAATGTCCCGTCAGCGTTTTTTTTCTTTCCGTGTTGATTAGAAGGCAAATACTGCCTCGAATTAGGCACTAGTTTGTTGCGCTAATGCACTTAAAAACTCGTGTTGAATTCAAGGAACGTGTCCTCCAAATGCACACGATTTAGCAACGCAAACTGTTCCTGCTAATACGTGTTCATTTCAAGGCACGCGTTTTTCAATCATACACATGTTTATAGATTTTACCATGCGTATTGATTGAGCGTTACAAAAGTATGATTGAACAAAAGTATTGAAGAGAGTCTAGTGTTGGGAACATCCCATTCGTTTTTATATTATTTCATCAAGTGTGCATATAGTTTAAAATATTTCTGCATAGTCAGACTATTAAACTTAAAACTGACCCGAAGGTCTACATGAAAGAAAATAAGAATTAGACTATTGGAAATAGTTTTAAATTTGAATATTTTTTTAATTGCATATACGCAAACATTGTATTTTTTCTCCCTGTCGGGATTCTAATGATATTTTTTAACAAACTTTTTAACATTTCAATAGAGACGTAGTTGAAATTTTATAGAAGAACCAGGAACTCAAGGCACCTACAAGGCTTTCTGTCATCGGCTGTTTTACGTGATCACTTTATGCGCTTGCGCAACCTTCATCAATTATGCCTTCTTATTGAGTTCCCTTATCATAGGAATTTTTAAAAATTCTTCATATTTGAATAAACAGTAACAGATCACCTGAAAATAGGACAATAAACCTTTTTTGTAACGCCATCTATTGAGAATTTGGTTAATTAGTTTACAATTGTTTAAACAACCACAACCAACCTTATATTGGTTGAGATACTTTGGGACATATAAATGGTGTACAATTCATCATTACCTACTCCGGATTTTCTATGATCCACCTTCTAAAACGGGTACAAAGATTTTCCGCAGAACTCTCAAATTAGTCCAACATCTCTGCCAAACTCACTGTTAAGGTCAGTGCCTCGCAGTCATACGTCCATGTCCCGAAAGCCTAGGTACATAAATAGGTACTAACTCCTAACCTCACTGAAGTATTTAGTATTCTTAAGTTAGCAATTGCGTTGCAGAGACATCACTAACTAAATACTTAATACTACGCCAAACTTAAGGTCGATGGCGTAGCATTGCACATTATTGTATATGAAGAAAAGAGATAGATAGTTTTCTATGGGTTTAGACTGACGTTTGAAACAGCAGCAGCAGAAATAGGTTTGCAAATTAATGTAAATAAAACCAAAATAATGAATCAAACTAGAAATGCTAGAAACGATCTACAAAGCAACATAACGTTCAAAGAAAAATACACTTTTGAAACTGTAGAGGAGTTTGCATACCTGGGTTCTACTATTAATAAAGATAATGAAGATACCCTAGAAATAAAAAGACGAATAATGACAGGTAACAAAGCATTCTTCTCTCTGTTACCGGTGTTCAGGTCTAGAAGTGTCCATAGAAAGACAAAAGTAACCCTATATAAAACAATCATCAGGACTGTTGTGTCATATGGGTGTGAGGCTTGGACACTGACAATAAGGTCTGCGGAGATGCTGGACATCTTTGAGAGAAGAGTCCTGCGTAAAATCCTGGGACCCGTGAATGATGGACAAACATGGAGAATTAGATACAACGATGAGTTGTACAGCATTTACAAAGCACCTAAACTGTCTGAACATATAAGACTAAGCAGGCTAAGATGGGCCGGGCATGTTCAGAGAATGCCATCATCACGGGTACCAAAAAAAGTCTTAGAGGGGCACCCAGGTGGCAAAAGAAAGGTCGGGAGACCGAGGCTGCGAGGGGAAGATGATATTGGGAGGGACGCATCCCAGCTTCTGAATATGCCAAACTGGAGGGTCGCAGCAGATAACAGGAGAGGTTGGAGGAGGAAGTTGCTGGAGGCCAAGGCTCGATATGGGCTGTAGGGCCATTGAAGAAGAGAAGACTGACGTTTAAAAGGTCTTTTGTCATTTCAACTTAAACACATGTAACCAAGATCACACTGACAGCTCGATGTCGCGATTTTTCTATGCGCTAAGTATTTAGGTATGTCTCTGCAATGCAATTCTCACACAAAAACTTCGTAGCATCCTCCAGTTAGGAAGCCACGTGATCTTCTAACTTAAGTGAGCGACTGTGTTATGAAAACATGGTTAGTATTTAGAATTTAGTATTTAGGTAGGACTCTGCATTCGGACCTATGACTATGATCTTGTAAAAGCCATAGTTTTACTTAATTGGTTCGTTTCAATAATCAAAATTCATATAATAATATGTAGGGATACGAATACATAAATGAAATAAATCTACAAGGACATTTTCCATAAAAAATCAAGACTTAATCAAGATTATTGTGAAAAATTTGTGTCTAGAGATGGATGAGTTTAAAAATCAATTGATTCGTTCATTCATCCGATTCATCCGAATCACAAAAATCCCAATATTATCTGAAAGTTATAAGTCTTTGTCAAATGACGTAAATGACTGCTGGTGTGCCCACTTATGGGGGAGCCTTGAAATGAAGAGGACCTCCTCGTTGCAAGCAAAAGGGCTATAGGGCAACAACAGTTTCCTATCTGGCTTGACAATGATTTGTTGATCAATGTTTTCTTGATCTGCCCACAGCCCATTTGATAAATATATATGAGACGCGAAAAGTCATTATTAAAAATAATTGTTCTCCCGCGTCAAGAAAAGTGGGTACCTTGAAACATTATAAATGTATTGTTCGTATGGACTTTTGAAAGCATTAATCAAACTGAAGAACTAACACTCATTCAACCCCATCCAGTGGAGGATTAAAACACCCCTTTCCTCCCTATTTCTAGTCTAAAGTCCAGTGACAAGAAGAGAGGTAAGTTGGGTGGGAAGATGGAACGAGGGAAGATGGGAGTATCTCCGAGTTTTCACTTAATTCGACTAAGTAGGAGGGTTTAAACTAAATAAGATGCCTTTCCCAGGAAAGTGGTTTTGTAAACGAAAATAATGCTTGTATTTTTAAATTCCAGTTAATGCGTGGATGTAATAAATAGTAGATTAAGCAAAGGAACAACAAAGTAGACACGTTTTATATAAAATAATTTACTATTCAACAATATGTATGGAAGGGAATTGTTTGTTAACGTACAAATCAGAGACGAAAGATTAACTAGACACATTTTTGTAATTAGAATATAAGGAGATAAAAAACGTTTTTACTCTTCACTTACCCAAGGGCATATAATATGTAGTGGGGAGTAATGAATTCGCAATTTTTAAGATTATTGTTCTTATTGCAGATTTTCAACTAGTATCATGCTGAGATTGTATTGTGAAAGTTTTATCGAAATGTATATGTGTGTGTGCTATGTACTATGTAATAGGTTTTACAGCTTATTTATTCTACTTAATCGATTACAGACTAAAGTACCTACTAAATCGCTTCTTTCCAAATTATGAAATTTTGTGTATCTAATACTCGCTTAGACTTCAACAGATTTTGAAGGATATCTGATCAGTGATTCTCATTTTTTTAATGTCAAATATTTAAAAGAGACCCCAAGCTCAAGAAACAAAAAAAATTATATAAAATTTGTTTTCATGATAAAATATTTAAATCAAAAATAATTTAACAAACTCATTTCATGAAAATGCTGAAAAATTTCCATGCAAAATTTGAATACAATGTGGAGTAATTTAGTTAGTGAGGAATATAGCGTTGGCCTCAACTCACTCGTTTATATGGTGAATGCATTTAAAGATATTTCAAGGATACTTTGCTTTTTTAAGAAGATTTATGACATATTTTATGATAAATTTTTAATATCTTAATAGAGACGAAGTTGGAATATAATGAGAACCGGGAAATCAAGGCATTTACAGGGCTTACGACCAGTCATCGGCTGATCACTTTATGAACTTGCGCGACGTTCAACAATTATGCCTTGTTATTGAGTTCTCTATCATTCGAATTTTTGAAAGATCTATCTATATAATGTTGATAATGAAAATCTTTTCGCTTGAGAATAAGTTGATACACCATCACCATGAAGTAAATATGGTGATGGTGTATCAACTTATTCTCAAGTAACGAAGAAACTTATTTGTAACGCCATCTATTGTGAAATTGGTTTGTAAACAATTAACGCAACAGTCTTTATACACGAGGTGACAATGCTTTCGCACAGATGTCACCCCTGAACTGCGTCAGTATTATAAGTTAATTTTCGGTTTGTTGACTTGCTTGTAACAATATAAATGTAGATCGAATATTTTAATAGTTGCATTCATTGTTTACAAACCAAATTCGCTTCTATTGAGTCAAAAAAGTGTCCTAAAATATCATCGACAACCGACGGAAAAAAATCCAATGTTTGCGTATATGTATGCAACTATAAAAATATTCGATTTGAATGATTTGTAGATGGGTCTATGGCAGAGCGGTTAGCGGTTGGATCCAGTGGTCGCGAGTTCGAATCCTGCCTCGACCGATTTCATCCACCTATAGCGCAATCATCAATGTTTATTTTAGGAAACGTAGGAAGATGTATATGTACTTGTTTAACAAGAACATATTCATTTTTTACAAAAAACAAAATAATGTAAAGAATAATTTCAAAGTTTTTTCGTTAAAACAGTGGAAGTTCATAGTTATAAATAAAATATTTACAAAAATAAATAAAAAACACAGAGTTTTAATCCACAAATTTGATTTAATCCACAAGTTTGATTTCTGCCTCTGAGGATGCCGGCTGTGTTCGGCGAAAGCGCTTAGGCTCATTAAAGTCTTACTCATCTGTGGATTAAAACTGTGTGTTTTTTATTTATTTTTATAAATATTTTATTTATAGTGTAAAGAATTAAAATAAACGTAATACGAGTAGGTACAGATGCATATGATGTATTGCTTTGCAATATAAATACTATACAAAAGGCGTTGATATATACTATCAATTAGCACTATGATGGATATGATACATTTAAGAAGTTTATATGTGATGTAATTATTATTCTAGAAACAAAGTGAGTAATCAGAAACCCCGCTACCACGTAGCAATCTATATAGTGTGTCTATCATGTCTATAAGTCATCTTCAGTAAACCGAACCACTTTCGGATATCGAAAATATTATGCAGATGATATACACATTACCAATATACCACAACGAATGAGATCATCTTTTGATAACATTAGAAAACGAGTGGGTTGTGACCAACGCTATACTTCTCACTAGCAAGTCACTCCACAAAGTATTCAATTTTTGTACGGAAACCTTTCAGCATTTTCATGAAGTGAGTATGATAAATTGTTTTTGTTTTAAATATTTTATTTTGAAAATTTGATAATTCTCCAATGCCAATTTATAAGAGTGATGTGCCTTTTAACTAATTTGAAAATAAAAATATCAAATCTCAATATTTTTGGGCTTGGAGTCACTTTGAAATATATGATATTTAAAAAAATAAGAAGAACTGCCCCCCTAGACAACATGCCATTTAAGCTAAGCGTTATATCGCTAAGCGATAGTAAATGTATGGAATTGGTGGCTATGACATCACGTGACAGCCACCAATTTCATACATTTCTATCGCTTAGCGATATAACGCTTAGCTTTAATGACATGTTGTCTAGGGGGGCTGATCAGATATCTTTTAACTCTAAAAGGATATAAGCGAGTATTAGATATACAATATACAAACTTGCAATATTTGAAAATAATCAAACGAGTAGTTTAGTCTTTAATCGATTAAGTAGAATTAACACGCCATACATAATACGTAGAACATAGTTCACAGCATACGCACAAATATATATATATATATATATATATATATATATATATATATATATATATATATATATATATATATATATATATATATATATATATATATATATATATATATATATATATATATATATATATATATATATATATATATATATATATATATATATATATATATATATATATATATATATATATATATATATATATATATATATATATATATATATATATATATATATATATATATATATATATATATATATATATATATATATATATATATATATATATATATATATATATATATATATATATATATATATATATATATATATATATATATATATATATATATATATATATATATATATACATACGGTACAAACTAGATCAAGTGAGTTCTCAACTACGTGTACTTCATTTAAACCTCGCAAACACATTACATCCAGTGATATGGGATCAACTAAATAATATTGTGCAATATCGTGTTGACACCAATACAACATACACCACGGAACGCCAAATAAAGAAATTTACCAACCTACAGAAAAATAAATATTGTCACCAAGCCGCTCTGGATACAAACAAGGTCATTCACAATTTATCAAATTTTCAACTGAATAATAATGCTATTTCCGTCCTCTCAAAAGGTTTTAACTATGGTGTATCATATAAAACTATTCCTAAAGAAGAAATAATTACAGCGGTTGAATCAGCCATTCACAAATGCACCAATAATACTGCCGAAACAATTAGACAAGAAACATGCTCGATTTTAAGAAAAAATACACCACCAAAATGCAATTTATCAAAACTAGAAATAATAGCCCTCAAAGAATTACGCAACAACAAAGATTTGATAATCCTTCCAGCTGATAAAGGCAATGCCACAGTAGTGATGAACAGTGAAGATTATAAATCGAAAATGACCGATATCCTTGAAGACCCAGCATACAAAATACATGCAAGCAACCCAATCACGTATCTTGAGAAAACCACGAAAACTAAAATAATGGAAACAAAACTTAGTGATGATATCAAGAAGTCACTTATTCCACGAGAGAAGTCGTCACGCTTTCCAAAATTATATGGTCTTCCAAAAATTCATAAGAAAGATATTCCTCTCAGACCAATTGTTAGTTCCATTGGTTCGCCGTTACAAATGCTTTCTAAATTCCTCGCGAATATGTTGCAGCCCTATGTAGAATCCGCAGACTCCTATGTCAAAAACTCAGAACATTTCATATCACTCATCACTGACTTAGAACTGGAAAGTACAGATATTCTTGTGAGTTTTGACGTTGTTTCTTTATTTACAAATATTCCAATTAACGAGACACTAGACATAATCAAAGAAACACTCAATACCACAGACGATATTTTAAATTTATTTTATCACTGTTTAAATAACACATTTTTTTATTACAACAATAAGACATACAAACAAATAAAAGGAGCACCTATGGGTTTGTCATTGTCACCAGCAGTCGCCAACTTATTTATGACGAGGTTTGAAGAAGAAGTCTTAAAGAAAGTAATACTCAAACCAAAGAAATGGCTAAGATATGTAGATGACACATTCGTAGTATGGTCTCACGGAGAAGAAGAATTAAATAATTTTTTGAACACTATTAACAGCATTCATAAAGATATAAAGTTTACAATGGAGAAGGAAAATAACAGACAAATACCTTTCTTAGACGTTTTAGTGTTAAAAAAAGCAAACGGTAAACTGGGGTACACAGTATATAGAAAGCCCACACACACCGATAGATACCTACACGCAACGTCCAATCATCACCCCGCACAAATATGCTCAGTCGCAAAAACACTAATAACAAGATCAAAAAGAATTGCAGACCACGAGCATAAAAAACAAGAATTAGAATACACGAAAAATGCTCTACGTTGTAATGGTTTCTCAGACTATATAATAAACAAAGCATTAAAGAGTCCAAAAACAGTGAAAGAAAAATCCAATGAAACACCATTATCAACAGCCCGACTACCATATATCAAAGGCGTCACCGATAAAATCAGCCGTCTATTAAACAAAAATAACATACGTACCGTTTTCAGCACAACAAATAAAATATCAACCTTTCTAAGAAACCCGAAAGACATCATTCCACTTGAAGCTCATGGAGTATATGAAATACCGTGCGGATCGTGCAATAAGACTTATGTAGGAAGAACCAATCGAAAAGTTGAAGCACGAATAGCGGAGCACAGAGTCGACATGAGAAACAAAAAACTTACATCCTCACTTGTACAACACTCGCTCACAGAAGGACATACAATAGATTTTGACCATTCAAAAATAATAGCAAGTTTAAACAGTGAACCTCTCAGAATTTACAGGGAAGCTATAGAAATATATAAGAGAAGGGATATAATGAACAATCGGGACGACGGAGTTCGTTTGCCTAGTACCTGGAAGAACATTTTATATGACAAACAATACAATAATAATATTAATAATACCATAGCGAAAATAACCCCAAAACACAACAATAATAATATTAATGTCACAACTAAAATTAACAATAAATCACAACACAAAAATAATGATAAAATATTATTACCAACGAACACGACAGCAGGTGGGCGTGTCACAAGGAGCCAATCACGTCGCGCTAACAATATTTGACATAAGCGGCCATCTTGTACGCTACGAGTCACTTGACGGTGAGCTTTCAGTGTGAGTAGACGTGTGTCGCGCGCGTGCTTTTCGTTAAGTCCTTCCTTGAAAATGCCTGGTGATATTCAGGCGAAACGTCGGAAGACAAATGGTCTTAGTCAAGACCTACTGACACGGGAAAACCGAGATAAAAATATTATAACATATTTCACCCGTGAAAACATCAAATATAACATATATATATATATATATATATATATATATATATATATATATATATATATATATATATATATATATATATATATATATATATATATATATATATATATATATATATATATATATATATATATATATATATATATATATATATATATATATATATATATATATATATATATATATATATATATATATATATATATATATATATATATATATATATATATATATATATATATATATATATATATATATATATATATATATATATATATATATATATATATATATATATATATATATATATATATATATATATATATATATATATATATATATATATATATATATATATATATATATATATATATATATATATATATATATATATATATATATATATATATATATATATATATATATATATATATATATATATATATATATATATATATATATATATATATATATATATATATATATATATATATATATATATATATATATATATATATATATACTAGCTTTTATGTCCCGCCGTTGGCCAAGAATGTAAAATTGTGAAGGAAAAAGCAATCGTTTTTATAATATTGTCACCCAATTATTTTGCAAAATCGGACTATGAAAAGTGGTTTGAAATATGATTGAATTTGATTGTAAAATGTTCAAGTGATGGCCACAACCCATTATTTTTTATATATTGCTATAAAGTGTGAATGAAGTATAATATACAATTTCTTCACTATTCGAAATGGTTTTAAATATGACTGTTTATCAACATTGTAAAGAGATTGGTTTGGCCACAACCCCCATTTTTAAATATTATCATCGAAAACAAATTGTAATATGTACTTACCTATTGAATATTTAGTAATTTTGGATGTTGGGATGTGGTTAAAATTTGATTAAACAAATGTACTGAAAAGATCCAGTGTTGGTCACATCCCATTCGTTTTATATTTTTTCATCAAGTGTGCATTATATTTTTGCACAATTAGACTGATGAACTTAAAATTGACACAAAAGTCTACATTAACGAAGAAGAAGAAGACTTAAACTATGGTAAATAATTTGAATATAAACGTTGTGAAGAATTCAGTAATGGCCACAGCTCCCTTTCTTTAAATATTGTCAACGAAATCAAATATATTATGTAGGTGTTAAAAATTATTTAAAATAGGATGATATAAATGGTTTAAATTTGATTAAACAAAAGTATTGAAAAGATTCTAGTGCAGGTTACATCTTCACATCCCACATCCCATTCGTTTTTACATATGTATTTTCATCAAGTGTGCATATCGTTAATAATATTTCTGCGCAATAGACTATTAGACTTAAAACGAACCCAAAAGTCTAAATAAAAAAGAGAAGAATAAGTATAAGACTATAAGAAATAGTTTGTTTAAAAAATCCCAATGGTCTACATAAAATAAGAAAAAATACATAAAATAGAAGAATTAGACTATTGGAAATAGATTGTATAAAAACTGAGCAAAAGGTCTTCATAAAAGAAGAAGAAGATTAATCTATAGGAAATAGTTTGTATTAAAACTGTCCTTAAAGGTCTACATAAAATTAAGAAGAAAAATAATTAGACTCCAGGAGCCGTCGCTTCAGACCCTTCAGTACCTCCCGTCCCATCAGGCCCTTCAGTACATCCCGTCCCTTCAATCCCTCATCACGTCCCTTCCAATCAGGCCCTTCAGTACCTCCCGTCCCTTCAGGCCCTTTAATACCTCCCGTCCCTTCAGGCCCTTTAGTGCCTCCCTTCCCTTCAATTACATCCCGTCCCTTCATTCGGGTAAGAAAAGTTTAAATCCAGAAACCATCCTGGAAGAACCGCGAAGAGATGTAAGCACCGTCTTCTTTTCCCAGGATACTCCACCTTTATAGGTAAAATGACCAAATACACGATGAAGAAGAAGAAGAAAAAAGTTTAAATCCAGAAACCGTCCTGGAAGACCTGCGAAGAGATGGAGGGACAGTCGGACCTTCTTTTCCCAGGATATTCCGCTTTCATTGGTAAAATGACCAAATACACGAAGAAGAAGAAGAATAAGAAAAAAGTTTAAATCCAGAAACCACCTCGGGCATACGCTCGACAATTCGCCAAAGTTTCATTGTAATCGGACATACGGTTTAGGAGCACATCGCTTGCATACATTCATAAATAAATAAATAAAATAATTTTCCGATAGGAAATCAGTATATTGTTGATTTGTAAGTAAATAATAATAGGTAGGTACCTACCTACAACAATGTTCTAAATAAATTCGATTCATAACAAATTTTATTTGAATATCAGAATCTTTCCGTTACCATAGTAACCATTCCAATACGTAAAAAATATCAAATGGTTTGAGACATTTTTTGAATATGTAGGTACCTACATACATTGGTTTGTTCGATGCCATAAAAATGAAAATTGTCAGAAAAATCAAATATTATTTACAAATTATGCAATTTTATTATGCCTATATCTTTACTAATAATAAACACATTTTTACAATATATGTCTTAAAACTTGCTGTAATGTCTTGTGTTTCATTTTATTATTTCATAATTACATTTAATTCAAAGGTTTATTATTTTCAAGAACATATTCATTCGGTAGGAAAATGAAATATTGTATGAAAAGATATTAAAATGGCGGCGTTCATGTACAAAACGCTTACATTAAAAATAAGTTAAACATTATAATTATACAAAATATTCACCATGTTTTTCACTCAAACGCTAAGTTATACTTGAAAATATATTTTTTTCGTGTAAATACGTACTTCTAACTTTTAAACTAACAGATATTTGCGTGCAAAATGTACACTTTTTTGACAGATACGACTTGGAAAATTTTGTATGAAAAAAATAATTATTGAAATATTTTTAAAATTCAGCATTTTTATCGCATTATTTTTAGCGTGACACTGCATCAGGTATACAGGTACACGTTCGCACATAAATTAGATTTTTAGATGCTCTTGGTTTTTCAGAAGGCGTGAGACAAACACACACATACACACACACAAACACTAACATTTTGATTGCTTTATTACTTTAGATATATATATATATATATATATATATATATATATATATATATATATATATATATATATATATATATATATATATATATATATATATATATATATATATATATATATATATATATATATATATATATATATATATATATATATATATATATATATATATATATATATATATATATATATATATATATATATATATATATATATATATATATATATATATATATATATATATATATATATATATATATATATATATATATATATATTATATTTGATGTTTTCACGGGTGAAATATGTTATAATATTTTTATCTCGGTTTTCCCGTGTCAGTAGGTCTTGACTAAGACCATTTGTCTTCCGACGTTTCGCCTGAATATCACCAGGCATTTTCAAGGACTTAACGAAAAGCACGCGCGCGACACACTTCTACTCACACTGAAAGCTCACCGTCAAGTGACTCGTAGCGTACAAGATGGCCGCTTATGTCAAATATTGTAAGCGCGACGTGATTGGCTCCTTGTGACGTGATTGACTTATGTAGGAAGAACCAATCGAAAAGTTGAAGCACGAATAGCGGAGCACAGAGTCGACATGAGAAACAAAAAACTTACATCCTCACTTGTACAACACTCGCTCACAGAAGGACATACAATAGATTTTGACCATTCAAAAATAATAGCAAGTTTAAACAGTGAACCTCTCAGAATTTACAGGGAAGCTATAGAAATATATAAGAGAAGGGATATAATGAACAATCGGGACGACGGAGTTCGTTTGCCTAGTACCTGGAAGAACATTTTATATGACAAACAATACAATAATAATATTAATAATACCATAGCGAAAATAACCCCAAAACACAACAATAATAATATTAATGTCACAACTAAAATTAACAATAAATCACAACACAAAAATAATGATAAAATATTATTACCAACGAACACGACAGCAGGTGGGCGTGTCACAAGGAGCCAATCACGTCGCGCTAACAATATTTGACATAAGCGGCCATCTTGTACGCTACGAGTCACTTGACGGTGAGCTTTCAGTGTGAGTAGACGTGTGTCGCGCGCGTGCTTTTCGTTAAGTCCTTGAAAATGCCTGGTGATATTCAGGCGAAACGTCGGAAGACAAATGGTCTTAGTCAAGACCTACTGACACGGGAAAACCGAGATAAAAATATTATAATATATATATATATATATATATATATATATATATATATATATATATATATATATATATATATATATATATATATATATATATATATATATATATATATATATATATATATATATATATATATATATATATATATATATATATATATATATATATATATATATATATATATATATATATATATATATATATATATATATATATATATATATATATATATATCATTTCTGTTCTTATAATCAATCATTTTCGTTTATTTTTTAATGTTTATCTGGTTATTACCTTATTGACATAGTACAAACTTATAGTACACATTTATAGTACATTACATTTAATCTGGTTGGTTATTTATAAAGAAACAAAACATTCATTGATATTTATTTTTTGTAATATTATATTTTATTATTTTATTTTTCTTAATTTTATTTTATAGAATACAACAGCAATTCAATAAAGATTTATACAGATATACAGAGATAATTTTTATGTTGCCAATTATAGTATTCTAAATATATTAAGTACCTACATATACATTTATTAACAATTATGAAGACAGGATGGGAAAGGAGAGAGGTAGGGAGGGGAGTGGAGGGAAGCATCGACCACTAGAAACTCATATTATGATTTGCCTCACGTGTCTTAATGTATGAAGAATAGTAAATTAAAATTAAATAAAGTTAAAGGGGCACAATTAAAAAGTTAAAGATGTGCACAATAAAACAGATTAAACATCCGACAAATTCACAATTTTTTTTGAATACATAAAAACTTGAAGAAAACATATCCAATTCCGGATCGCTCAAACAATTTCTATTGTACCCAGTACAAGCTCTATTAATATAAGAATTTAGCATTTACTTAGTTTTAGAAGGTTCTATATAAAAGAGATACTGGTTATAGATGATATATAGATTTTCTCTAACACTTAACTACATATTGAAATACCCAGTATAAATAATGAAGGTATATGTATGTATTTAGGTTATTGCAAAAACCACTATAGATTTTTTTTTGTTTTAGTCCATTGCTGTTTCCGAAAAAAATTAACAAAAAGCTCAAATTTGAATTATGTATTTTGGGGGAAAAATCGCCTCCCCCCTGTTTCCATCCAGTCATGCCACGTAGTATGAAGATAGGTACCACGTTTTAACTATTATGCCTAGGGGCATTTTTTATCCCCTTATGTACAATATTTTCCATGTTGCAGAGTTTGATTGATATGATGCTGCAGCCATCACAAGCCGATGAATTATGCACGAGTGGCGTCCATTGCTATTGTATGCGGCCGCTGGCCAGTTGATGCTTTTGGGAATATGTGAAACTGAAATTCTCTTCGACGGCAATTCTTCCAAATGTACATTTCTCATTTTAACTAACTCTATTTCTGTCAACTCCTGGACGAAGATCTTCATCCGCAAACACCTTGCTCTGTCCTGTGCAGTCTGCAACCAGGACGTTATAATAACATTTTTCTGTGCCATTTTAATACTTAATCATATGTTTTTCTTTTGTTTTATGTCAAGTTTCCCCGAAGTTGATTATAATTTTGGAGAGAAACTCATGGGTTTGGTGGGTGCGAAACAGCTTCTCAACATTTCTCAAACCGATTCACTCATGAATGTTTTGGAAACTGGATTTTGACTTCTCACACTGAAAAAATGACAACTGAACTGGCTACCGTCGATTTAGCCAATCTTTGTTATCAGTACTAAAGGTTTATCAATTTATAACTGTACGGTTTGGTTGTGTGCACAAAACCAAAGGTTTTGTAGTCACTATGGTTCGGTTAATTCTAACATGAAATTTTATTACTGTTAACAAAAAAATAATAAGTGAATTGATGATAATTGTACTACATAAGAGAGGTTTGAAGTCTATTGTAAATCAGGGATTCTTAAGCTGCATTTTTGCATCAAAGATTTATCTAAAGTATTTTTTAAGTAAAATTTACAGGGTGTAAATGGAGCAAGGCTCTTG
Source organism: Molanna angustata (assembly GCA_963576475.1). Taxonomy (NCBI): domain Eukaryota; kingdom Metazoa; phylum Arthropoda; class Insecta; order Trichoptera; family Molannidae; genus Molanna; species Molanna angustata. Next base: position 21,981,204 of record OY754978.1, on the reverse strand, counting down.
TAATTACTTGCTCTGGAGATGGGGGAAGAAGGAGAACCCAAATTTTGAATGTGGAGCTGAGCAGACAGAAAAGCATAATATGGTGCAGGACTCAGGAAAGTTAATGGTACCTTTCGGGATAGTCGGTGAACTGGCTGACAAAGCTGGACCCAAGGCGGTGAATTTTGAACAGTGCCCATGTGGGTGAAGAGGATGCCTGTGCCGGGACCAAAATCAAATCAATTGAAAAAGGATTTTTGACTATGACGGACAGACTGTTCATAAGGCGTCCAGAGGAGAGAAAGACTTGGCGAATGAAGACAAGGAGGGCCGACCCCACATAATAGGAAGAAATGGCCATGGCGAAGAAGAAGACAAAAGAAAAAGTATTTTTCCACAAAATTCCATTTATTATGACCGAGCGTTTCCGCCGAGGTGGCTCGGCAATAACAAAGTCCAAGTGAAACGAAATTTGACAAGACCAGTCCAACACTACTACAGTATTTGCAATGTTGCCAGATATGTGGGCGAAGTTTCAGTGATTTTTACAATATTGCCAAATATGTAGGTAGTCTAAGTTCGAGTGAGGATAGGCACATTTTGGTAATTGAGTGTTTACAATGTTGCCTTTTACATTACTTTTATTAATTTTCAACATCTCAAAGGTATCAAGTTTCCCATTCCATACATTCTCAGTGTAAAACCTCTTCACTTCAACAGTATTGTCAAAATCGCTATAGCTATTGCATTAACATTGAAAATATTTAGGTAGTGTTGGACTGGTCATTTCGAATTTACTTTCATTAATTTGGACCTTGATAAAGCCAAGTCACCTCACCAATAACGATTGCAATAAGGTACTAAAATTGTAATTATAATAAAATCTTTACTTTTTTATTATACGGCGAAGAATTTTCGTCTTCAACATTTCTAGAATCCAACTTGTGTTGAATGATCTTCCATTAATAACAAGCATGATGGTGATTAAACTGGACACACATTCTGTAGCCAACGAATCTATTCATTACCATATCATATAATAAAAACCTGAAATATTTTTGTAAACCTCAGATTGGAAGAAATCGAGAATGGTGATGAGTCGATATATTAGGAAGAGTCAGGGTAGATTTGGAAAATATTGTAAAGTAGATACAACCAAACGCTGTTAATCTACGTGAATAATTATATCTAAAATCTGGAATTATGTGCTGACAAAAAGTATTTAGAACAAATATATTAGATGAGGTTGACTAGCAAAAGGCCACCACGTTATATAGATATATTTTTTTTATACCAAAAGTTTGCATTTTACAATAATTATAATTATTAATAGATAAAAATTGTTTAAGACATCCATCACCATCACTATTGAAATTAGGCAAGATCAAGTATAACTATCAAAGTTAGTCAAATACAAAATGGGATTCATGATTATGAATAGAATTTATATGTAGTCAAGCAAAAGTTTTATTTCAACAAATTTTTTAAACCCATTTACACAACGTACCGACTGTTGCCTTCAACAGTGATTAGTTTTAAGTCACTACTGACTAATTTATCACGTATAGATTTGTACAATTTTGTTACCAAACCACTCATATGTATTGCTTATATTAAGAACATTTTCACACCAGGTTTTGAAATGAAAATAATAAAGATATCGTCAAGTTTTCATCGAAACCTTTGACTTTCTAAATACCGCATTGTTAGCCGAAAAATATTTTTTTCGGCTGGCAATATATAACAAAAACAAATATAGTATAGGGTACTCAAAGAGTGGGAATGCAATAATTAATTTCAGTGTTTATGACAATATATAGCCTGCGCGAATCACATCTAATTTTAATACAGAAAAATTTCCAAGTAATAAAAAAATGGGATTGCTTGTGATAGGCACACATCATTGATTCTTTTTAACGAGTAGATTATTTACCTACTTGTTAAGTCACCCAGCTAATAGAATCTCCATCCACCTGAAATTTCATAGGAACAAAAATGATTGATGTTTTGTGATATGCGCAAATCATCAGAAAGTATTCAACATATATTTAGTAAATTTATAGATATTTTTTATCTTGATATTTTTTTGTTGTTATATATAGGTACCTATTTATAATTAAATATGTATGTATTTTGCTTTGTGGTTCATGAGCATTGATAATAACTTCAATGCAAATGAATATATATGTGAAACATCCACCGAATGCAATAATATTATGAAAAAATCAAATCAACTTATAATAGTTCACTTAAACATACGTAGTATAAATAAAAATTTTGATGAGTTTCTGATATCGTTAAATACCTTAAACTCTCTTCCAGATTTTATCGTTTTCACTGAAGCACACATACACTCAAATTGTTACATTCCAAACATACTTAACTATATATATTATAAGACAAACTATGAAATAAACAAAAATAGCGGAATAGTGGTATACGTCAGATCAGAATTCTCTGTAAAGGAGATACCAATACGCAATGTTAATTGTTTACAAATCGGTTTTAAATATAATAATACTCAGTTTCAATTAATCGCATTATATCGAACACATAGTTCTAATATTAGAGCCTTTATTGAGGAATTAAAAAGAAATATTTATAATAAAAATGCTATAAACTGTGTCATTATAGGTGACATAAATATTGATATCAGCTCAAATAATGATAGTTTAAATAAAACTGAATATATAAATGCTTTAAATGAAATGAATTTTGTATCTTATGTTAAAAATTTCACTAGAGAAATAAATGGACAATCTCCCTCATGTCTTGATCATAATATGGAGTAATATAAAAAACACGGAAAATATTAAATCAATTATTTGGAAAAATGATATAACAGATCACCACACAAACATTTTTGTTTATGAATCAAGCAAAAATACTCAAAGAAACACTGCCTTCAAAAATAACACGATAATAATAAATAAATTAAACCTTTTAGAGCTGCATAATAAATTACGTAATGAATCATGGTCCACAGTACTAGACTGCTATAATCCTGATACATGTGCAACAATCTTTGAAGAAACATTAAACACACATATGATAACTTGTATAAGAAAAAAAACTATAAATCAATCATCCAACTTGAGACAAATTAAACCATGGATAACCCAAGGATTAGTTATATCCATACGCAATAAAGAAAAACTCTATCGACTTACAAAAATAAATCCACTAAGTGCTATACACAAAATGCAATACAAAGTATTTCGAAATAAATTAACAAGAATCATCAAAATAACCAAGGAAAATTACTATCAGGAAAGGATCAATCAGGCTCAAAATAACAATAAAAAGACATGGAATGTTATTAATGAAATAATAGATAAGGATAAAACAAAAAAATCGCCAGTAAATTTCATCAAAATGAATGGTATTACAGTAAACGCTAATGATGATCCTAAAAAATGTGCAAACATTTTCAATGCATTTTTTGTTAATGTTGGTAAAAATCTTGCAAGAAATATAAATGAAAATTATACTCAAGATATAGATGATGACATTATTTCCGATGGCGGTCTAACAGTATTTGAACTTACCTCTGAACAGGCCGTAGAAAGTATTATTAACTCTCTAAAAAAAAAGCGCAGCACCTGGATATGATTGTGTAACCACCGAGATTTTAACACAAAATTGCAAATTTTTACTAAAACCAATTACACACATAATAAATAGAAGTATTGAAACAGGAATATTTCCAAATAATTACAAAAAGTCCATTGTTGTGCCCATATTTAAGACAGGAGATACTAAAGAAACAACAAACTATCGGCCGATAACCTTGATATCAAGTATAGCAAAAATTTACGAAAAAGTAATAAAAGAACAAATTGTAAGTTATATTGAATCTAATAAATTATTAAATCCCGGACAATATGGTTTTCGGGAGAAACTAAGCACGCAAGATGCAATAGCAGAATTAACTAGAAATGTATATGCAGCCTTAGACAAAGGAAAAAAATGCTTAAGTATATTTATAGATCTACGCAAAGCGTTTGATAGTGTTTCGCATTCAATTTTAATAAATAAGTTAAACAATATAGCAATCAGTGGCAAAGCTAAAGCATGGATAAAAAGCTATTTATCCCAAAGAACACAACAAGTTAAAATAAAAGATGAACTAAGTGAACCAGAAATAATTCCACAAGGAACAATATTAGGTCCAATATTGTTTATTTTATATGTAAATGAAATGCTTAAAATACCAATTGGTGGAAAGATCATATCATATGCTAATGATACAGTTATAACTTTTGAAGAAAACACATGGAAAGAGATAGAATTAATAGCAAATAGCTCAATAAATATGTTGAAAACCTGGTTCGATAAAAATCTACTATCATTAAATGCCGAAAAAACCTATTATATACCCTATAGCCTAACGGAAAGTATTGCAAATATAAATATTACAATCAAAGTTCATCATCGAAAGTGCTTGCTAGGAAATATAAACTGCGATTCAAAATGTATTGACATATCTGGTAAATCGAGCATAAAATATCTTGGAATTATAATAGATAACAATATTAAATGGAAATCTCAAATAAATTCAACCGTAGTTAGAATGAGAAAGTTGATTTACATTTTCTATAGACTACGGAACACTGTATCACTGAACTCGCTAAAAAACATTTACTTTGCACTAGCTCACACGGTATTACAATACGGTATTATTGGATGGGGAGGTTCGTATAAGTCATCATTATTGCCACTTGAAACAATACAGAGAATTTTAATAAAAATTATACTAAAAAAACCGTATGACTTCCCAACTAATAATGTGTTCAAACTTTTTCCAGTCCCGCCACTCTCAAAAATATACAACAAAATCGCATTGCTACAAATACATAAAGAAATCAGCAACAATATACACACAGACACAAATATTAGTACTAGAAATAGCACCATAGGAGGTCTCACGACACCTTTATTTCGAACTACTACAGCACAGCATCATTATATATTTAAAGGCATTAAATTATTTAACAACCTACCAATAAATATTAGAACAGAAACAAATTACAAATTATTTAAGGATAAACTCAAGACACTTTGAAACACTCTCCCTCATATTCCATTCTATAAAATTGCTATTTTTGTGGTTAATTTTTATTTTTCTATGTACCTGTTGTAATTTTAATGTTGGTGTTTTTTTGATTTTGGATGTATTTTCTTTTTTTTTTTGTTCTTTATATATTTTGTTCTGAAATTGAGTCCTTTTTTATATATAATTGTTAATTGATTTGTTTTATATATTTTATAAGATTTATTTTATGTATTTTTTGTGAAGCATTCATATAATGTAAGCAAAGAGCTGCTGCTTTCCTAAACACAAGCTTCAAGCTTAAATTAGGAAAGGAAATATAAATATGTTGATATATGTAACCAAATATTTGTAAACGTATGTTTTGTCTAATAAAAAAATATGTTTTAATAAATTATTTAAGTTTAATTAATTACTGTGTAAATAAATAAACAAATAAGTAAATAAATAAATGAATAAATAAATAAATAAGTAAATAAATAAATAAATAAATAAATATATAAATAAATAAGTAAATAAATAAATAAATAAATAAATAAATAAATAAATAAATAAATAAATAAATAAATAAATAAATAAATAAATAAATAAATAAATAAATAAATAAATAAATAAATAAATAAATAAATAAATAAATAAATAAATAAATAAATAAATAAATAAATAAATAAATAAATAAATAAATAAATAAATAAATAAATAAATAAATAAATAAATAAATAAATAAATAAATAAATAAATAAATAAATAAATAAATAAATAAATAAATAAATAAATAAATAAATAAATAAATAAATAAATAAATAAATAAATAAATAAATAAATAAATAAATAAATAAACATGACAAGTAATTTCGCTGAAACAAAAATGTATGATTGTGATAAGCACACATAATTGGAAATTATTTTTATAACATGATGGTGTTACCTATCTGATGCCCAATAGAAAGATTTTCCACTCAACTAATATTTCGCAGAAACAAACATGTTGATTGATTGAAATAAGCATACATCATTAGGAAGTATTCTATATAACCAGTAGATGAGTAACCTACCTTATAAGTTACCTTACAGCGGATATAATTTCCACCCACCTGAAATGGTGTGTCTCTGAAGGCAGCCGTTAACTTGAAGTTAAGTGTGCATCAAACAAAGTGGTTTGCAATTAAACCAACTCGCCTGCAATACTATGAATGTTATCCTAAGATTCTATGGTTTATACACCAGTCAGTAGCTGCTTGCTATCTTTCTATACTATACACCCCTATATCTTTCTTCTGCAGGGGTTTAATTAAACTCAAAGGCAAATGAAATATATGTTAAATCAACGAATAAGTACAAGCAACTTCATTATGCATACATTATTATGTTATTCATCAGATACGACGTTTATGAACTAACATACAACATACCGTTGTGTTATAGAACACTTGTTTGTAGAAATCTATTTCATGGAGGTACCTGCGAAGTCTTATATGTATAGTAAAAATTGAACTATACTATTATATTTTAACTATCGATTTATTCAATTTTGTTTGTAGAAGTAGACATTTTCAAGTAGACAAACACCAAAATGAACTTAGATTTCGGAGTAGAAACTTTTGTGCGTCTGTGTGTGTGTTTGAGTGTATGTGGACCTCCCTATTAACTTTTGATTAGCTTGATGCACAGAGCCCATCATTTCAGAATTTATAGAAAATTTTAGGTCTACGAAACTTTTATACTCAGAATTTTGAATTTTTGTTCCAAAGTAAAACGTGATATGTCATTTTAGTTATGGAGTCTTTTGAATAAACTATTAAATTTCACAAGAGATTGTTAATAATTGTTCACACCTGATATTGGTGGTTATTCTGATATTTCTACGAATGTGTTGAAATGAATCCAATTGAAATATCTGTAATTGTTTGCCAAATTACTTGTCAAAATACTAAAACTGTTTATATTTTGCTTTAAACGTCACTTCTTAAACGAAAAAAAATTATAAAAACATTATATTTGGATATGACAAGGTTTTTTTGAACAACATAAGTAGGTACCTACGCATATTTAAAAGGAAAAAATGTACGGTTACTTACTTAAGTTATAAATGCGTAGGTACATACCTACATAAATCTTTCAACAAAATCCAAAGTTGCATATTCTTGTGCAGCTTTGGCTTAGTCGTTAATTGAAAATCAAAATATTCATTTTATTTATTTTTCAATAAAACAATCTAAAAATTACAATTATTTCATTTAGTACACTGTTTTCTTCCCTTTCCCAAAAAGTATAAAATGCTTGTGCTGAGAAAGTGAACAAAACATCAAACTGCAAATTGAATATCACTCTTTGATCGCTTGTTGTGATTTCAATAACCTTTTCTATAGACCAATCCAATGATGAGCGTTCAGAATAACCACCATTCCACAATGACGATTGTCGTCATTTTGTATTGTGATAAAGTCAATCGTTTTTTATGGTTTCAGAATTACCATCATTAAGTTTTTGTATCTACATCAGTAAATGAATGCCGAGTAATCAAGAATTGTTGTGTTCTAAAGAATGGAATAAATCTTAGAGAAATGAGGGTGAATAGGGTAAGAAAAGAAAAGAAAATAAGTAAAAGTAAATGAAGAAAAGTTTCCACTTTGGATTCATGCTAACTTGTAACGGAAGAATGGAGAAGAACATTGAAGGGATAGTAAATAGAGGACAGGGGATGATTCTCGAGGCATTTCACGTAATTACCAAAGAGCATCAACATCTTGTTCTTTGAAATACAGTAAAACCCGGAGAAGACTTCTACATAGTTAAAAAATTAGTAGAAATTTGCAAAGACTGACCATTATTTTTTTAATAATAAGTAATGATGAATTTAGAAACACATAATAGGTACATGCATGTTTATTAAGGTAATGATATCAAAACAAAGACTGTTTTTTGTTTCAAAGAAATAATATCGACTCTCCAAATTACACGAAACATGCATATATGCATACATACATACATACATACGTACTTACATACATACATACATACATATGTACATACATACATACATACATACATACATACATACATACATACATACATGCATACATAAGTACATACATACATACATACATACATACATACATACATACATACATACATACATACATACATACATACATACATACATACATACATACATACATACATACATACATACATACATACATACATACATACATACATACATACATACATACATACATACATACATACATACACACATACATACATACATACATACATACACACATACATACATAAATACATACATACATACATACAAACACACATACATACATACATACATACATACATACATACACATACATACATACATACACACATACATACATACCATCACACCATATCCCTTACGGGATAAGCAGAGAGAACCGAGCGCCATAGCATGGTCTCATACACGAAACAATAAGGTAATAATAATAAGTAAATAGCAAATTTGTATGACCATAGCAAAAAAATGATGAGTTAGTTGCAAGACTAAAAGTATTTCGGTCTTATCAATTCTATTTTTTTCATTAAAATTGTTTGTTTATTTGTTTTTTATGTTTTTTGTTTATATTGTATTTTTTTTATTTCATAGGTACATTTCTATTTGTATATAGGTGCATTTTTAAGTAGATGTAAAAATGTATTGTTTACTTGTATGTATGTATTTGTGGGAAGTTTCTTTTCGTATTATTTTGCATTTTATATCTGTATTTTTTATTTTTGTAACATGTGCCAAAATAATAAGAAAAAAATAATAAAATTAAGTAAATTTTGACCTTAATCAGAAAAAAATAAGACTTGACTGGGTATGCGATACCAAGATAAGACTTGACTGGGTATGCGATACCAAGATAAGACTTGACTGGGTATGCGATACCAAGATAAGACTTGACTGGGTATGCGATACCAAGATAAGACTTGACTGGGTATGCGATACCAAGATAAGACTTGACTGGGTATGCGATACCAAGATAAGACTTGACTGGGTATGCGATACCAAGATAAGACTTGACTGGGTATGCGATACCAAGATAAGACTTGACTGGGTATGCGATACCAAGATAAGACTTGACTGGGTATGCGATACCAAGATAAGACTTGACTGGGTATGCGATACCAAGATAAGACTTGACTGGGTATGCGATACCAAGATAAGACTTGACTGGGTATGCGATACCAAGATAAGACTTGACTGGGTATGCGATACCAAGATAAGACTTGACTGGGTATGCGATACCAAGATAAGACTTGACTGGGTATGCGATACCAAGATAAGACTTGACTGGGTATGCGATACCAAGATAAGACTTGACTGGGTATGCGATACCAAGATAAGACTTGACTGGGTATGCGATACCAAGATAAGACTTGACTGGGTATGCGATACCAAGATAAGACTTGACTGGGTATGCGATACCAAGATAAGACTTGACTGGGTATGCGATACCAAGATAAGACTTGACTGGGTATGCGATACCAAGATAAGACTTGACTGGGTATGCGATACCAAGATAAGACTTGACTGGGTATGCGATACCAAGATAAGACTTGACTGGGTATGCGATACCAAGATAAGACTTGACTGGGTATGCGATACCAAGATAAGACTTGACTGGGTATGCGATACCAAGATAAGACTTGACTGGGTATGCGATACCAAGATAAGACTTGACTGGGTATGCGATACCAAGATAAGACTTGACTGGGTATGCGATACCAAGATAAGACTTGACTGGGTATGCGATACCAAGATAAGACTTGACTGGGTATGCGATACCAAGATAAGACTTGACTGGGTATGCGATACCAAGATAAGACTTGACTGGGTATGCGATACCAAGATAAGACTTGACTGGGTATGCGATACCAAGATAAGACTTGACTGGGTATGCGATACCAAGATAAGACTTGACTGGGTATGCGATACCAAGATAAGACTTGACTGGGTATGCGATACCAAGATAAGACTTGACTGGGTATGCGATACCAAGATAAGACTTGACTGGGTATGCGATACCAAGATAAGACTTGACTGGGTATGCGATACCAAGATAAGACTTGACTGGGTATGCGATACCAAGATAAGACTTGACTGGGTATGCGATACCAAGATAAGACTTGACTGGGTATGCGATACCAAGATAAGACTTGACTGGGTATGCGATACCAAGATAAGACTTGACTGGGTATGCGATACCAAGATAAGACTTGACTGGGTATGCGATACCAAGATAAGACTTGACTGGGTATGCGATACCAAGATAAGACTTGACTGGGTATGCGATACCAAGATAAGACTTGACTGGGTATGCGATACCAAGATAAGACTTGACTGGGTATGCGATACCAAGATAAGACTTGACTGGGTATGCGATACCAAGATAAGACTTGACTGGGTATGCGATACCAAGATAAGACTTGACTGGGTATGCGATACCAAGATAAGACTTGACTGGGTATGCGATACCAAGATAAGACTTGACTGGGTATGCGATACCAAGATAAGACTTGACTGGGTATGCGATACCAAGATCAAAAACTACACATTGCTCATCATTAATTCATATTATTTATTTTCATTTACAAATGCGGGTTAGTTTAATTGTTAACACGGTACGAATTCAACAAAAATGTAGACATACCTTAATCAATATTTTTATTGACAAACTTTTTTTAACATCTCAATAGAGACGAAGTTGGGATATTGTAGAAGAACCAGGAACTCGAGGCACCTACAGGGCTTACGACCTGTCATCAGCTGGTTTACGTGATCACTTTGTGAGATTGCGCAACGTTCACCAATTATGCTTTCTTATTAAGTTCCCTTCTCAATGTAATTTTTGAAAGTTTTATATATTTAAATAGTGTGTATCAATTCACCTGAAAATAAGGAACAATACTATTGCCATCTATTAAGTAACGGAAAAGCCTTTTTTTGTAACGCCATCTATTGAGAAATTAGTTTATTTGTAAGTTTGTCAATAAAAAATTCATTTGACTCTCGAAAGGGAAAAAAATCCAATGTTTTCGTATATTCAATTAATAAATATTCGATATACCTAAATCAACTTATTTCTTATGATATGATAAAAGTATGATAAAAGTAGAGAACGAATGGCTAGAACAAGTTGAGGAATATTTATATTTGGGGAGTATGTTTGAACGGAATGGAAGACCCGATAAAGATATCGAAAGAAGAGTTATGGCAGGGAATAGAATAAACGGAGCACTTAGACCAGTAATGTCCGACCCAAGCATCTCAAAGGAAGCCAAAATTGTAGTACACAATGCAATTGTGGTGCCTACTTTGACGTATGCTAGTGAAACATGGACCTGGCAAAGAACACATGAAAGTAGAATAAATGCTGTAGAAATGAGATCACTAAGAAGAGTATGTAATAGAACGATATATGATAGAATAAAAAATGAGGACATAAGGAGAGAATGCAAGTTAAAGAAGGATATTATATGTAAAATGAAAGTGAATGCTTTAAGGTGGTTTGGACATATAGAAAGAATGAACGATGAACGACTGACCAAAAAAATATACATGGGTGCAAGAGATGGAGTGAATAGCAGAGGTCGCCCCAGAAAGGGATGGCATGACCATGTGAATGATATTTTGAAAGAAGGAAACATAAAAAGTTTGAACAATCGACGAGCATGTATGAGACGATGCATGGATGTAAAGGAAGCCAGAAATGTGTGCAAAAATAGAGAAGTATGGCGCTCAATTCTCTCTGCTTACCCCGTAAGGGACATGGCGTGATGGTATGTATGTATGTATGTATGTAACTTATTTCTTAGTCAAGAATAACTGTTAAACTCTTTTTTATTTCAACTGATAAAAGAGGCAAAGAAAAACTAATACATTGCGTAATTGAAGCTGTGTATGTACCCTTTTAACCCATCATGACCGCCGGCGACGGATCAAAATACAATTTTCATCTTTTCCTACGTCACGTTCACTCATTCATTCAATACATCAAAACGGGAAAATACATATTTCGGTTCTACCCATTCAAAGCTATGAAATTAATCATGGGAAAAACCGCACGTAATATTTCTACGTTGTCGTTAATAAAACAACAGTGTAGCTTCTTTTGTTTTTTCTTATTTTGAATTATTATTTCATATTAAAGAAAGTCGCCAAAATCACCTTTTCTATACATAAATAATAATTATACAAACAGATGTTTAAACTATTACAATAGCCTTGATCTCCAACCGGATATATTTAACTCAACGCAGACATCAATGTAACGTCAATTACGCGCAGTCATTGGAATTTGTTGGCTAAAAATCAAAACCTATCTTCCTTAAACCTTTATACCTTATCTATTACCCTTCTTTTTTCCCCGCATACACTCACCATCATACTTAATAACTCAACTACTCAAAATCTATATTTTATAATGTAATTAAGTGAGACTATTTGTTTTTATTTATTTAGTACAACAATATAAAGAAAATATACTAAAGATAACCGGTTCACTAGACAGAGTCTGTTTCGAAGCAACTATCGGTAAAGTTTGTAAAGTTATTACATTTTACAATACAATATAATATAACACATACATATTATACAAAAAAAAAAAACAAAAAAAAAATCACAGTTAAAATATTAATTATTTATCAACCTACACAGTAAAAAAGTTACCTACACCAAAAAACACAATGTGCAGAAGAAACCTAAAGAAGTTGAGTTATTATTGTCGACACATTCATTTCATTTTGAAGTGTATCTACTTCGTGTAGCTACCTCGTTTCTGACAGTTTGTTAAATATACGCGGTGCAATATAAAAAAAATCTTTCCAAAAAATCCAAATTTAGTATTCATTTTCGGAACTCGATAGCTACCCGAAGTTTTGCTCCTAGTGTCCCTTGTGTTAACTTTCGTGAAATTTGAATTATTTTAAAAAAATAAATATAAGATTGTTATAGAGTTGCCGTATACCTATCTCTAGGACTTTGAAATATGTAAAAAGATTTTCAGAGTTATACCTGAATGGTGTCTTATTGATAACTCTGATTTTGCACTTTTGAGCTTTTTTTAAAGAGTCCAGTAAGGTAACTGCTGCGCGCTGCGCCACCCCATGCAGATATTGCACAACTAATATTGCTCTGACATAGTGCATAATATACCATTTATAAAATTGGCTAAAAATAATAAAATATTAATAATGTTAAGATATAATAATGTTATTTTTTCTAATTGGCTTATTTTTTATACACATATTTATAATTAATAATAATAATAATAAATGGATAATTTATATAGCGCCATTTTTGTGTTTTCACCTTGAGGGCGTTTTAAACATAAAATTAAACATAAAATATTGTATAGGTAGCTGTTAAGTTTCCTATTAAATAAAAATAAAAATAAAAATAAAATATAAAATATTAATTCTAGTGGCTGCCACATTTTGCAGTCTGATCACGCTCCGGTTTAGAATAGTGCTTCCATTCTTTTCCAGCATCATAAATTTCGGGTGTACCGAAAGAGCTGGGTAATCGAAAATACAAAAGGCAAAATAACATCTTATATAGCTCAGCAAGTATACCTTCCATTTTGAATGTGGCCTTTTTAGATGAGACGAGAATGGTGTGTTGGGGATACTCGCATATGTCGTGCTTCCTTTTAAAATATATTACACACCCGCACACCTGTTGCTGGCTACGCCACATTGTGGGAATGATGATATACGTCTTACGAAATCTAAACCGAAAATACAAATAGAAACTATTTTTCCATCGAGAATCGAACCCAGGACCTTTGATTTGGAAATCAGGTACCTTGCTAACTGAGCCACACGAGTCGACTTTGATAAGATGGGCCGGTGCTGTGCCGGTGGTATAACGAAATCAAATAAATTAATCCATATATTGAACTCGTACATTCATTTGTAAAACACAAATATTATCGGCCTTCGTGGCTCAGTTGGTTAGGTGTCTGACTGCTGATCTAAGGGTCCCGGGTTCGATTCCCGGTGGAGACACAGTTTTTAATTCTGTTTTCAGTCTGGATCTGTGAGACGATTGATATCATAAGCCTCCAGAATGTGGCAACTTGTTATTGGGTTCGGGTTTAATTAATATTTGACATTGTACCTGTTAGTTGCCCGAGAAGTAATATAAAATAAATGAATATTCAGTTTCAATATTTTGTACGAAGAAAAGAGACAGATAGCTTTATATTGTCTTAGACTGACGTTTAAAATATTATTGTGTTATAACAACACAAACATATATAACCAAGCTCACACTGACAGCTCGATGTCACGATTTTTCTGAAATTCCAGCGAATTTTCGGCATCTCGTATAGATCTCTGAATACTCCGTGTGCTATTTGATTTGACAAAATAACCAAATAACTAAATATTTGACGAAGTCGCTAAAATCATCATCCATTGAAAACATCTCGTATTTTAGCATTAAACAACTCGTAAGGTTTCTCGCGATCAACCATACTTTTTGACAGTTCGCCAATGTTAGTTTACGCCGACGCGCATGCGCTAAGTATTCACATAGGTATGTCTCTGCAATGCAATTTTTATACAAAAACTTCGTAGCATCCTCCAGTTAGGAAGCCACATGATCTCCTTTAATCAACTTTAGTGAGCGACTGTGCAATGAAAACATGGTTAGTATTTAGGTCTTAGGTCAAATGTCATTTATCATACATGTGTCTTTAAAAAGACACATGTATGATATATGACATTTGATATTTAAAACGCCCGATGCTGTGTTTTGAAAAACGCTCGAAAGCGTTCAGTGAGATTGGTGTGAAAAACGCCATAATCTGCAACTTCAGGTATATCCGACACTCGACGTCGAGTGTTCTATCTGAACACAGCAGCCCATGCAAAACTAGAAGAAAATTCAAAATCAAGATACAAACAAAAATACAACTTACTGTAGCACTGAAATAAGTCATATAAGGGGATATTATTTTACGATGACCACTTGCGTTAGAGAATAAAGATAAAATAAAGAATTAAAATACCATTTAAATGTCATATTTTTGGCGATTTGTAATACTATAAGTTGAATTTTTTTGTTTGTTAAAATACGTAAGTACGATGGTCCTCTCTCGAACTCTATCGAGAGAGTTTCGTTGTTGTAATTTAGTTGTAATAATATTATATTTTTCAAAGTAGAAATGTTGTGTAACTTCATTTACCTAAATGAATAGTAAATATAATAATAAAAACAGTATAACATTGTTTAATCTAAATTAGTGTTCAGTGTTGCACTGCATCTTGTAAAGTAAATTTTCTATCATGTAACAGAAAGTAAATGCGCATGATGCTCGAGTATTTTCTGTTGCAGAAGCCCTGTTAATAAATAATAGACAAGGTGTTGAAAGAAGGAAATAATCAGATGTGAAGGATCGCGGAGCAAGTAGCGGGATAACATTGCTTCGTGGACGTGAAGGAAATATGAATTTTATGAATGCCACGCGAGGAAAATGAGGTACTGAGCACTCCCACCACCTTGCTGTAAAATAAAGTGGCAGTAAAAATAGCATAATAAAGATGAATTTGCTGTAAATCATGTTTGTCTACGTTAAAAACCATTGGAATAAAAATGACTCCTCACACGCGATCTTGGTGGAAGAATGTTTTCTTTGGTCTAGTACCAAGTTGTAACATGAATAACTATTTTCTGTCCGCAAAGCTAAGTTCAGATTGGTCTAGTCTCATTACAGTCCATGAAGATAGTCAGAAGTAACACGAATAACAGTTGCATTCCACGAAACTCTGGATGAAGGTTTTTAAGCAAACAGAGCAGAATAATTAGATTAATGACGCATTGATTGAAAAATGAAACAACATAATAAGAAATATTTATTGTTAACAAGATATTTTTACTCCTCACTAACCCAAGGGGAGCTATAATTTTTTTATTGCAGATTATCACCGAGTATCATGCTGCGATTGTATTCTGAAAGTTTCAACACAATGTATATGTGTATCTTCTATGTGCTGTGTACTATGTACGATTATAGAATAAAGTATTCATTCAATTCTTTTCAAATTTTCCAAATATGTTTATCTAATACTCCCTTAGACCCCATTAGAATTAGAAGGATATATTTTTGAATAGTGATTCGCAATGTTTTTAACTGTCAAATATTTCAAATTGACCCCAAACCTCAGAAAACTTTAAAATTGAAATTTTTATTTTCAAAATGGTTAAAAGGCACATCACTTTCATAAAATGGCATTAAAGAGTTATCAAGTTTTCATAATAAAATATTTAAATAAAAAAATAATTTAACAAACTCATTTCATGAAAATGCTGAATATTTTCCATACAAAATTTGAATGACTTGTTAGTGAGGAGTTTAACGTTGGCTCAGCCCACTCGTTTTTTAATTAGGAAACATTATACGCCAACTGATAAGGGTTCAATCCCGAAGACGAATTACAATTTGAATGAACATAAAAGTCATTAAAAATAAAAATGAGACTGTCACATTTTATTCAACATTCAGAATAGCAAAAAAATACAAATAATAAATAAATATAATACAAAAAAATGACATTTAACTAAAATGTTATGCGTTTTCAGAATTGAACCTAATATTTCTCCAAAGATTAACAATACCCCACTGACTATCCTTAAAGTTAGTTCAATACCAAACTGGACAAATGTGAACATACCTTATGATGCTTTCTTGAATATTGTATTTTATACTGGATTTTCTTTCAACAACGTGGCATTTGCCAAAAACCACAATCAACATACATAGATCTAGTTTTGTTACAAAAGTAGATAGTAACATTTTTTGAGAGATAACACAATATGCTCTAAAAAAATGTTACACGTAATTTGATTTCGGTAGTACGAAAAACTTAAGTGGTCAAAATAAATTGATGAATATTTATGTTGATGCAATTTATTTCAAATAAGTAATTAGAGAACAACTGACTGCAAAGACTATTTCATATTATTTTATTTTATGTAATTTCTCGGGCAATTAACAGGTACTACATATGTCAAATATGTATTCATCATGCACCAATAACAAGTTGCTACATTCTGGAGCCTAACGATGTTTATCTTTTCACAGATCCAGATTGAAAACATAATTAAAAACTGTTCCCTTTTTTTAATTGTGAGAGAGAATTGAATCCGGGACCTTTGAATCAACAGTCAGATACCGAACCAACTTAGCCACAATGTATAGGGTTAAATATAGATAAAATGTTACGATCATGTACGGAAAGACAAGATAATTGAAAGATACATTGCATAAGGAATATCGTTCAAGAACAATTATTATAAAAATAACGGTTTTCGAAATCGAAACTCATGCACACTGCAAACAAGGAAGCCAAAAAATAAAATTTTAGGACACCTTTAAAGTTTTCATAACGTATCAAAATTTTAATCGATATTTCACTAGCATACATCAAATAACTCAATTAATAAAATTCCATAATTTATATTTAAATTTAGTTCACAGTTAAATAATGATTATAAATTTTATTTATTTATTTATTTATTACAAAAAGACATTTTTTACATAAAAAAATACATAGCAAAAAAGAAATTAAAACAATTTATAATATGACTTCCTTCAAAAAGAGATATACTCGTGTTTTGAATGTTTAATATTATGATTTTAACTGTTTTTACATTGAAAAAAGTATAAACAGTAATATATATTATTGTTATATCTAACCGAATAAAAATATTTTTTTATAAGCTCAGCTGGAAACGCATTACATTATTTACTTTGTATTAATTGAAAAATATATAAAATCAAATTAATCAAGCCGACAATATACGCATGTTTTAACATGCGTTGCTATCGGGAATACGGGAATACACAAATTCTGAAAGTTTCAGGGTTTCGTCTGGTCGGGAAGTTAGTCGAAAATTGATTGCGAAATTCCAGTGCAGACAGACGAGTGAAGGTAAAGACAAAGGTGTAAAAATAGTCTAAAAAAATAGAGCAATTAGAATTCTTTATTTGTATCTAGTTCTCTGTTTTTCTACACAAAGCACTCGATCTGTCTTGTAGTAGAGATTTAATATAGAAGCAACCAAATGAAATATAAGCCTCTTTGACTATAAAGTCCAAAATATTACGTAACGGACCCTTATTAAAATGAGAAATGTATTCATCCTTGGTTGGATGTGTATTAGCGTGAGGTGTCACGAAAAGAAAGCGACTTTGGTTAACGATGATGTAATAAAAGAATACAAAAAGGCGTACCCTTCATAATGTTGTTAGCATCGGGCTGTGTGGATTCTGTTGGCGGTATGTACTTGTACGTACGAGAAATTCGCTTGGCGTCTCCGCTTGCGCCAAAGAGATTACATCACGCCTGCTAACACAATTTTCTCCCAAGAAGATAAGCAAAAAGTTATGATTATCACAACGGCATGGGTTAAACACATCCTCTTAAATCAGATGCAACATCGCGATAGGATACCGCAGAGTCCGCATTCCGCTACATGCACCCTACTCTTTTTTTACTTAACTGACCGAAAAGGATTTAAACAACCATTGATTTCCAAAGCATCAATTTCAAAACATAAATATTCCAAAGTGTATCTTGCAATCTAGTTGAAATGATTTATGAAAATATTTTATTTTATCACACTATTTATTTATTTATTAAGTGGACAACTTACAGCGTATAATAAATTATATAAAATAGAGATGATTTGAGTTATATTAAAGCCAATTATAGGTTGTCACTGGAGTTACTGTAGTATCATCATCATCAATGGCGCTACAGCCCACTGTGAGCCTTGACCTCCTCCAGATTTTTTTGCCATTTAAACCGGTCCATCGCCTGTACTCTCCAGTTTGCAACGCCAATCCTCTTTAGATCATCCTTTATGCCGTCCATCCACCGCAGCTTGGGTCTCCCCACACCACGTCTCCCCTCCGGTCGTGTGTCGAGAATCTTCTTTGGGGTTCGGCCTTCTTCCATTCGCTGAACGTGCCCTAACCATTGAAGTTGATATATTTTATTATATTTTACTATGTTAGGATCACTGTAAAGGTTCTCCAACTAATAGTTGTGTTATTGTAGTATATTAAGAAAATTAGGAATGATTACATATTATGGTGAGATATTGTGTGAATGATGTGTGAAATTGTATAATATATAAATGTGTGCAGTATTGAGTTTGATTATGATGATGAAATTTTAAGTCTGATATATTTTTTAAATGTGGGGGCGCTTAGTAAGAATATGTCGATATCTTGGAAGTGCCTATCGTATGTATTACAGATTCTGTAGATCATTGCATGTTGAGCATAGTTATGTAGTGTGCTGATTGGCAAGGTGGAAAAGAGGAATGTGTGATTTGTATATGCTTCATTAAAAATAGGTAACTGCTGCCCAACTAGGTATACGTGTTCTAAGGATAGCACTTTTCATATTAATATAATATTTCACAGGGGACATAGAGGTTGTATCTATTTACATTTTTAGAAAGTATCTAAAATATATAAACTAAACTATTGTTCACAGATTATAAAAGGTGACTTGGAATCAACGTGGTATGTATATACAATATACATGTAGTATATGTAGGAATCTTGTCATTTATATTTGTTAATTGCACTAATCAGAAATAGTATCTCTTGGGAATAAACACTGACAGAGCGTGGATGTGACCACATTCATGCTCTGTCAGTCATATCTTTATCCAGTCGAATCTCAGATCAAATCAAGGCAGCACAAAATTTATAAAACACTCAGGATTTTAGTACGAAAGAGAAAAGAAATAAATAATTATGTAAAGTATGTAACATTTGATACATTTTAGTTCTCCCGTAGTTCATAATATATTCGGAACATTTTCTTTTAATGATTTCAGCGATACTATATCTTTGAGTGATGTAGGTAACATGTTATAAATTCTGGAGGCAAATGAAATGAAAAGTCTTTGGCCAGAAGCAGTTCTCATGTGTGCAATTGTATAGTTTGCAGCGATGCTGGATCGTGTAACCGCTCTTGTATTGTGCAGATTGCTATGTTTTTGGGTACATGTCAATTTAATTAAAACACTTATATAAAAAAATACCCATAAGTGGAAACAGACACTTAATCATCAGCCATGTTCCATCCACTGCAGGATTGCAAAACTTTTCCACTTATTTCGGTTTTTGAGCTGTGTGCTGCCATCCACGTCCCGCATACTGGACAATCTGTCCACCTTTTTAGTGGTCTTCACTTCAATTCACCTTGCCACGTCTCCTGCCCTCTGCCACTTCTGTTAAACATACTAAAATACAAACCATGAGTTGACATAAATTTGACTTCAGAAAGTTTTATTTTACTCAATAGGAATTTAGAATAAATGAAATATAGAAATAAATTTTTGCCTAACAGCCGGTTCCATTTGATTTTTTTTTTTAGGGCTTGTAGCAACAAGTACATATACATCCTCATCATCTTCTTCTTTTTCAACCATCTCTTCACTGCTGGATGTAGGCCTCCTCCAATGAACTCCATTCTCTCTGTCCTGTGTTTCCCTCAGCCAACTCTTTCCCGCAACTGGAATAATATCGTCGACCCATCTTTTTTGTGGTGCCCTACTGGTCATTTATTTTCTCACGGTCTCAATTTAAGTATTCTGGATGTCTACCTCTCGGTACCCTGTCTTGCAACATGCCCTGCCCACTGCCATTTCAGCTTTGCAACACGGTCTGCTATGTCAACGACTTTTGTTTGGCGTCTGATTTCTTCATTTCTCATTTTATCCCGGAGGCTTACTCCTAACATTTCAGCTCGTTGCGTACATTTCAATTTGTATTTTGTGTTGGCAGTTAGTGTCATTGTTTCCAATCCATATGTTAGCACTGGTAGGATCCATGTTTCAAAGACCTTTCTTACATCCTCATAAATTCCCTTAAAAGTAGCACTCTGTTTTTTATATTTCAATCTCTATCTCAAAGTAGTAGGAGATTTGTAATGTACCTACCTATTATGTATATTGTTTTCTAACGAAGAAATAAAATAGAAAATAAAATTAAAATACTTAATTAACTATATAAAAGAATATCTTTGTGATGCAATTAATTGAATAAATTAATGCTCTTATTTTTATAATTTTTATAATACATTGACTATTTACTCACCCCAATAAATTTGTATCCCAAATTCCTTTTGTGTGTAATAATACTTCCAATGCATCAGTCGCAACAAAGGAAATTTCATATTAGGAAGAGATTAATTAATTAATTGTAATATAATTAATTTAATAATGCGAGCTTTTGATCTGTCAGTTACATATTCATTTTAATTAACGCCTATGAAGCAAACAATGATGGTGGGATTATGTATCGAATATGTTTTTACCCCAATCATAAAACGTGTTTGTATCTTCCACATAACTATTGTGATATTCTGTTTGAAAAATAATATTTTAATTAATAACAAGACTCAATCGACATACTATGCAGTTTGGCAAGAAAATATTATTGTTATTCATTTTTACAAAATAAATAAAAAAGTTGACTTAAAATGCAAGTCACCCAATATCTCTTTGAAATAATTACCTAATATTGGAGAATTGAAGTATTTGCGTTATTTTTTTGAAAAACTAGTGTTATTTTAATTGAAATGTTGCACAATGATAAGAGCTCTTATCGAAAAAAATAACGTGAATAATAACACCGATTTCTAAAAAATAACACCTCTTTTCTAGAAAAAATAACAGCCCATTTTCAAAAAGATAACTCGAATAATTAAGGTTCTACCTATTACCACTAATTCTACTGAAATAATATCTAAATTCAAATTTTATAGACATTTATTATTTATTTTTATTCATTTATCAAGGAAACATACAGTTATATAAATATATTGTAAGGGTACAAAATATTTATCAAATAAACCAGCAAAGTTTCCATAAATGGTTTACAATAAGATAAAAGTCTTAATAATAAAATATTCTCTTTCTTCATAAAGTATTTTATTGTTAACCATTTATGGAAACTTTGCTGGTTTATTTGATTATTATTTTGTACCATTACAATTTATTAGTAAAACTGTATGTTTCCTTGATTAATAAATAAATAAATAAATAAATAAACAGTTATGACGATATGACGTTTCGTTGTTATTTATTTATTCATCTTTCTGTACATAATATGAACAGATATATTGTACACTGGCGGGCTTATTGCCATTAGGCAATTTCTTCCAACCAACCAGGTATATAGATATATTTATGACTCTGTGAGACATTATTTTATAATGTAAAATGTTTTTTAATGTTCAGAATTTTCGCAATTCGTTTTCATTCCAGTTTTCTTAATGATTTTTTTTAATTTTAAAATGAAACGCAACAAAAATCTAGTAAAATTATTTCTATTTTCATATTGACAGTAAATTATCTAGATTTATGTGCTACAAATGCAATATACATATTTAATAATATGCTATCTAAAAAAGATTCTAATCAATGCTGTTAAAAAAAAACATACGATTCGTATCACCAACAATGTCACATAATATGTATTATACATACAAGATATTATATTTCTTAAGCTTCCCTGCGTGCGGATAATGCTTTAAAATAATTAATGTGTCGGAAAATACAGCTATAATATCAAGTATGTAGCCGCTTTTGAAATAGGATAGATTCATCTTGGGTTTTGTTAGTAGGTAGGTACATAGGTACTGGGTGTTACTAAACAAAATGTTTGTTATATATTATATTATACAGAACGTTATAGAAAGGCGTTATGGACGTGATTAGATTTCAAATTGACATCAAAGTGAATATGGCGGCGGTCCTTAATTAAAAACGACCGTAAAAGGCGAAACCGAAACATTTTATTGCGGTTTAGATAAAGTTACTGGTTTTTGTTATTATTAAAAAGAAGCAAGAGAGAATGAGAGAGAAAGAGAGTCCCTTGTTTAAATGATGATATCACAGTTTTTCCGACGCACAATTTGGCGTTCGAGCAATTGGTATTCAGATGTTTGCCACTGTGAGAAATGTTTATTTTAATCAAGATACAAACAACCGATTTACTTATCCGGACCAAATAAAAACAACTGAACATGTGAACTAAGAATATTTGACAAAAAATCTTACATTTGTACCATCACGCCATGTAAATGTTGTTGGAACAGGCAGAGAAAACCGTACACTTTACAATACACTTTTGTCTTTGCGTACATCAATTTTCTTTTTCATCTTCGGTCAGGGGCGTTACTCATGACACGTTTTTATTACATTCTTCTTCTTCTTCTGGGTCACAATCCTAGGATTGGTCTGCACCAAACAATTCTTTCGTCTGCCAGTCTTCATCTCTTTGTAACTACTACTGCGCACGTCACCGATTATCTGGTCTATATAGTTGTTTCTGGGGCGACCTCCACAGTTACCCCCATAAATCATTCCTCCGACGATGGTAAAAAGAAAGCAGGCCTGGGTGCCGGATGTTGTGGCCTATCCAAGTTGTTCTCTATTGGGCAATTCTTTTCATAATTTGCCTTGTCTCTCCAACCCTACTTAATACCTCGTCGTTGCTGACATTTTTAGCTTGCTTTAATCTTTAAAATGTATAAATCAATACTTGATTATAATCCAATCTTAAACTTTCTCTACATTTATTAATGAAACCTCAAAGATTGCTAAAGTCTGAAGCTGATCTTAATTTTACTGTAATCAACTTCATGAGTAGCCCTGCTGAACCGAAAAAAACTTGTTAATAAGAACTAAATTTCATGTTGCAATTAACCGAACTATAGTGACCACAAAACATTTGGTTTTGTGCACACAGCCGAACAGCCGAACATTCATAGATAGATAAACCTTTACTACTGATAACAATGGTTTGGCTAAAACGCAGATAGCCAGTTCGGTTGTCATAATATTTTTTTTAGTGTATTTCCGTCCATTCCTAAACGTAGGCCTCCTGCATTTGATTTCACGGCGACTTGTCCTGTGTAGTTTGCATCCAGGTCGTGCCAGCATATCGTTGTATATCATCCCTCCACCTCATCTGCGGCCGCCCCACGTCTCTCTTTGTCCTACGAGGTCTCCAAGTCAGCATATTCTTTGTCCACTTATCGTCCATTTTTAATTTTAGAGTCGCCACACGGTGTATTATATCAGATACTTTTAATCGTTCTCTTGGTGATAGACCGAGCATTGTTCTTTCCATAGCTATATAATTTGTGACTCGTACATTTTTTCACATAAATAAATTCGTAAATAAATTCTCAAATTCGTACATATTTTCATACATACCCGTCTAGTTTCAAATTGTTTCCTTCTTTTATGTAGAGTGTTGGTCTCATGCCGACCACTATGTTTATCGAAAAACAACTTGAGCCCGTCACGTGGGTGCGCAGTTAACTAATTTGTGTCTTTTTTCTTGGTTGGTACGTGTGCAAACCGCCTTTCTCCACGGCGAAAAGTCTCAAGTTTGGTGGTATCTAAACCTCTCATTTCTTCTCCATCAGCTATGTGATCACTTTAAGCGCTTGCGCAACGTTTCCGTTATCATTCCAAATTTGTAAATTCTATATAAATGTAACAAGATGACAACATATTGTTTGTTAATAAGCTTGGTAACATCATCGCCATCTATCGAAGACTATGTATGTAACTTATTTCTTACGTCATCTATTGATTTTGCGAAATTGGTTTTGAACGCTTAAAGGGATCACACACAAACAGACGATGACAGGTCGTAAGCCCTGTTGGTGCCATATTTTCTCATATAAATATACATTCTTGCTTCGTCTTTATTGAGACATTCAATTTTTCAAAAAATAATATTGGCTCCCGACAGAAAAAATCCAATGTTTGCGTATATATAATAATAAACATTTCCTTGAAACCTGCGCAAGTGGCGAGTTTATTGACGTAGGTATGGTAGTTTATTCCAACTAACCAATGTTTCCAGCCCAGAGAAGCAAAAATTGCGTGAGAAATGAATTAAAATAAATTTCTCCTCTGCTGGGGATCGAACCCAGGACTCCTGCACATAAGCCAAACAGCTTACCAACTGTGCCATGGCAGTCGAGATAATAAGCGACCGCAAAAAATATTCGATTAACTTGGTCGTTCTCTGTATTGTGTAAGAATCATAAACGAACATAAAATGAGTACCTACTACCTACCACCAATAAGTATTGTTAGTTTACACAGTAGAGTAATTGCTATACCATGGATGTTTATACAAGTACGACGGTTGTATGGCAATAGGCCGATTACTGTGCCCATTAGCGGGAACAGTTGGCGGGGAACAAAGCTGCTTAATAGTTTAATTAATACAAATTTATGTCAATTGTAATATGTTTAATAAGTTAAATAATTACAATTCGGGTTAAACCGCACAGATTAGGTCGCCCTTTCGCCAAAAGGGACAAAAGTACATAGGTGAATACTGAATACCCAAAGGTGTAATGACCAATATATTTTTCTATATCGCTTTATCTGAATTGATATATATTTTATGTCATTATTTCCGTCTGTACATATGCATACATGTCTGAAAGCAATTGGTTATGTATGAAAACAATAATTTTAATGATATATTTATTTTGCGTTTGGCCGCATATATCACAATAAAAAAACTCAAAGAGACAAAATTCAACATTCGCTGTTCGTAATTAGGTACCTACATAAAAAAACGAATGGGTTACTGCTAAAGCTAAACTCCTCACTAACAACTCATCCAACTGTCGATTCGTTCATGAGAATTCAATTCTCTGAATGAATCGACATTATTAAGCCAAGATGCGTGTACAAAGGAAAATTTTGTATGGTGTAGTGGACTTTTTGCATGCTAATAACACCAACTAGAGGCCTCGCAGCATATATGTTCCCGTACATGGATTTACTCAGAATTCGGAGTAGAACATTTTATGTGAGTTTTGTGTGTCTGTCTGTCCCCCCCTTTTGATCCGCTTAATTTACAGAGCCCAAAATTTCAAAATATATAAACACTTATAAGCCTACAATACTTTTATACTCAGAATTGTGAACTTTTGAAATTTTGGTTTATTTTTCCATATATCTCAGAAACCATAAAAGAGAGAACGTTGAAAATTGGTATATACATAGAAAAATACAAAATCTCAATTATTATTTTCAAAAAAATTCCAGGGTTTCTCAAATATTTTTTATTAAGAAAAATATTTTTTTTATGATAAATTTATGAGTTTAACTGCCTATATTTCCAATTTTTAAAAAGATATAAAAAAAACCGAAACACCCCAACTAGATAATTTAATTTTCTATAAAAAAATATTGACATTGTATTAGCACATCTCAATTTTTTTTTTACAATTTTTATAAAAATTGAATTTAGTGACGACATTGCTTCATACAATTTGTATGGCAGTAGACTACACACAATATCTAAGAAGACTTAATAGTTTGATACTAATCTCCAATCATGCATACATACCATCATGCTGTTTTCGTATTCTGGGTAGGATCAAAGGACTGACCTCCATACTATCCTATATTGACATACATACCTAGGTACATGTGTTGCATAGAAAACCAAATATCTTAAAATATTAAATAATTTGTATTTATGGGTTTATAGTTTGGTACTTATTCTTCAACTATACGTACTATCGCTATCGACAGTTACATGCAACTAGTTCTATAAAGTATTCAAATTTTGTATGGAAAATATTTAGCATTTTCATGAAATGAGTTTGTTAAATTATTTTTTATTTAAATATTTTATTATGAAAACTTGATAACTCTTTTATGCCGTTTTATGAAAGTGATGTGTCTTTTTACCAATTTGAAAATAAAAATTTCAAATTGTTAGGTTCATGAGTTTGGGGTCATATTGTAATATTTGACAATTAAAAAAAATTATATGCACTATTCAGATATCGTTCAAAATCTAATGGGTATTTACTATTGCATTGATTCACTCGAAAACAGACGTACAGTATCTGATATGATGCTTCTCCAGAATATTATTAATAATAAAATTGATTCTCCTGCTCTCTTAAACTATATATATTTCAACATCCCTATCCGTAGAACTAGACACACTCCTCTTACACAACTATGCTCAACATGCAACAATCTACAGAATCTGTAATACATATAATAGGCATTTCCAAGAGATTGACACATTCTTACTTAAATATGTCAAACTTAAAATTTCATCCTCATAATCAAATTTAACACTTAATTTACTGACACATTTATATATATACAATTTCACACCTCATTCACACAATATCTCACCATAATATTTAACCATTCCTAATGTATCTTAACATACTACAATAACTTCAGCGACAACCTGTAATTGGCTTTATTATTAATCAAATCATCTTTATGTTATATAATTTATTATATGCTGTATGTTGTCCTCTAAATAAAATAAAAATAAAAAAAAAATAAAATAAGTGAATATTAGATATACATAATTGCAAAATTTTAAAATAATCGAATGAGTACTTAAGTCTATAATCGATAAAGAAAATAAACACGCCGACATAGCACATAGCACACATAGAATAATAATAGTATAATATTCTATGATAGCACATAACACAACACACAGATACATTGTGATGAAACTTTCAGAATTCGATCTCAGGGTGAGTGAGGAGTAAAAATTAAATAAAATTGCGCAGGGCTGCGTTCACAATGAACGTCGAGTGCACTTAGAGACGCTCTAAGCCGTTCATAATGACCGGAAACTCGCAAGACGCTCGAAAGACACTGTGGCGTTCAGATTGACCGTCAAGTGTACGCACCAAACGCTCTGTAAAATTGCCGTTTGAAAAACGCTCTGACAGTTTTAGTATCTTTTGACTTCTATTTTATCTATGGTATGATAACTTCTATTTATTTCTGTGGTATCTATTATGTCAGATGACAATATTTATGATGACAACATGCATTCAAAATGAGGCGATTTATAAAAATATCGTTCAAAAGTTTCCAATAAAAGGTCAGATAGCATTATTTACTCCACTGCCCAATTGTTGTCTTTCGATGAAAATATAACATAAAAAGACACATGAATAAAAATGAAATTTGACATTTAAAACGCCCGATGCTGCGTTGAGACTGAAACGCCACTCGAAAGCGTTCAGTGAGATTGGTTTGAAAAACGCCATAATCTGCAACTACAGGTACATCCGACACCCGACGTCGAGCGTTGTATCTGAACATAGCCTAAGGTCAAGTTTTCTTCTTGTCATTACAGAAGTCATTCAACATCATAGGTACGAGAGCCCTGAATGGGCCTTGGTTGAATCTAGAAGTCTCATCCATTCTTGGCTTTTTTTCAGTTTCTGATCCCCACTGAGGATGTATCAGCGCTGAAAAAGACTACCCAACGCATCTTCACGGTATTCTTCATTCTTGCGATGTGGAAAAAGTGAGGCGTTTTACTGGGGATTAGAAGTCATTACATTACGGCGAATAGGTAGGTACATTCGTTGCAAGTACATTTTGCTGTCGTGCAATTTTTACTAGGTCGAGGTCAGTAACCTACCAGAAAATCGACAACAATAAAATTGTCAAGAAATACGTATCTCGGGAGGAACATTCGAGAAACACCATGGACATTGACCCGGTATGTACTCACTTAACTATGTAACTGATGGTATAAAAGACCAGCCAGCACTCGTCATTCCATCGTAGTTACTAAAATCTACCGTGATAGCTTACATTTCGAAATTGTTCAATTTTTATTTGTTATTTGATTAATGTGAAAGTTGATATTGTGAATATATACATATTTGTATAATTGTGAATTGTAAATATACATATATCTAAGTAACCGTATATTTCTATTTCTCTCTCACCCGTGAGATCCTTTTAATTATTTTGTGTTGACAATTATCCAAAAATTAAAATGTATAATGATGAATTTCCTTGATTATATCACATTGTATTATAGGTCAGGTAAAATTGCGGCACAAACATTGTTATGGAGTAATTTGGACATGTACATAAGTAATTACTCTGTATCTATATTACACAGATACATAATGGGGATATATGTAATGAAAATGGCATTGCGAAGGTAATTTGAGTGGCGTGTGGTATGATTATCTTTCAACCTTGTTAACAGTTCGTAAGAGGTCTTTATGCCTTACAAAACCTTTTGACTTGTGTGTCAATGTATTCGAATATAAGAAAATGACTCGTTAAAAAAACAATTATTTAGTGTGTGAGTACACTGTAATTTTATTTCGACTCAGTTGAAAAGGTTGTATTTGGAATCGAAATTTTTAATTACTTATTGAGAATGTTATATTTTTTAAATAGTATGATATTGACTTTAATTTATAGGTCTGTCTTTGTGTAATTATATCTTTATTCCGATAAAATTTATGTGATGTAATAATACTTCATTAAAATTTAGATATTTTTAATAATATTTATTTCGCACCGATTGGATTTGTGACAAGTTAAAACTTTATGAAAAAAAAACATATTGAAAGAAAATAAATTGGATTTTACTGTGCACGGTAATCTGCTGTGAAGCACCGGCTCAGAATAGTGCTTCCTTTTTTTATTATCATAATTTTAGGGTGACCCGTAAGAGCAATGGTAATGGAAAATACAAAAGGCACATAGTTCAGCAATAAGGTTCACCACCCATTATGTATGCTGCCTTATTACGAGACACGAGACTGGTGTGCGGGTATACCTCGCATGTCTCGCACGCATGATTTATAAGATATCGCATGTACACCCGCACACCTCCCCCTGGTTACCCCACACCAGGGGATATGCCGTGGTGTTATGTATGTATCGTTGGCACACAATTGAGAGTTATTATTATTATTTTATTATAGCTTCTCGAGCAACTAAAAGGTACTATGTCAAATATTAAATTAACACGTAACACAATTAAAAACTGTGTCTCCACCGGGAATCGAACTCAGGATCTTTGGGTCAGCAGTCAGATAACCAACTAACTGAACCACGAAGGCCGACAAAAAGTTATTTAATTGACATTTTTATAGTTTTGTTAAAAACATCGTATGTTTTATAACATCGCTACGGTTTTCAGAGATGACTAAATGAGTGGTTTTATTGAAATTATTTACCACAAACTTTTAAATCCATAGTTATAAAATTAAGTAATTATACACGGAAATAATTGTAAAGTATTTGATAAATTATACAATATTTGATAAATTTAAATAATAGGAAATTAGTAAGTATTCGTTTTAGGTTACTGAATTATGTAGTTGCAATTGATTGTCTGTTATATTTGGAATAAGCCGACGGTATTAGTGTATAATGGGTAGATGTATGTATGTATGTATGTTATATAGGCAGTATATAATACCAAAGTGCGGTGCGGTGACCGATTTCACTGGTACGATTGCGGTATTAGCCATTTTGAGCTTTTAAATTCAATTGGTACCGTTCGGTTTTGCATTGCGAGCCTCGGACTATTTTATTACACAGATTGTGAAACAGAGAGGGTGAGTGGTTAGTTATTTGACCAATCAACCCCTTATATGTACCTACCTACATATACATACATACATCTACTACAATATTTTGATTTATCTACTGTCTGAAACAAGCACCTCAAAAAAGCCAAAATTGCCGTATATAATGCAGTTGCAGTGCCTACTTTGACGTATGCCAGTGAAACATGGACGTGGCAAAAGACGCATGAAAGTGGAATAAATGAGATCACAAAGAAGAATATGGATTAGAACGATATAGGAGAGAATGAAAAATGAAAACAAAAGGTGAGAATGCTAGAAAATGAAGGATATTATAAATAAAGTAAATGCTTTGAGGTGGTTTGTACACATAAAAAAATGAACGATGAACGACTGACCAAAAAAATATACATGCGTGTAAGAGATGGAGTGAATAACAAGGGTCGCCCCAGAAAGGGATGGCATGAACATGTAAATAATATTTTTAAAAAAGGAAAATATAAGAAGCTTGAACAATCGACGAGCATGTATGAGATGATGCATGGATGCAAAGGAAGCCAGGAATGTGTGCAAAATAGAAGAGTATGGTGCTCGGTTCATTGTGTTTACCCCGTAAGGGACATAGCGTGATGGTATGTAGATGGGTGGTGGCAGAGCGGTTAGCGCGCTGGGTAAGTAATCCAGAAGTCGCGAGTTCGAATCCTGCCACGACCGATTTCGTACACCTATGGCACAAGCATTTATGCTTAGTTTAGGGAATGTATGAGGATGTATATGTACTTGTTACAAGGCATATTCATTCTTTAAAAAAAAATCTATGTATATATGTATGTCTGATACACAATTTTTACTCTCCACACTATAGAATAGTGGAGAGTCATGATTTAATGTAGAGAGTGCACACTATGAGTTTCGTCGTGATGTGTTTGCATGTATGGCGTACGGCGTACGCCGTATAGATTATCATTTTTGTGTCCTCTCTACAGCCTAAACTATAAGTCCGATCGACTTCATATTAACATCATAATGTGTAAAGTGCATAGACCTAGAGCTGATTAGTTTTCCATAGACAAAATTTAATTTCTTCTCTATGAATTCATCATTTACGTTGCTTTTTTGTGTCCTCTCTGCAGCTCAAACTATAAGTCCGATTGACTTATTGACTTATGACATCAAAAATGTATTCAAGGATTGTCAAAATTTAAAGAAAAAAATCTATGGTCAGCAAATTACATATTTGTATGAAAAATATATATACAACAGAAGTAAAATAATAGCCTTTGTATGGGAAAATTGTGTGATCAACTTCATATTGAAATTGTATGTGTCTCTATAGACAAGTGTATTATTTTACTCTCCACTTCTATGTATCTTCCTCGAGGGGTAGGCAGTGAGAACCGAACACTGCATTATTATATCTTGACACATATACATCGCCTCATCAACATTGATACACTGTCTCATACTTGCTCATATTGCTAGTATTGCAATTTTACTTAATTTTTTTCAACAGGTATCATGTAGAAAGTGCATACTATGAGTTTCGTGACGATATTTTTGTGTGCATGGTGTGTTGTGGAAACTTTTGTCCCTGGGAATTTTCTATTTGTTTTAGTATCTAAAAGAAATGTACTTCATAAAAATGCATTTACAAATTATCAACCTTTCGAGAAGAAAAAAATGAACACTTACTATGGTGTGGAGAGTTTAGTGTTGGCTACAACCCACTCATTTTTAAATAAAATTCACAATCACTAGTTAATTATATATTTACATGATAGCAAAAAGTAATGATAATATGATTTTTTATTGTTTGAAATAAAAACAATTTTTTAAAATAAGTACCAGTTTTCCAATTATTAAAGTAAGTTATCATGGCATGTAAATAGCCGATTTTAGTTAAAGCGGATAGTGGGTAGTAATAATTGAATAAGGTCATTGGATGGACAGGAAATGAACAGATTTAAAGGCAGATTGAATATTTTTGGTGAACATATAATCTGTGAATACAGACGTACAGTATCTGATATGATACTTCTCTACAATATTCTTAACAACAAATTGATTCTCCTATATGTATCAATAAGTAATAATTTATATTTTCAAATGTTTGAATGTTAACTGTGTGGTTCATATTTAACAAATTAAATTTAAAGATATAACTTTGTATTAACCACGTTTTTTGGTTGAAACGATGCGACCGGTTTCGGAACTAACCGTTCCCTCATCAGGCTAACTTTCAACTTGTGAAAGTTAGTTCAAGTTGAAAGTTAGCCTGATGAGGGAACGGTTAGTTCCGAAACCAGTCGCATCGTTTCAACCAAAAAACGTGGTTAATACAAAGTTATATCTTTAAATTTAATTAAGTAATAATTTACATAAAAATAATATATGTAACGTACAAAGAAATACAAAAAAATGATCAGCCTTCAAAAAACATTTGTGTTGCCATCTATTGAAATTATTTAATAAACCTTTTATGTTTAGTTTCGATAAGAAATTCCTAAAGCCTCCATAATATTTGTATCTTCTGGCTTGACGTAACATCAAATAATATTGCAAGGGGAATTAAAGGTGAATACCCTCAGATCTATCCCTTATAGATATTTAGGGGAGAAATTTCCAAGAAAATTATGTGAATAAAAATATATTTATATGGATGAAGTAATAAAATGAAAGATTAAATTTATCAAATTTGAAATACCTTTTCAGAATACATTAAATCTTCTTCAATAATGGTTTCGCATGCATTCTATAAATAATCCCAACATGGTTCTTGATTTCAATGGTTTTTGTTAAGATATATTAGATGTATTAAGATAGATATATATAAATAAATTGATTGAAGTAGTTACATAATACATATCGCCGTTATCGTAAATATTTATTATCCAAACTAAAAAGAAGAAGATTACATATTCGATGAGTATATTGTATGATGAAAAATTCAATGAATGTTAAGGTAACCACAAATGTACCTATGTATGTATGTATGCAGAGGAGAAATTTATTTAAATTTATTTCTCACGCAAATATTGCATCTCTGGGCTGGAAACACTGGTTAGTTGGAAGAAATTGCCATACGGCAATAAACTCGCTTCTTGCGCAGGGTGCAATAAAGTGTTCATTATTATTATTATTATGTAAGGATAGAAATTTATGGCGCTCGGATCTCTCTGTCAACCCCCATAGAAACATAGCGTGATGGTGTGTTTGTATGTACAACTTCATGCAGCTCAATATCTATGATAATAATCTGTCAAAATTAAGATTTAAATATTTTTCAAAAATGATCGTGTCAATGGTTAGTAATCCAGTGGTAGCGAGATCGAATCCTGCCTCGACCGATTTCGTTCACCTATAGCACAAGCATTTATTTGCTTATTTTAGGGAACGTAGGAAGATGTATAATATATGTACTTGTTTAACAAGGACATATTCATTTTTTATGAAAAAGATGTTTTCTTGGGCTGTTCGTGACTCTAAATCCTCTTTAGGTTCTACACATTTTCTTTTTCTGTCGTTCTTCATTCATTCTTCCCATGTGGCTAAACCACCAAGGTGTATCTACATTCATTCTGTTATCAATATTCTTCTTCAATTTACATTCAGCTCTTATATTTTCGTTTCTAATTCTTTTATAGATAATTGTCGGTCTTTTTGGGTCTGTGGACTGGAGCCCCTGAGGTTTAAAATACTTAAATGGTTTAAAATAAGGGAAAAACCCTTGTATTGGATATATTGAGTAACGCTTGATTTATACATACGAAATGAAATAAAATAAATGTTCAGTACATTAACGATAGAATTGAAACAATAGATAAATAACTTTTTCGTAAATTCCTACAGACGGGCAATAAAATTTTTTTTTTTTTAACTAATTTCGTGTTCACAAATTTCACGCATCAACGCATAATTATTTTTAATTTATATTATATACTTACGTCTTTCTTTCGTCTTGAGTATTTTTTGATTTATTTTCTTATTTCTACTTTTTGCCTATATAACTTTAGCTCTTACAATGAATAATTTGATGTTGAATTTATCTCTTAAATTTTCAATTTTTACATTAGTTTGTGCATTTTAATATTTACCAGAATAATTTAAAAATATGTTTTTTACTGCTTGCTTGTTCCCTTTACTTTTGCTATAAAAATTGCAAATTTTTAGCCGGGGTAATATTTGATGATCCTTTTGACGAAAAACAAAAAATTAATAAATAAAATAAATAATTTTTTTTTTTGTTTAGGTATATACTTTTTTATGTAAGTGAAAACATGTATTTAGGCATGAAACTGTATATATATCATTTTGTTATTATTATTATTATGTATGCTGTATGTTTTCTGAATAAAATGAAATTGAAAATAACACGAGCGCTAAAGTTTCACTTGTAGACCAAGTAGGTACTAAAAAAGATGATGAATGCATCGGTAGTTTGCTTATATACCTCACCCCTGAGGGTCATTGAACACACTGTTACTATGTTTGATTCCGGGTAGGTACATTATGATTAAAAAGAATATTGTTGTATAGCCGATACTAGTGGTCGATGACCTCCCCTCCCGCGTTTAATATCTTCTTGCAGACGGATGTACTTTCTAAGTATGTACCTATGTAGGCAAATTCGTCACAGGTCAATTGTTTAGACACCTGACTCTTGAGTGAAAGGCCCTGGGATAGACTATCAGTGGAGAAATATAATATGGCAACTTGTCATAGGGTGCGTGTTAAATTAATATCTGACCTTATAATACCTGTTAGTTGCCCAAGAAGTTACATAGACTAAAATGTATTTTTTTATTTTTATATTGCTTCTCGGGCAACTAACAGGTACTATGTTAAATATTAATTTAACGCGCACCCAATAACAAGTTGCCACATTCTGGAGACTTACAATATTAATCGTCTCACAGATCCAGACTTAAAAACTGTGTCTCCACCGGGAATCGAACCCGGGACCCTTGGATACGCAGTCATATACCTAACCAACTGAGTCACGAAGGCCGAATAATATATTTTTATTCCATGCAGTCTTCATTTTTTCCTAATACGTAATATGTTTACAAAAATATTTATTTAATTATCTACAAATTTTCCTTATACCTAGTAACAATAGTTCGATTAACAAACTGTCGATTTGTTCAAAAGAACGTTGTTCTCTTAACATATCGACAATGTTTTAAGCCAGGATACGCGAGAATTGTTATGCAGGGTCTACTTTTTTCACGGTTTTTCCAACTTTGAAGTC
The DNA here is from genome assembly GCA_963576475.1 of Molanna angustata. NCBI lineage: Eukaryota > Metazoa > Arthropoda > Insecta > Trichoptera > Molannidae > Molanna > Molanna angustata. The sequence goes on along the minus strand of OY754978.1, from coordinate 21,945,466 downwards.
AAAAAACACCAATTTAGAGGCTTCGCAGCATATACGTTCCATGTACGGATTTAGTCAGAATTAGGAATAGAACATTTCGTGTGCGTGCGTGAGTGCGTGTGTGTGTGTGTGTGTGTGTGTGTGTGTGTGTGTGTGTGTGTGTGTGTGTGTGTGTGTGTGTGTGTGTTTGTGTGTTAGGGTGTGTGTGTGTGTCCCTTATAACTTTTGATCCGCTCAATTTACAAAGCCCAAAATTTTAGAATATATAAATAGTTATAGGCCTACAAAACTTTTATACTCAGAGTTTTGAATTTTTGTTTCAGTCAGGGGTTATCAACTTTTGAATTTTTACTTTATTTTTCCATAGGTATATTGTCGGCCTTCGTGGCTCAGTTGGTTAGATATCTGACTGCTGAGCCAAAGGTCCCGGGTTCGATTCCCGGTGGAGACACAGTTTTTAATTGTGTTTTCAGTCTGGATCTGTGAGACGATTAATATCGTGAGTCTCCAGAATGTGGCAACTTGTTATTGGGTGCGTGTTAAATTAATATTTGACATAGTACCTGTTAGTTCCCCGAGAAGCAATATTAAATAAATAAATATCTCAGAAACCATAAAAGCTAGAACGCTTAAAATTGGTATAAATATAGAAAAATTCAAAATCTTAAATTTATTTTTTTCTGAAAAATTCCAGAGATTCTCAAACATTTTTTATTAATAAAAATATTTTTTTTATGATAAATTTAGGTATGTGTTTAACTGCCTATAGGTATTTCCAAAGTTTTTAAAAATATCGGAGAAAGCCGAAACACTCCAACTAGATAATTTAATTTTCTATGAAAAATATTAACCTTGTAGTAGTTCATCTCAATTTTTATTTAACAATTTTTTTAAAAATTGAATTTAGTGACGACATTGCTCCATACAATTTGCATGGCAGTCGCCTATACACAACATGTAAGAAGACTTAATAGTTTGATACTTTATCTCCAAACATACATACATACATACATACATACCATCATGCTGTTTTCATATTACGGGTAAGAGAAAAGGACTGACCTCCATAAAATAAAAAATAAATGATTTTTTTCCTTTGGATACCAGATATTAGGTAAAATTTTATTTTTATATAAAGATGTTTTTCTAGTCTTCTTTTTTGATTGGTTTTCAGGTGATTAATTTCTTTTTTATATAATCTCGGCCTTTTGTTTAAGCCATTTTTTAATCCTATTAATAATTTGATTACTTTTCTTGTTTCCCAAAAACTAACTGGTTAAATGTATAAACTGTGCGTGCAATATATAAAGATAGATAAATGCATAAGTAGTATTTATAGTTATATTGAATTCCCCCACCCCTTGGTATTATCTGTGCAGTAAGTGGAGAGGGAGGTTGGGGGTTATCTGTGTTTGGAATTTCACCCAAGCCCATTGGATTAACAAATACCGTCCAATTTTACGTGAAATGCATTTAATTTATCGGTTGTGTCTACACCCTTGATCCTCACTAACACAATACTGACGTAAATACATGCATTTTTGAACGCAAAATCAGCTAAATTTTTCATCTGTAATACGAATCAATTTTATATAATTTGATTTATTTATATTTAATCTTTACAAAATATATTTACTAATACTAGACATCGTGCGGCGGTTGAATTTCGACTGTAATTCATTATTTATTTACTATCAATACACAAACATTTGTACATATTTAGGTTAAGTAAGTAACGCCTCACTAGGCTAAACCTGTTCTGGGGCTGTTACTTTTCTAGAATAGAGTATACAAATTATTTACACATACAGGATACATAATATATAAGGTGCACAGGGATTTGTAATGACAAATGGGTCAGAAAATCATTAGTAAAAAAAACATATTAAAAAAAAAAATAAACTAGTACATATACATCGTCATACATTCCCTAAACTAAAATAAATATATATATGAACTTTCTGAAATCTATTTTTTATATTAATTAATAAATTTATTTATTTATTGAATAAAAATTCCTCTACATGTAACGAGAACAAAGTTCCCTTCCTCAGGAGGATACAAAGTTTACTAAAATAAAATACAATATATAGACTTAAGGTAAACATAATGGGTGGAGTGTGGGCTGGGTTAAACTATTTTTTAGGGTGGGGGGTGCAATGAAGTTATTGGTTAATTAATTTTTGTATTGGGAAAATATTTAATATAGGGTTATTAGGGAATTGTGTTTGATTATTAATTATATTATTTCTCATGTTTACGTTTTTTCTGATTTCCAAGATTTCCAGGCTATCTAATTGTCTAACACTTAAATTACTTTGTATTATTTTCACCCCATTATTATTAATAAAAGTATGGTTATTTTCGATCAAATGGTTTGCGAATTCTGAGTAATTATTGCTGTTAAGACATCTTAAATGCTCCTTAACTCTCGTTTCTATATTTCTCGTAGTCTTTCCTATATAAAATGATGGGCAATCGTTACACGTTATTTATTAATTTAATAATTTATTTATTGATTAATTAATTAATTATAAATTAATAAATAAATAAATTTATTTATTTATAAATAAATAAATAAATAAATTAATTAATTTATTTATTTATTTGTTTATTTATTTATTTATTTATTTATTTCTTATTTTTTTTTTTTTTTTTATTTATTGATTTATTTATATAAGATTTATTTATTTATTTATTTCTTATTTATAACTTCATTTTTTCATTTTATTTTTTTATTTATCTGTTTATTTAATTATGAGCTTTAAAAATGTATCAACGCAATGTGCCCATTGTAAACTGGCTGTCATATCATTTAATACACACATGCATAATTTTCCACTAGGTGTGTATGGTATCGTATCGTAAATTAGTTTCATTTTAATAATTCTCGTATTTCGTTGAGTGATATTTCAAAGCAAATACCCAATACACAGACACGGCTTTTAGAAATCCTGTATGTCAAACGAATTTGTGTTGTGAATATGAAATTGTTCATGACACATAATAATAGTAGGTACACTAAAACAATGAATAATAATACGTATATCTCGAGGGCTGTGGTTGTTTTGTTTGCTTATAATGTTGACACAAGTGCACCTACCTATTGGCAAGGGACAGTCAACGGGGAACTTGACAGAATCTGTAATTGACGCCCGTTAATGATATTGCTGCGATTCAATTTCATTTGCGATACGAAAATTGGTGGAGAATCAAAGAGAATTATATTCCACCTTATTCTAGGAATTGGATTATTATCGGTTACCAGAGGCGAATGCATCATATTAACTGATTACACGCAGGTTACCCTTTTCAGAAAATTATAATTTTTGTTTTTGCCATGGTGTTTGGGGATGAACGCATGCGTCGTGCTTCCTTTTCATGGTTCACACCCGTACTCACATTGTGATATGTCGTAATGGTATAAAAAAAATTAAAAGATGTTTATATTATTTTACAGCAAACCAACATTTAACGTTTCATTTTTGTGTCGATTAATATTTCTTCGAATTTTCATTCGTCAATTGAATTTTTTCTTGACATTAAAAGGGGTATTCAAATAATACAATAAAAACAAATATTTTTGTAGATGGGTACAAAAAATAAAAAAAAAACTATATTTAAAAAAAAAACAATTGCCATTTCATCAACAATTTTAAGTTATGAGAATATATGTTGTTTTATGTAAACCTTGTGAACGAAGACATTTATCTTATATTTATCTAATTATATTTTTTTTACAAACATACCTTTTTGTATCTGTTTATTAATTAGTGAAAGAATCTAAATTTACCTGATTAAAGTCATAATTTTACAATAATCAATCAAGAATTAATACATTTTTAATATAAAACGAGTGAGTTGTGGCCAACGCTAAACTCCTCATTAACAAGTTATTCTATAAAGTATTCAAATTTTGTAAAGAAAATATTGGGCATTTTCAAAAAATGAGTTTGTTAAATTATTTTTTATTTAAATATTTTATTATGAAAACATGAAAACTCTTCAAATTTTAAGTTTCCTGAGCTTGGGGTCACTTTGAAATATCTGACAGTTATAAAAAATTGAGAAGCACTATTCAGATACCCTTCAAAAACTAATGGGGTCTAAACGAGTATTATGTAGATATACATATTTACAAAATTTGAAAATAATCGAACGAGTATTTTAGTCTATAATCGTTAAAGTAAATTAAACACGCCGTACAAAGCACACACACAGATACATTGTCATGAAACTTTCAGAATACAATCTCAGCATGATACTTGTTGATAATCTGCAATAAAAAAATACCATTATAAATTGAGAAATCATAACTCCTAACTATCCCTTTGGGTTAGTGAGGAGTAAAAATTGAAATATTGAAAAATTAATAACAACCCACGCCAACATGTTGTATTTTAATCGGCGAAATATCTGCAAAGCCGCAGATTTTAATAAAAATTCGCCATTGTAATGAAGCGGTTACTTTGATTTTACGACGGGTGTTACATTTACATTTTGGTTTGTAAATGTAATACCATTAAAACTGTTAATTAATTTCCACGTTGCATCTGTACTATAATATAAACCTAACTCTAATAATATAACGATAGCTCGCAACCATTATCGCTTTTGTGTCAACCATACAATTGCTTTCAGACCAAGATTTAATGAAAAATTGCATGTCAAACTAATCACTTTAATAACGGTAATTCGACTGAACATAACACGTATTTGCACAATTATTTGAGAGTCAATGAAGAGGATTTATTTATTGCACTTTTTTATTGTGCATTTTCATGTAATTTGACTAATCCCTGTTGATTTTTTTTTGTATTTTTACTTATTGTTTGTGTGATCTGTTGAAAAGCCATAAAATAAATAAATAATAAAAAATAAATACCTATAGTTAAGCTTATGGTCTGTCAGACGATAGAACAAACTAATATCTACAAGTTATGTAAGTTACTAGAAAGTTTATGCTGTTTTGATTAGTAAGGTTTCAGAATATAATATGAAAACGAGTGGATTTGACTGGAACATTACTCAATTCAATGGCTGACGATCCATGTATGCATTTAATGAAACATCTCTATATTATGTAAATTATTTAAACACGTGTGAATCACTTGATGCTACAGGTTTTAAAAAATCTGCTTTTTTAAGATGTGATTTGTAATATAAAAAAATATTTTACATGTATCATTTAATTATATACACTGAAAAAAATGTCAATTTGGCGTAATCTTAAAATATCATGACGTAAGTATAAAATAGGTGCCGTCTCCTAAAATAATGAATCATCATAAATCGTATTATCATCTTAATTTTGATGATATCACTATGCTCCGTACTTATGGTGAATTCAGCATACTTTAAGCTGAATTCACGTTATTTATGAATATCAGTTTTCTCAGTGTATATATTCGTATGGTGTCAGGCGCTTACAGTGTAACTTTTATATCCCTCAGCCAGTTTCTGGCTTCGGTCGTCAGTGTATTTAAAATAAGTACTCCTCCATCAAAACCATATAGAGGGCATTCATCTATGATGTGGTTCAGGGTCTGGATTTCTGTGCCACATTCACAGCGTGGGTCTTCAATATAGCCCCATTTGTGCCTTTCATACGCACCCCTACTGCAATTCGTCCTTATGCGGTTGAGTATTGACCACTCTCTGCGCCCAAGGTCAAAACCTGCCACCCTGTCCGATGGCACGGTAATGATGCCCCTGTTTCTGACCCCACTAGATTGCCACTCTTTTAGCCAGGCTTCCTCAACTGAAAAATTGTCCTCTTCCAATTCTCGGGCCCTACTCCAGAAGGGTTTTCTTGATCTAAGCCGGGTCTCAGGTGTGTGTCTAATAGAAATGTTCAGCAAGAAATCGTTATTCCATGCTCTCATTTAATTAAAAAAAAAAATAAACTTTTATTAAAATAAAATAAAAACATTACAGATCGTGAGAGAACACATTATTTTGACGAATGGAATCTGCTCGAAGGTCATGTGTCACTTTATATATACGATCTTAGTATGAAGTCGATTGAACTGATACATATATAAGGATGTCTGGAGGATTTAAAATGTCATAGTTAGTCATTATTCACACAAATACATTACCACGAAACTTTAATATGCAACTTTCACATATCCTCTGTTGAGGATAAATAAAATCAAATACGCGTAAAAACTATGAATTTGTAATTCTTCACTCAATAGAGACGGAGATATGATATCGACTGATGTAAATGTATTAATTTGCAAAAACTTGGTTGGCAAAAATCTCCTATTGAACGTTGTAACTCTGAACTCTTGAATGTTCCTTAATTTAAAATCAATTTCGGAAAAAAATATTAAGTGGATCGTTTACATTCAAAATTGACACAAGAAAGAAAATGAGGCCAATCTGATAAATTATCATCGTGGATGAAGGCGAATGATATATATATTTTTTTATATAAATTAATCTATCTGGTTCTTAGAAAAGATTCGAACGTCGATGTGTGTTAAGCAAGAGAAACTGAAGAAAGGAAAACAGATAATGAAGTAAAGCCATCTATTGTTATGGTGAGTAGAATCGAAAGGGAACTTAATCTTCTTTTTGTAAAGAAGAAAAAAAACCTTTTTAGCTGAGAGAACTGCCATGTTGGGAAGCTTTCATCAATCAAATTGGAATTATAACACGGTACATTTTTACGGTTTCCACCGAATACTCGGTTTCATCTTTATTATTTTTGTCGATAAAGATTTAGCTAATCAATGATTTACTATAATTTATATTAAATATTTATTATACAAGTCTCCACACTATCGATGGGACAATAATGTGAAAGTTGTTTTTAATGTATATACCTTTGAAATGTACAACGAAAATCATATATCTGTGAAAAAAAAGTAAGTATATTTGATTGAATACCAGTGATTTTAAAGAGAGTCATTTGAACTTTTCAGTGCAAATTATACATTAGATGGGTTAAGTAAAACTTTTTCAATAATATTTTTGGGATTTAAAATAAAATAAATAAACACTATAAAATAAGAGTATAATTCTTTCTAAAAGTGATTTATTAATTCTTATTTAGGCCAAAACACGAGAACATATCCATTACACCCTTAGTGTTAAATCGAAGTATGTGCAAAATCGATATTTGAACATATGGCAGTAATCCAATCATTATCTTAAAGAGGAGGTTTCTTCTGAAATCTTGGACTGCGTCCGAGAATTATTCCGATGTCCGAGAATTTTGGTAACTCCAATTTTCCAAGAAATATGAAATCTTTAAACTCCCTTATCTTCAAATTTTAGTATTTACACATAGGTACAGTTTTACACTCACGGTGCGAATTATTTATAAATGATATTGTGCACAGAAGTGTTAAGTGTAAAACACAAATAAAATGTCAATTAAATGAACTTATCAATTCTGTGGATAATACTATTGATATGGAGTACCCAGTTGATTTGTGATTTATATATACCAACCTTTCTGAACACTTTGATCGGCCAGTATTTTTATGGTTCTCTCATTTCCTTTTGACAAATACAATAAAGTGAATCTCCTCTGATTGATTAGGAAGTAAGGTAATGAGTAATATGTGTCCCTACTTTGGATCCTAACGATGCGATCAGGTGCGGCCTGGTCCTTAAACGAAAACTTATTAGACTGCCTTCAGTCGATTTATAAATTCCTTTTGAAAATAAGTCAACCAGCAAAAGGTTGTATGTAGTAGGCAGGCATATTCACCCTCACTCGCAACAATGCTAAATAGGTGGGTTCACCCATACTTGGTCCAAGAACCCACACATCCTTTATTCTGAACCTATCCCATTTTACCAATAAGAGGTTCATCACTTAACAAATTAGTTTCATCAGTTATCCCAGGGACCTGCTACGTATCTTGATGGGAGCTGAGCTTATCACAGGGATATTTCTCCATCAGGGTTGTCACGAGTAATATTAATTAATATTTTCAGAATTAACTTTATGCCAGATTTTGACCTTCCCCCACCACCACCCGTTCTGCTTATGGGGACTAAATACGGCCCCTTGCAAAACTCTGAAAGAACACATAAGAACGTAAGAAGAGTCCGGAGAACTCTAAGACCTTGCAGACACTGCACTTAGAGGGCCAAAGAGAGCAGATTATAAGGGAGCAGTAGGTTCGTCGTGCACTGAAAGTGAAGATATTAGTTCACCGTATTTTTGACAAAAAGTCTTGAATGCTCTGAAGTTGCTCTTCGTGGCTACAAGGTCCGCATATCCAATGGGGCCAAAGGAATTCCCTCGAACATCGTTGTAGAGTTCTCGTCGGAATTTTGACACGGAGAAGTTAGTGCATTCCCATAGGATATGCTCAGAAGTCTGATCAGAGTTACCACAAAGCTGACATGAGGAGGAATCGGATAAGTGAAAACGAAAAAGGTAACTTTTAAAACTGCCGTGTCCAGTTAGGAATTGCGTTGTCCAATAATCAGGAATAATCCAAGATGATGAAATACGGGTCCTCACATCAGGAAGAAATAAGAATGTCAGTCTGCCCACGGAAGAAGACGACCAGCGATTTTGCCAAGCGTCTAGAAGTGAATTTTGAGTTAAGTTTTCAATCACTCCACGAAAGGTGGGTAAATTCACGGGTGTGAGAGATACTCCACCCAAAATTGAGCTTCGACCCCTATACAGGTTGTAAATTGAAGCTCGTCGTTGTGTTTCAGATTTTGACCTATTACAGTCAACACTGTTTCTTTGTTAACTTTCTTTTTGAGATATTTATTTCAGTGGTTTCAAAGCGACCGCTATTAAACCAACTTAAAAAAACGGAGGAAGTTATCAATTCGACGTGATTTTTTTATTCAAAGAGTCCGTTCCCACTTGTCTTGTGTCGTGACACGATTTGTTATCGTGTGTCATGCCTCTGTTTCCACTTTTCGGATGTCGGGACACGATTTTTCACGAGTACATAGGTGAAGCCAATATTAAGCACTATACATGAGGCGACCGCGATGGACGTCGACGACAGAATGATAGAGGAGAACCGGCGGAGAAGGGTAGCGGGGAGAGATTGTCGTGCCAGACACACGACAAGTTTGAACAGCGTCATACAAACTCGACACGACACGATTTTTTATCGTGGGTGCGGCGTTGGCAAAACACACGTTGACTGTTGTCGTCGACGATAAAAAAATATTTGTCGTATTAGTATGAACAGCTTAATTTAAAATGTATTGCCACTATATCACACGACATTTTGTTGTGCTTGACACATGACAAGGGGGAACGGGCAGTACTTGGAAATAATTATTTGAAAATTTGTAATAGGAATAGTTGACTCCGAAGATATAAAAAATATGTATGAATTGATAGTTTTTCTTTATAATATTATAAATAATAATAATAAAAAATATTTGTAGTAAGACTTTGCTCGAAAGTGGAATCTGAGCTAACTTTGGTTAAAAAAAAGACATTTAATCATAGTTGAAACAATTTCAATTTACTACATTTCTTAGCCAGATGAGTCCCTGATAACATCAAGATAATCGTAGATATGGGAAGCATGGAGGGTAGAAGATCCAGAGGTCGGTCATTGACTCGATGCAGTGGACTTGATAAGTACGCTACACGATGAAGCCGAAATCCTTAAATATGCCCAAGACTATGATATATAGATTGATCGAGTGTAGCCGCCATCCTCGGCCGAGAGACCGAAAAGGAAGGAAAAAGTATTAATAATATTTTATTGTGATGTTTTAATTATAATCAAATAATATGAAAACAAAAATAATATCGTGTACACCACTAAAATTATAACTTTTATTAAATTGAATAAAATTCCTCTACATGTTACGAGAACAAAGTTCCCTTCCTCAGGAGGATACGAAGTATCCTTTGTTTCTTCTTGAGGAAGGGAATTTCGTTCTGGTAACACCTAGAGGAATTTTTATTCAATTGAATAAAAGTTATAATTTCAGTGGTGTACACAAAGTTGTGTTTTATTTCATTTAAATAATTGCAACACCATACCACAAAGTAAAAAACAATCGTTTATCAATGATGTGAAAAATAATATCATTCATGTAATTTTTGATGTAGGTACGTTCTCTAATAGGCACACACCATTTTCAAATACATACATACTTATGCACATCTAATTTAATCCATAGATGACGAAAATCTATTTGTTTTATTACTGACTTTCCGTGTCCGTTCCGATCATCGACCTATAGTGAGTCCCTCCAGTAATTTGCAGCCATAATTGCATCTTCATTTGCTCGCGTTAGATCCTCCTCAGATCACCTTCCTTCCATAAGCGGGCAATTAAGAAGGTGTGACATGTTCTGCATTTCCCCACACTCGCATGCCATCCTGCTCCTGGTCAGCCTCTAGCTTTCCCCATCTGTCCAGGTACTTAGTCTGTTCAGGGATTTCCAGGTTGGTTATGGTAGTCGGTGACACGTTGGAAATACCTCTGTTGGTTCATGAAAGTTTTACTTCCAAACCGTTCCTTCTCTCAACTCTTCTCTTTTCGCTGGTTGAGGTCAATGCGATAGTATTTCTGAGTAAGCTGTTTCTAGACTTGAGTCTTGAGGGCGTGAGGGAGGGTGTGACCAAATAGCGAATACCGAGAGTCATTCTGCTGTCTCATCTCTACAGCTCTTCTTAGGGGAAGACATATGGTCGATAGCAGAACGGTTAGCGCGCTAGGCTAGTAATCCAGTGGTCGCGAGTTCGAATCCTGCCTCGACCGATTTCGTTCACCTATAGCACAAGCATTTATTTGCTTATTTTAGGGAACGTACGAAGATGTATATGTACTTGTATAACAAGGACATATTAATTAAAAAAAAAAAAGAATATGTGGTGATGCAATTCCAGTTAATAATTGGATTTTTTGCTCAGGAGTATCCCAAGGTATCCCATTGTGAGTCTGTTGGTTTCGTTCAAAGCAACATCTACGTTTCTGATATTTGTTTTATTCAAAATTTATAACTTGAGTCTGTACCAGATAACCCATAAAGTGGTGTTCTGCTCTGGATGAAGTGTGCAAGGAATAAGAGAGCGAAATCGCCATCCTAAATAATGAACAGGAAGATTTTTTTATTTGATTTTATCAAGTTCAATCACTATGTACTATGTAAATTATTTATTTTTAGAAATATAGTCAATAACTACAGGCATAGCCCTTATAGTTTTCACACGAATATACAATAATCTTTACATATATAATTCTTCCGTACGTGTGTATGTCACTGAACTCCTCCTAAACGGCTGAACCGATTGTGATGAAACTTTTTGCGTGTGTTTATGTGAGTCCCTGAATGGATTAGATTCATAAAAAGGAATTTAATAAAAGAATAATAAAAATGGGAATCGTTATAAATATTTTCTGAATATGCATTTTGAATAGTGGGAACATTGGCTTCCGATATGTCATAATATTATGCAATGTTGGTTATGACATTATAGCTTGATGTTATTCTCAACGCTGTATGAGGTATTTGTTTTCATATTTTATATATTTTATGAAATTATTAAGTTATTTTTATATTTTTTCATGATTATTGTATAAAGCTAATTAGTTATATTCTGTTTTAAGTGGTATTATGACGATATGTATAGCAAAGTCATCTCAATGTAATATTTCGAAATATTTTCGTTTAATTATTTCAATTAATTTACGAATATTTTATTATTTTTTTAAAAACCTCCGTAATGTAAAGTGAGGTTATAAATATGTATTTTGTGATTGAAACGTCAAGATCAAACAACAAACGTATGTATATTAGAGTGAATTTTCTATAGTGAAAAAATGTACAACTCCGTACTATAAAATGAAGTTATAAATATATATTTTACTATAAAATGAGGTTTATTATTAGGAGTGGGTCCAACACGCCCCTGCACTGCGACCAAAAAATGAGGTTACTATAAATTTTGTGATTGAAATATATATAGATACTCTTATGGCATTTTTTAAATTTTTTAAATGATAGCAAATTTATGTTTCAAAATGGACTGAGATTATTCTTTAAAAAGTCTTTCTCCAAACTCCTCAATATCCAACTCAAATAAAAGAAACAATTATTAGGGGATTCTAGGGCCGGGTAATCGAAACTATAACAGGCAATAAATACATCTTACATATATAGTTCATTACCCATTATGAATATTGCCTTTTTAAGGTGAGGCAAGACTGATATGTGGATATACACGCATATGTCGTGCTTCCTATAAGGTAATCCGCATTCATATTTATGTATGTTAAACCAGCTAATAACAGGCAAACCAACAAAAATTAAAATCATTCATTTGACACTGAAATGAAATATTTATAATGGGTTATGGGTTTGTATAATATAATGGACTGGATCCCGAAGACGAATTAAAATTTCAATCAACATTTAAGTCATTAAAAACAAAAATTTATTTACCAGAACTGTCACTTTAAACCAAAGACCTTATATACTAAAGTATATTATAAGGTCTTTGCTTTAAACTATATTCATTTTATAATACACTATAGTGATGTTCTTTTGTTATTTTAATTCTCTTTATTTTATAGAATTGCAAAAACATAACAATTTTATGAATTGTCAAATTAATTCATAAAGTGAATAAATTAGAAATTTCTCTTAAATTTTAGTGCATTTTCAGAATTCTTGTGTTATGTTTATATTCTTTCTATAAATTGGATTGAATCTGTGAACAAGTCAACATATTGTGCTGCTATCGAAACTGTTTTAACATTCAGCAGCTGTATTTAGAGGAGAGTACTGACCCACATTCGAGTTACTTATTTATAATTTAAACAGTTCCCTTTATCTAGTTTTATAGGCTAACATAAAAATTTAGCTTGTATATATGATAATGATGAATTGGTCATGGTCGTATTCGTATAATGAATTTGCCAAAGTCAAAAGTAGTCGAAATTATTATACAACTTGCGTTCTGAAATAAAAAGGAATCAATTGGGGATGCTGTTTACATATATGATTAAATAAATACCCATTTTAATTTGCCTAATAGAACCACAAACGTAACATCAACTATAGGGAACCAAAATGAGTACGACATAAAATTTTAACGGTCATTTTGCGTTGCGTATTTTTATGTAAATGCGGAAAAAAGATAGAAAGATAATGTTAATGGGGCCTTCTTTTGTAGCTTTTTACATATAGTATTTAAATTAAAATGCGCGTTTATGCCGGAGATAAAATTATGTAGTTCCAAGGACTTCGTGGCGTTCGGGGATTGGAGTCATAACGCACTGTTGGTTAATTTATTTGGGGTCATAAATGTGGTTAAATTATAATTATGTAAGCTGCTTAAATGACGCAATAAAAACACAAGGATGGACTACAAAGTCACCAGTGAAAGTGTGTAATAAATTTGTTCAGATACCCGTTATTCAAAAGAAGAAAAAAACATACATTTATTAAGTGCGTCTATTAGCTTTCTAAACCCCACGATTTTAAATACAAATATATCTTCGTCTCCCTCTTTTGGTAGGTATGAAGGAGCCTCCACGTAGATTGAGTTTCGGTTAACTTCGGAAAAGCAATCGGGCGTCCCTGGAAACGGCAGAATGCCGGCCAATCCTTCCACCACCGGAGCACCAACCAATATGATGGTGTTCCGGACACGGAAAGTAAGTAAGTAAGGTAGGTATATGATTTGTTTCTACAGGTCCTGGGATGAGGATGTCCAGCTCTCCCTCCATCTCTTTGATGATGGTCTTCCCGGTGGTCGGCGTCCCTCTGGTGTCTCGCGCATTGTATTTTTTGCCATATAAATATATAATTATTAATAAGTATACACACATCTTCATGTAAATACATATTATAAAACACATTCAATGGGTAATAAGACAAGAATCAAGATCAAATGAAATCAAATTGATGTCATTTATACAGATTTTAGAAAAGCCTCCGACAAATTAAACCAAGGTCTTCCCTTAAATAAACTTAAAAATTTTGTTATAATTGGCTCAATACCTACTAGAATGTTTTAAATCAAATATAACTGAATCTCAAAAAGTTGTCTTCGGAGGATACTCATCAAATCTATTTATTGTTCCATTTAGAATTCCTCAGGGATATCACCTTGGACCCTTATTATTTCTTATTTTTATAAATACAAAAAATGAAATGGTCCCGATACACAATTTTCGAACAATCTTAAATTTAACCGTGTTATTAAATGCACAAAATATTTGTTCCTGCTTCAATAAGATTTAAACTCTTTTCAATTTTGGTGCAAAAATAACGATCTTTATCTTAATGTAACTAAATGTATGAAAATCAGATTCACCAATAACTCATGGAGTTTATGGAGCTCTTGGCATTATAGTTTAAAAACGAACAATCTATGAACATTTATAGACGATTTACATCGATTTAACTTATAGCTTGGGAAATTAAGTGGATTGCACACTGCGCACATAGGAATCAAAACATCATAGTTCGTCATACGCTGTACGCCATTATGTGAAACACACTAAAATATCACTGTATTCACATTTTACATTATCATAATAATCATCAGTGGCTCCAAAACCCAGGATGGGCCTTGGCCTCCTCAAGGAATCGTCTGCATTGCAACCTCACCATGACCTTTTCTCTCCATTTTGCACACCGGCTATCTGAAGGTCCCTTTCGACTCCATCCATCCATCGTAGTTAAGGCACATACATTTCGTCATATACTGTATGCCATAATGTTAAACACACTAAAATATCACTGTATTCACATTATACTTGTTAAATTCTTCCTTTAACAACAAAATATTCTTTTTTGAGAAGTTGTTGGGAAATATGGTCTTAGAATGTGTAATCATAACTCTTCACTATTTCTTAGAAGTGGATGCGAAGTACCTATTTGGTAGGAAAACAAAAATGAAATGAGGTTTCTTGATTACTTTATTTATAACAAGTCTCTTGATTGTATAAAAATTAAATAAATAAATGATCAAACAATTGTAGTTGAGAAATGAAACGGACGAACAGACACGAAAAGGAATATATGGACATTGATAGGAATATTAAATAAAAGCTACCCGGAAGGGAAATTTATCCCTCTCAGGCGTTCGATTCAAGGAAAGCATAATGTGTTTGAGATTTTATTACCTTTTTCTTCTAAGGATGAGTGCTCTGGGGATCTAAAAATGTTTTACCAATCGTCTTTGTATTTCATAAAAGATTGTTTTATGTGATTACTTATGATTTTTATTGCTTTCTTTTCTGATATTCCTTTTATTCAATATACATACACAAATATACAGGTGAACCAACGTGGTGGAGCTTATAACCGTTCGATCAAACAAAAAGCTCCGATTGATCTAAATTACCGTGTACCTTATATTGATTCAAATATTCACATTATATGGCTAGTAATATTCACATTATATATGTATGTAGGTACGTTTATTATGCAAAACTATTTTATTTTATTTTAATTGAGAAATCCAACAAAATTATTTTATTTCATTTTATTTGTGAAAATATACATTTACATAGAGTAAAAACATCACAGAGAAGCCAATAAGAGATTTTTCACATATTGTGGCGGATTTTTTGCACGCAGGAAATTTCTAACAGTTAACAACACCGTTTTTTTTCCAAATACTTGCGTCAAGTATTTGGAAAAAAAAACATTACAAGTAATAAAATATTATTTAAGTATTTATTTTCTCTCAGAAAGCTACAGCTATAATTTATTAATTTAACAATACATTTATTGCACGAAAGTATGAAATATAAGATCCAATGCAAAAAAAATTCAATAATTATAAAGAAAATGTCCAATAAAAAAAGGAAAATAGATGGAATGCGAAGGTATGAAGGATAAAGGAATTTTATGTGTGTGCGATTCAGAAGCTTCTTGAAAACCATCAAGCTAGGAGCTTCTCTTATACCATTGGGTAATTGGTTCCACCAGCCGGTCTGCGTGAATTGTGAATGACTAAGTGTAAGAGGATGTGTGGTGTATTGGAACGGAAAGTGTACTATGGTTTTGAGACCGTAAATTTAGACCATGAGAGGAAAGATGGGTGAATTTCTTCTAGAGATACTTGAAGTATAGTTAGACTTAAGGTATAAATACCTGGTTCATAATTGAATATAATTGTCAATAAAATTGTAAACTACTAGCCCTAGAAAAGGATTTCCTAGTTGGGCAGCAGTAATCTACTTATTGTTGTCATTATAAATATGGTGTGATAAAAGGTAAAATAAAATGAAATAAAATAAATATTTGTTTTTTGTGATAGACAAATAAAAATTTGGTATTATTTATAATAAATTAATATTTATTTATTTATTTAATTTAAGGGGAAACATACAGCAATTTATAATCCATAAATAAAAACAATAACAAATATCAGTAATTTGCCAAAATAGTTCCCACAACATGCGTAAAATAAAAAAAGGACAAGTTAGCTTAAAAAACATATACAGTGGAGTGAGTTAAAAACTAAATTAAAATTAAAGTATACAGCTTAAAACAAAAAAAAATAACAAAGAATATAAACAAGATACGTAATTCAAAATTAGGGATATAGAAAATGGGGGTATGTAGGAATTGCGGGGAGTGGGGAGGGAATAAAGAGGATTGGTATTCCATGTCTCGTATCACTGCGTTTTTGCGGATATACTCCTGCGATATTGCGGATATGTGCTGTTGAGTACATCAATGTCGTAAAAACTTGTGTTATACTGCTTACAAATGCGTGGAAAGCATGAATTCATTCTGTGATTAGTGCTACAGTGTGGAATATGAAATAGAATTGAGTGTCTGCTTGTTCTACCTGGCACATGAAACAGTATATTACTTATTATTTGGGGAGCATCAAAACAATTACTAACTATTTTACAATTTACTTCATTTGATCTATAATTTATAGCCCCAGTTCCCATCCAGTCAGCCACTGTATGATCTCTGTGGTTGAATCATGCATATCTGTCCATAATAAAATTTAATAATTCATCATTTAATATATTATTAAATTAATTTTGTTTAAGCCACTTATGAGTTTTTTGATACGCCCTGTTTCTAAGTTGCCTTTTCTTATAAATATCTAGAACTTTCCAAAATTGATTGATAGGGAACTCAATAAGAAGTCATAATTGGTGAACGTTGCGTAAGCGCTCAAAGTGATCACGTAAACCAGGCCGATGACAGGCCCTGTAGGTGTCTTGAGTTTCTGATTCTCTTATAACATTCCAACGTCGTCTCAATTGAGATAAAAATCGAATTTGTTTTACTTTTATGCATAATTCCTAGGTTTCAACAATTGAATAAATAAGTATAATGACTGTTGTAGCTTCGTCATTATATCTTAACAATTTATTAATATGATGAGGTATTCAATAGACATTGTAGGATCCGGAGCATGTTGTTTTCTTTATGATCCCATCGAATGGTATTTGAATGTAATAATTATTGTGCCACGTATGTACTTATTCGTATGTCGGCAGTTGGCATTTGGCACATAACTAAATAATGAGCATTGAATGCGAACATGTTTATAGGCCCCTTAACGCGTGCAAGATGCCAGAATAGTTATCGTAAAACCAACGACCCTCCCGTTACAAGGAGAAAAAGTACACCCGATTCCCATATAATTTGTACATCATGATGATCATATTATCAACTATACTAAACCAACGTGTTTACTGGGTAATGGTACTTTAATTGCGTCACTAAATGGAAATTCATATTCGAGATATTCTCTTTTTATAACTTTTGTACAAACAATTATTTATGAAAAATTAATAAATAAATTTGTTTTTGATTAGTAAATACAACGATCAATATTTGATTTTGTTAAATGACACTGACCTTTATCTGCCACAGTTTGATCTTGAAGACACTCCAAAGATGACTATGTCAGAATGTGATCAATACATGCCAGTTTAAGACTTATGCAAAAGAAAAAGAAATTTTATATCAAATTCCATTAACTGATTGCGTGGAATGTATAAAATGGTCACAGGAGTTGAATCATCAACTCTTGTGCATGAATTAAAAAACTTTAATTACACTACAAGGGCTCCATCGAGGCTAAGGTGAAACTCGCCTCCAAAAAATTGAGCGTACTATTTAGAGCGCGTAGATATTTTACTAAGACCCAGATCTGTATACTCTACAAAGCGCAAATACGTCCAATTATTGAATATGGTAGTCACCTCTGGAGTGGCGCCCCCCAATACCTACTGAATACCCTCGACGCTGTCCAAAGGCGTGCTATACGTCTGATTGATGATCCATCACTGACTGATGGATTGCAATCACTAGAACACAGACGCAGAGTCGGTATTTTAAGTTTATTCTATAGATACTACCACGGGAATTGCTCAGAAGAACTTGCATCTTTGGTCCCTCCTCCACCCACTCGCAACAGAGTCACTCGCTTCACTCAATCGCAGCACCCATTCACAGTGGACCTTCAACATATACGAACTTACTTACTTTACTTTGCGTATGGCATCGGCACTGCTTGGCTCAAAGTCGAAACTCTGCTGTCAATAGCCAGTCGACCGCCGTTGGGGCGAGTCTGTGGATGTCCTCCATCTCTCCCTCGAATCCGTGTAAGGTGCACTCCCCCACCAAATGTGCCACCGTCTGAGTCTCCGCTCCGCATTCGCAATTGGGAGAGGTTCTTTTCCCCCACTTCCAGAGAAGGTAGTTACAGCACCCCTGGCCTGTACGGATTCTGTTGAGTTGAACCCAAAGTCTTCTAGGCAGGTTGAAGCCAGGGACTTGCACTGTGGGATCCTCAATCAGGGACTTGTTGTGGCATTCCGCGCTTGTCCATCTCTGTTTCCATGCACTTTTTATGTTGTAATTAACATCTTCCATGGTCCATATTGGTCTTCTGGACTTCAGTCGTCTGGCGGGATGTTGGAAGATGTCTTGATGAGCTGGTAGTGATGGGTTCTTTCTTATCTTGTCCATCAAGTTAACAGTTGCCATGGATCTGCGAAGCTCAGGGGGGGCTATGTTAGACAGAACTGGAAGCCAGGGGAGAGGGGTAGGCCTCACCGTTCCGGTGATCGTCCTCATAGTCTTGTTGAGTTCTGTGTCTATCTTGTTGCAGTGCGAGCTTCTGGCCCAAGCCGGGGAGCAGTATTCAGCAGTGCTGTACACTAGAGCCATAGCTGATGTTTTCAGCGTCTGCGCTGCACAACCCCAGGACGTTCCGGCTAGTTTTGAAATTATATTGTTCCGGGATTTTATTTTATTTCGTACAGATTCGAGGTGGTGTTTGTAAGTTAAGGACCTGTCCAGCTTTACTCCAAGATATCGTGGGCAGGCTTCATTTGGGATTCTTTCGCCTTTAAGGGACACATTTAGAGTCCTATTTGCTTGCTGGTTGTTGAGATGGAGGGCCATAGCTGTGGTCTTTCTGGGATTCAGTCTCAGATGCCAGCGCTCAAAGTAGTCATCAAGAGTTATCAGGTCCTCGTTCAGGGTGGCTTCCGTCTCCTCAAATGAACACATATACGAACAAGTCTCTTCTCTTCTTCTTTACCCTTTTTTTTTTTTTGAGTGGCAGCTCTCCAAGGAGAACACACTTAGGCCGGTTGGCCCTTTGTGATATTCTTTACCCTTAGCGCTTTTGTTCCGTTTCTATCGAACAAGTCTCTTCTCGAACTCCTTTATTAATACAGCAGCCCGACTATGGAACGATCTTCCGAATTCTGTGTTTCCACCTTCGTACAACCCGGGTTCATAAACTTATAAAATCCGAATTAATAAACTCTTTTCTACATAGATTGCAAA
Organism: Molanna angustata; assembly: GCA_963576475.1. Lineage (NCBI taxonomy): Eukaryota > Metazoa > Arthropoda > Insecta > Trichoptera > Molannidae > Molanna > Molanna angustata. The sequence continues at coordinate 21,925,729 of OY754978.1, read as the reverse complement.
CCCCTCCCAACGCTACGTAGTGCGCTTCTTCGGAAGAGTAAAATGGACCCAGATCCTAATAGCTGGCGTCCCCTACGTGGACATGTAAAAAATGTAGGTATTGGGTAAATTTATCCCTAAATACCTGATCAAGAATTCTTCTTCTTGTTGCTTCCCAATCTTTTTTTTTTGTTTTTTTTTTTATTTATCTTAATGTTATGTATATCTTCTTTGTTCTTTTGTAGCTTTCATTTTTTGTTGATGTACGTGTATAATTCTGTCACTCTGTAATCTGGTTGGTTGGAAGAAATTACCTAATGGCAAAAAGCCCGCCAGTGTGCATTATATTTGTCGGCCTTCGTGGCTTAGTTGGTTAGGTATCTGAATGCTGATCCAAAGGTCCCGGGTTCGATTCCCGGTGGAGACACAGTCTTCAATTGTGATTTCAGTCTGTATCTGTGAGACGATTAATATCGTAAGTCTTCAGAATGTGGCAACTTGTTATTGGGTACGTGTTAAATTAATATTTGACTTAGTACCTGTAAGTTGCCCTAGAAACAATGTTAAATAAATATTTGTTTATATTATGTACAAAAAGTTTAATTAATAAATGACTTAAATTATAGGTACCACCGTCAGTTGATAAGTCGTTTGGTTTCTGTGCGGGTGTTCTGGGTACGATCCCAAGCAGAGGAAAAAAATATTTAAACTCGTTTCTCACGCTTATATTGCTTCTCTGGGATGCAAATACTGGTTAGTTGGTAGAAATTACCATATGGCTACAAACTATATATCTAATAGCATAATTAAGTCATAAGGAAAGATGTGACTTAATTAAACTTTTTTCAATCGATTCAAATATACGTATAAATATAAATACAATTTAGATTTATGTGAATATTAGTCGTAATCATAAAATCAAAGTGCGGAATTATTAATTGCGGATCCAGGAATTTTTAAGAAAATCCGCAAAAGTCCTGCTGGATTGCTATTCCTAAACAAGCGCTCAATTACAAGTTGTGACATTCTGGAGACTTACGATATTTATCGTTTCACAGATTCAGGAGGGAGATCGCGATACCACTTCCACGCCGGTGATGCTATAGGACCCATTGGTCCTGTTCAACCCCGGACGCAGCCGCAACGTCGGACAACACAAATATCCCCTATCAAGCGAGTACACTTACTACCCCTAAGAGTCCAACCACATTCAAAATAAAACTAAGTTAAAAACTGTATATCCACTGGGAAACGAATCTGGGTCCTTTGGCTTTGCAGCCAGATATCGAACCAACTGAGCCACGAAGACCGACAATAGTGTATTTTTCAAAACAACAGCAAAAATGTGTCTTCAATAAACAAAAGTACAAACTGCAATTTACTATTGTTATTTTTTATATTTGTTCCTTTGAGGAAGATTCACTTTAGTTGTTCCATACAGCGATAGCCAATTTTATATCATCCGATGGTTAAGTTCCATCTGATTCAAGGCGAAACCTACATATCTGTTAACGTAGATAACTGAGTTTATGGGGGAAACGTAAGAGCCAGGGTTAAATTAGGTTAGGTTTGAACCGAGCCATATCTTCCCATGCAATTATCTAGGGGAAAATTTTTGAAACCCTAGGAACCAGAGAAGAGTTTTAGAAAAAAAAACCCTTATCAGATTCATCGATGTGAGTTTGAGTATCATTTTTCTGCTCTCATTGTCTCTGTTAAAGAATCATTTAGAGTTCTTGAATTGATAATTTTATTTTCACCGAAAAAGCAAGATCTAATTAGGAGGCATTATTAACCCAAACACCCCAATTTGAATTCAAATTTCTCAAATATGTTGAACAGTGTGTGTTCGGGCGTTTAAGATTTTTTCAGTTTCCTTCTCAATAGATGGCGTTACAAAAAGGTTTCTTCGTTACTTCATAGATGATGATGGTAAAAACAGCTAATTTTCAACGATCAGTTTCTTATTATGAAAATATATAGATATTTTAAAATTGCATTGATAAGGGAATTTAATTAGAAGACATAATTGGTGAACGTTCCGCAAGCGCATAAAGTGACACGTAAACCAGCGCCGATGACTGATCGTAAGCCTTGTAGGTGTCTTGAGTTCCTGGTTCTCTTATAAAATTACAACTACGTCTCTATTCAGATGTTAAAAATTTGTCAAAAAATCATATATACTCGTATACACTACACACACAAACAAAAATGTATTTGACACATGTAATTTAGATATTTCATGTATCATATTATATATTGTTAATTCATGTAATCAAATTATCTAATAATGTTTGTGTTTATAAAATATAAAATAAAATATTATCACAAGGACTAAGAAGTAGATTCAGTGCCCGTTTAAAATGGGAGTCAGCGGTAATTCAGTGTTAGTTACAAATTACTTGTTTTAAAACCAATCTGTATAAGATTCATAATCAATTATTGGAAATTGATTGTGCTACAAGTGAATGAAATCAGTATGGTATGGATAGAAGGCAGATGTTTTTGGCTTAAACACATCAGAAAATGGACCGGAATCCATCGTGTGGAGGAGCTGTTCGTGTAGTTCAGGACAAAGGGTAAGCCGACGTCGGAGGGACCTGACATGGTGCAGATAGAAGAGGAATATGTGAACCAGGGTTTAGTTGACGGCATAATAAGTGCCCAAAGCACTCATTGTCTCGTCCCCATTTAATACTAGAATGTTATCAACACAAGCAAATAAAATGTTTTATGGGTATGACCACATTTGAAGGTAGTTATATATGTAATATATTAGATATTAATGTCCCCTTTAGTAGGGGACGAAGGCTCGTGAGGGTGGAAGGTAAAACTTTGTGTATAGACCTGCTTCATCTCGTGGGATGGGCTTCACTTAACGACGGCTTTGTGTAATTAATTATTCGACATTTTATGGGACCAGCCCTTACAAAACTGGCCCGCCTTTGATAACGTCGAGTCATTCTGATGTCAATTATCCTGACCGGAATCCCTTCGCGCTGGGATAATTCTTTTTATATATTTATAATATCTATATAAAACTTCTAATTCTGAATTCAACCACCGCCGCCAGAAGGGAAATCGTTTTCAACGAGGGATTTAAAAGTTTTGCCCATCGAATATATTCAAGTTTAGTTGAAAACACTCTCATCAATCATCATCATCATCATCATTGGCGCTACAGCCCTGTGTGGACCCTGGTCTCCTCCAGAATCCTTCCCCAGCCGTCCTTGTCCTCCACCGCTCTTCTCCAGTTTGCTATTCCGATCGCTCTTATGTCGTCTTCTGTATCGTCCAGCCATCTTAGCTTGGGCCTGCCTCTACTTCTTCTGCCCTCTAGATTGGTATTAAGAACCTTTTTGGGGACACGATCATCATTCATCCGGCTGACATGTCCCAACCACTGCAATCTACGTACTTTTATGACTTGTACAATGTTGGGTTCATCATATAATTCCTGTTGTTCGTGATTATATCGCATCTTCCTAAGTCCATTATCATTTACTGGGCCAAAAATCTTTCTCAGGATTTTCCTTTCAAATATAAAGAGGCTGTTTTCGTCTCTTTTTGTTAAGACCCAGTATTCAGTCTGAGAAAAGTTTTTAAATTAGGATTTTTGTTTTCCTTGTTAGTATTTTGGACCTAATATGCTTTATTATACCAAAATAGCAAGCGGCCAGTCTTGCCTTAATTTCGGTGCTGCAATTATTTTTATGAGTCACAATAGCGCCTATATTGCAAAAAGAGTCAACCGAGTCTCATCAATAACAATTGTAAAATGAGTATTCGATACTTTCTGTTTTTGTCGTTTTTAGAGAATTCTTGACATGACGTAGTAAAATACTACGTATTTACTGTAGAGAATTGTGATTTCAGTTGTAAATCTCTAGAGTATTTTTTATATCAATCAATTTTTCAACGGGTATCACATAGAAAATGCATGTTATGAGTTTAGTCATGGAATATATGTAAGTGTACATGGTGTATAGTGTTCTATGAAATACTGTGTCCTTTTCAGTCACATATGCACTCTCGTAAAGAAATTGATATACGAAAAGATGCTTAAAAATGTGTAATAATAATTCTCCACAATTAATACACATGTGTTCATTTGAATACGATTTAACCATTTTTTTTAACATTTGACACCCCTAATGGTCAAAACTTTTAATACTCATATAAAATACAAGTAAACCGTACACAATATTATTATAAAATATATTTGAAGGGTTTATTTAAGGTAATATGTTATAATAACGACAGGGAAGTTTGAAACTTGATTATTACAGTGGAAAGTCTAAAACTCTTTCGTTTCAAAGTTATGTTTCATTTTTGGTATGTTGACTGCCAATCAAAGTTAATGAATATAACATTATATATCTCTACCCTCGAACCTACCTGTTATACCCCAAAACATGTAAGAAAATTTTACTTTGATGTTGATACTTTGTGTTTTTGACGGGGAAACAGTTGAATTTCATAAATATTAAAAAAAAATTTATGTTTATATTGAAAATATTTTAAACCATTCGAATAACAGTTGAAATAAAAACATGTTTCGCGTGATTTTAGAAATACATTACGCGGTGTTGGAATTTATCATGGCTTTAAAATGATTTTATTTAAAACACAAAAAAACAAGTATTTTGTAACAAGTTTTGTAACAAAAAAACAAGTATTTTGTAACAAAAAACAAGCACTATATACTATATATGAGTATATAGTGTGCCTCTGAGGATGCCAGCTGTGACTGGCGAAAGCGCTTAGGCAAATAAAAATACTCAGTGTGGAATATAACTGTGTTTTCAATTTATAAGTTTTTTTTTTACAATTTATAATTATGAACTTCCACCGTGTCAACGAAAAAACCTTCAAGTCTTTATGTAATTTTTTTTAAAACATTGCGACAAAGCCTTCATATAACACAAAACTAAAATAATATATGCACGCGTATGTAAATAATTACGAAAACTTGTTAATTATTAGGACTCATAACACTGTAAACACATTTGGTATTCCCTAATAAATCATTTTAAAATTTCGCTTGCACAAAAAGGGTACTCAAATGGCTGTTCCCAATATGGATGCATTTGATGTTTGATAACTTATTTGGACATACATATTAGGCCTTTCCACTCCAATACGTTGCAGCAGCAATTGCCACGTCAATAACCAAAACCAAATCTTCCTCTTTATAGTAAGTTGTCGCCAAATACACATCTTAATCCATAAAGACGAGAAGGGGGGCGATTTGCACGTATAACAACGAAGCAAAATACACAAATTTGCGGTCTGTGCATCCGGAAGCCTGATGCAAGATATTTGGCGATATTTATACCTCCACATACCATGTTACGGCAGACAAGAAGATGCTAATTAGCATCTTGAAACTCTCCACAATCGCAAGATACATCTTATCGTTCTATAAAAAATAGCAAAATATTTTCATGCGCACGCAATTTCAACAAAGTGGTATTAATTTATATATTTACTAAAAATGATTTTGCCTTTTACTTTATCGAAATCTTTTCTTAGAAATCAAATTTGTCAATAATCAGTTTCTAAAGCGGAAACTTTAATTTGAAAATTACTTCTTTGTAGTGAAATCTATTCTAAGAAAATCAATTTTGTTTCTCTTGTGCGTCAATATCTTACTTCTTAGAAAACAAATTTAATAATTACGTTGTCCTTTTACGTATCAGTTACTCTCGCCACTATGTTTTAGATCTGTCTCAGTAAATGTTCTCCTTCCCCCCTTGATTGAGAATGGCAGCTACACTAAATCAACCTACGAATGATAACACATGTAGAATGATCTCAAGAAGATCGAAGGGCTTCCTTTATTGAAGATCAGAAGCCATTTTGGCAATGTTTGGACTGCAAGGTTGAAAAAGTATGACTGGTAGCAATTTTCATTTTGTATTTTATCTTTTTCAAACTGTCCACAATGTGTTGTCTGGCTTTCGATAAAACATAAATATTATTCCCCTAATTATATTTAAGAAAAATCGTACCTATCATTGTTTGTTGCAAAAATAATGGACAGTTATTATTGTAGGTTCATCTACATTTTATTATCTAATTACCTTGTATGTGTAGTGCCTTTTTATGACTTACCTCTTCAGAATACCAATACATATGTCAGCGTCGTAACATTCGCTACTTTATAATATAATTTATCCCAATTTATCATATTTTTAAAAAGTCACTATCCAACGGTACATATCCTGATAAATGGAAACAGGCATTAGTTACTCCTATACCTAAGAGTGGGAACCTGAAAGATGTTTCAAATTACCGACCAGTTTCCAAATTGCCCATTTTGAGTAAACTCTTGGAAAAGATCGTGTACGATCAAATGTACTTTGCGGTCAAACTCCATTTAGATCCTAAACAACATGGTTTTGTTAGGGGACGTTCTACTAATACAAATTTAAATGTCTTTCTAAACGAAATTCATGACAACCTTGATAACAAAAGACAAACTGACGCAATATATACAGACTACTCAAAAGCCTTTGATAAAGTGGACCATCTAATTCTGACTAAGAAACTAAAACTTTTGGGTATTCACGGTGATCTTCTTAGGTGGCTAAAATCATACCTTATTAATAGAAGCCAAATAGTAGAGTACGGTGGTCATCTATCGTCTGCAACACAGGTGCCATCGGGTGTACCTCAAGGTTCCCATTTGGGGCCTCTCTTATTTAATATTTACATACATGACATTGGATTATGCTTCAGGAACAGTAATTACATATTATACGCTGACGATATGAAAATCTACAAAACTGTTATAGACATTACTGACTGTGAGGACTTGCAACTTGACCTTGATAGACTAACTTCTTATTGTGTCTCGAATAAGCTGTTACTAAATGTAAAAAAATGTCACTCCATTACATTCACTAGGAAAAAGAGTACAATACAATACACATACACAATCAATAGGGAGGCGATTGATAAGAAATCAGACTGTAGAGACTTAGGTATACAACTGGACAGTAAACTTTTATTTGACAAACACATTGACACAATTACACTGAAAGCTTATAAAATGTTGGGATTCCTGATGAGAGTATGCAAACCATTCACACAAGTGAAAACATTTATCTTACTATATAACACAATTGTTAGAAGTCAATTGGAACATGCATCAGTCATCTGGAATCCACAATATAATATTTATATTAACAATATAGAACGAATACAACAAATATTTTTGAAACATATGAAGTACAAATTTGGTAATAACTACAAACATGAATTGCAGACTTTACAGACAAGACGAAGGACCTCAGACTTAATGTACCTTTATGACATAATAAACTTCAATATTGACTGTACAGACCTTCTGAAAATTATTAACTTCAACATACCAAACAGACGAACAAGACACACCTCAACGTTCTTTTTAGACAAAAAAAAACACTAATGCCGCTCAAAATTCGCCATTTTACCGATGCCTTACCACGTATAATAATTTGGAAAAGATCAGGTCCGTGGACATATTCTGTATGTCCAGGACTCTTTTCAGGAGCCACGTTAGACAGGAATAATAATTTTTTTTTTTATTACCAGTAGTGAGTACAATGCACCATGAAATCAAAGGTGGGCTGATTAAGTTACAATTACTTATGTTGCTTACAATTACTTATGTTATATTTGTTTAAAAAAATATTATTGTACGTTGCCCATTTTTTCAAATAAAATAAAAAAAAATAATAAGCAACACTTAGGTATTCACCGAAATATCACGGTCTGCCTCTTTAATCTGCTGATCGAACTACACTTGCTGTTTCCATTCATTCTACTGAATATCTAAGTTCCTCTGAATATCTAAGAACAATTAGCAAGACTATGGAATACATCAAGTGATGAAATAATGACGTATCAATCGATTAATCATTTTTAAAGAAGACTTGAGCTCTACCTGTCTAGTTACTATTTCTCTCCTCCCAAACCTCTATCGCCTCCTTTTCTTTATATGTGATATTACGTTCTATAATGTTACGTGTTTGTCGTTTTTTGTTATAATTTTAATACACATACCACGACACTATTTATGGTTTTACGGTGCTTTGATTGATTGGAAGAAATTTCCTTATGGCAATAAACTTGCCATTGTACATATTATTGTACATTTTTTTTTAAAATAATAAATTTGTCCTCGTGAAAAGTACATATACATCTTCATACATTTCCTAAATTGAGCATTAATGTTTGTGGTATAGGTGAACGAAATCGCTCGTGGCAGGATTCGAACTCTCAACCATTGGGTAACTAACCCTGTGCGCTAACTGCTCTGCCACCACAAATAGATGACATACGCACCTCGTAAGTAAATCTTTGCTTATGCGCGTTTAAAAGTTGGACAGATTGCTAAATTAAATTGATGCGTGAATTGTTTTTGGAGTATTTTGAACGTCAAATATTATTGTAGCCATTGTACCATATTAAATAATAGGTACTAACCACACGCCATCATTAGTTTTTGCATGGCAGAAACAAAATTTAATTTTAATAAATTCATTAGTGTTTGGATTTGAAATAATTCCCGTAAAACTTAATTGAACGTAAAGTTTGTTCGAATTTAAATATGCAAACGATCGTTAATCTTATAACCCTTTGCGTAACAGAAAAGGATAATGTATAATTTCCCTAATGCACATTATAATATTAAGTATTACTTATGTGTTTTCTATGTTTTTACTACATTATTAGTCATTACAACTTATGTAATCATCGGGCTACTCGTCAAATGAGAAAATGAACTTTGATACTTGTTATTTATATCATTATTAGATCGATTACAGTTTTCTTATTTCAACGATATTCGATATTTGCAAAAAAAATGTTCTGTACCTATAATTTCGAAGATCACACCTACCCGACGAGAAGTCGACGGGTCTTTAGACTGCCTCAGACTAATCTGGCAGGTACACAAAATAATGTGTATTACAAAGGTTTTTAACTGTTTAATCATTTGCCAGAATGTGTAAAGGAAGCATCTGGTCTTGCAGCTTTACGTCGCCTAAGTGTTGCATACATAAAGCAAAAGTTATTTTAAGATATTGTGTGCTTCCTTTGTATTTT